>JAJUPC010000258.1:0-489525 GCA_023614405.1 Avena insularis
GGATCCATAGTTGGATTGTGAAAAGAACACTCATGCAATAACACTGGTGGATCCATATGTGGCATGTGAAAAGAACACACATGCAATGACTCTGGTTGTTGTTAGTAACAAGAACACACATGAAATGACACTGATGGATCCATGTGTGGTCTCTAAAGAGAACACACATTTCAATGACTCTGGTTGTTGTTAGTAAAAACAACACACATGCAATGAAACTGGTGAATCCATGTGTGGTCTCTGAAGATAACACACATGCAATGACTCTGGATGTTGTTAGTAAAATGAGCACACATGCAATGACACTGGTGGATCCATCTGTGGTATGTGAAAAGAACACACATGCAATGACTCTTGTTGTTGTTAGTAAAAAGAACACACATGCAATGACACTATTGGATCCATAGGTGGATTGTTAAAAGAGCACACATGCAATGACTCTGGTTGTTCCATATGTGGTATGTGAAAAGAACACACATGCAATGACTCCAGTTGTTGTTAGTAAAAAGAACACACATGCAATGACACTGGTGGATCCATGTGTGGTCTCTAAAGAGAACACACATTTCAATGACACTAGTGGATTCATATGTGGTATGTGAAAAGAACAGTCATGAAATGACTCCAGTTGTTGTTAGTAAAAAGAACACACATGCAATGACACTGGTGGATCCATATGTGGCATGTCAAAAAAACACACATGCAATGACTCTGGTTGTTGTTAGTAACAAGAACATACATGCAATAACACTGGTGGATCCATGTGTGGTCTCTGGAGAGAACACACATTTCAATGACTCTAGTGGATCCATATGTGGTATGTGAAAAGAACACACATGAAATGACTCTGGTTGTTGTTAGTAAAAAAGAACACATGCAATGACACTGGTGGATCCATAGGTGGATTGTGAAAAGAACACACATGCAATGACACTGGTTGTTGTTAGTAAAAAGAACACACATGCAATGACACTGGTGGATCCATGTGTGGTCTCTGAAGAGAACACACATGCAATACTCTGGTTGTTGTTAGTAAAAAGAGCACACATGCAATGACACTGGTGGATCCATATGTGGTATGTGAAAAGAACATGCATGCAATGACTCTGGTTGTTGTTAGTAAAAAGAACAAACATGCAATGACACTGGTGGATCCATAGGTGGATTGTGAAAAGAGCACATATGCAATGACTCTGGTTGTTCCATGTGTGGTATCTGAAAAGAACACACATGCAATGACTCCAGTTATGTTAGTAAAAAGAACACACATGCAATGACAATGGTGGATCCATGTGTGGTCTCTAGAGAGAACACACATTTCAATGACACTGGTGGATCCATATGTGGTATGTGAAAAGAACAGTCATGAAATGACTCCAGTTGTTGCTAGTAAAAAGAACACACATGCAATGACACTGGTGGATCCATAGGTGGATTGTGAAAAGAACACACATGCAATGACACTGGTGGATCCATATGTGGCATGTGAAAAGAACACACATGCGATGACTCTGGTTGTTGGTAGTAACAAGAACACACATGCAATGACACTGGTTGATCCATGTGTGGTCTATGAAGAGAACACACATTTGAATGACACTAGTGGATCCATATGTGGTATGTGAAAAGAACAGTCATGAAATGACTCCAGTTGTTGTTAGTAAATAGAACACACATGCAATGACACTGGTGGATCCATAGTTGGATTGTGAAAAGAACACTCATGCAATAACACTGGTGGATCCATATGTGGCATGTGAAAAGAACACACATGAAATGACTCTGGTTGTTGTTAGTAACAAGAACACACATGAAATGACACTGGTGGATCCATGTGTGGTCTCTAAAGAGAACACACATTTCAATGACTCTGGTTGTTGTTAGTAAAAAGAACACACATGCAATGACACTGGTGGATCCATGTGTGGTCTCTGAAGAGAACACACATGTCATGACTCTGGTTGTTGTTAGTAAAATGAGCACACATGCAATGACACTGGTGGATTCATATGTGGTATGTGAAAAGATCACACATGCAATGACTCTGGTTGTTGTTAGTGAAAAGAATACACATGCAATGACACTGTTGGATCCATAGGTGGATTGTTAAAAGAGCACACATGCAATGACTCTGGTTGTTCCATATGTGGTATGAGAAAAGAACACACATGCAATGACTAGTTGTTGTTTGTAAAAAGAACACACATGCAATGACACTGGTGGATCCATGTGTGGTCTCTGAAGAGAACACACATTTCAATGACACTAGTGGATCCATATGTGGTATGTGAAAAGAACAGTCATGAAATGACTCCAGTTGTTGTTAGTAAAAAGAACACACATGAAATGACACTGGTGGATCCATAGCTGGATTGTGAAAAGAACACACATGCAATGACACTGGTGGATCCATATGTGGCATGTGAAAAGAACACACATGCAATAACACTGGTGGCTCCATGTGTGGTCTCTGAAGAGAATACACATTTCAATGACTCTGGTGGATCCATATGTGGTATTTGAAAAGAACACACATGAAATGACTCTGGTTGTTGTTAGTAAAAAAGCACACATGCAATGACACTGGTGGATCCATAGGTGGATTGTGAAAAGAACACACATGCAATGACACTGGTTGTTGTTAGTAAAAAGAACACACATGCAATGACACTGGTGGATCCATGTGTGGTCTCTGAAGAGAACACACATTTCACTGAATCTGGTTGTTGTTAGTAAAAAGAACAGACATGCAATGACACTGGTGGATCCATGTGTGGTCTGTGAAGAGAACACACATTTCAATGACTCTGGTTGTTGTTAGTAAAAAGTGCACACATGCAATGACACTGGTGGATCCATATGTGGTATGTGAAAAGAACACACATGCAATGACTCTGGTTGTTGTTAATAAAAAGAACACACATGCAATGACACTGGTGGATCCATAGGTGGATTGTGAAAAGAGCACACATGCAATGACTCTGGTTGTTCCATATGTTGTATCTAAAAAGCACACACATGCAATGACTCCAGTTGTTGTTAGTAAAAAGAAGAGACATGCAATGATAATGGTGGATCCATGTGTGGTCTCTGAAGAGCACACCCATTTCAATAACACTAGTGGATCCATATGTGGTATGTGAAAAGAACAGTCATGAAATGACTCTAGTTGTTGTTAGTAAATAGAACACACATGCAATGACACTGGTGGATCCATAGTTGGATTGTGAAAAGAACACTCATGCAATAACACTAGTGGATCCATATGTGGCATGTGAAAAGAACACACATGAAATGACTCTGGTTGTTGTTAGTAACAAGAACACACATGAAATGACACTGGTGGATCCATGTGTGGTCTCTGAAGAGAACACACATTTCAATGACTCTGGTTGTTGTTAGTAAAAAGAACACACATGCAATGACACTGGTGGATCCATAGGTGGATTGTGAAAAGAGCACACATGTAATGACTCTGGTTGTTCCATATGTGGTATGTGAAAAGAACACACATGCAATGACTCCAGTTGTTGTTAGTAAAAAGAACACACATGCAATGACACCGTTGGATCCATGTGTGGTCTCTCAAGAGAACACACATTTCAATGACACTGGTGGATCCATATGTGGTATGTGAAAAGAACAGTCATGAAATGACTCTAGTTGTTGTTAGAAAAAAGAGCACACATGAAATGACACTGGTGGATCCATAGGTGGATTGTGAAAAGAACACACATGTAATGACTTTGGTTTTAATTAGTAACAAGAACACACATGCAATGACACTGGTGGATCCATGTGTGGTCTCTGAAGAGAACACACATTTCAATGACTCTGGTTGTTGTTAGTAAAAAGAACACACATGCAATGACACTAGTGGATCCATGTGTGGTCTCTGAAGAGAGAACACATTTCGATAACACTGGTGGTTCCATATGTGGTATGTGAAAAGAACAGTCATGAAATGACTCCAGTTGTTGTTAGTAAAAAGAACACACACGCAATGACATTGGTGGATCCATATGTGGATTGTGAAAAGAACACTCATGCAATAAAACTGGTGGATCCATATGTGGCATGTGAAAAGAACACACATGCAATGACTCTGGTTGTTGTTAGTAACAAGAACACACATGAAATGACACTGGTGGATCCATGTGTGGTCTCTGAAGAGAACACACATTTCAATGACTCTAGTTGTTGTTAGTAAAAAGAACACACATGCAATGACACTGGTGGATCCATGTGTGGACTCTAAAGAGAACACACATGCAATGACTCTGGTTGTTGTTAGTAAAATGAGCACACATGCAATGACACTGGTGGATCCATAGGTGGTATGTGAAAAGCACACACATGCAATGACTCTGGTTGTTGTTAGTAAAAAGAACAGACATGCAATGACACTGGTGGATCCAAAGGTGGATTGTTAAAAGAGCACACATGCAATGACTCTGGTTGTTCCATATGTGGTATGTGAAAAGAACACACATGCAATGACTCCAGTTGTTGTTAGTAAAAAGAACACACATGCAATGACACTGGTGGATCCATGTGTGGTCTCTAAAGAGAACACACATTTCAATGACACTAGTGGATCCATATGTGGTATGTGAAAAGAACAGCCATGAAATGACTCCAGTTGTTGTTAGTAAAAAGAACACACATGCAATGACACTGGTGGATCGTTAGGTGGCATGTGAAAAGAACACACATGCAATGACACTGGTGGATCCATGTTTGGTCTCTGAAGAGAATAACACATTTCAATGACTCTGGTGGATCCATATGTGGCATGTGAAAAGAACACACATGAAATGACTCTGGTTGTTGTTAGTAAAAAAGCACACATGCAATGACACTGGTGGATCCATAGGTGGATTGTGAAAAGAACACACATGCAATGACACTGGTTGTTGTTAGTAAAAAGAAGACACATGCAATGACACTAGTGGATCCATGTGTGGTCTCTGAAGAGAAAACACATGTCAGTGAATCTGGTTATTGTTAGTAAAAAGAACACACATGCAATGACACTGGTGGATCCATGTGTTAGTAAAAAGAGCACACATGCAATGACACTGGTGGATCCATATGTGGTATGTGAAAAGAACACGCATGCAATGACTCTGGTTGTTGTTAGTAAAAAGAACAAACATGCAATGACACTAGTGGATCCATGTGTGGTCTCTGAAGAGAAAACACATTTCGATGACACTGGTGGATCCATATGTGGTATGTGAAAAGAACAGTCATGAAATGACTCCAGTTGTTGTTAGTAAAAAGAACACACATGCAATGACATTGGTGGATCCATAGGTGGATTGTGAAAAGAACACACATGCAATGACACTGGTGGATCCATATGTGGTATGTGAAAAGAACACACATGCAATGATTCTTGTTGTTAGTAACAAGAACACACATGACAATGGTGGATCCATGTGTGGTCTCTGAAAGAACACACATTTCAATGACACTGGTGGATCCATATGTGGTATGTGAAAAGAACACACATTTCAATGACCAGTGGATCCATAGGTGGATTATGAAAAGAGCACACATGCAATGACTCTGGTTGTTCCATATGTGGGATCTGAAAAGAACACACATGCAATGACTCCAGTTGTTGTTAGTAAAAAGAACACACATGCAATGACAATGGTGGATCCATGTGTGGTCTCTGAAGAGAACACACATTTCAATGACACTGGTGGATCCATATGTGGTATGTGAAAAGAACACACATGAAATGACTCTAGTTGTTGTTAGTAAAAAGAACACACATGCAATGACACTGGTGGATCCATAGGTGGATTGTGAAAAGAACACACATGCAATGACTCTGGTTGTTGTTAGTAAAAAGAACACACATGCAATGACACTGGTGGATCCATGTGTGGTCTCTGAAGAGAACACACATTTCAATGACTCTGGTTGTTGTTAGTAAAAAGAACACACATGCAATGACACTGGTGGATCCATGTGTGGTCTCTGAAAGAGCACAGACATTTCAATGACTGGTGGATCCATATGTGGTATGTGAAAAGAACACATGCAATGACTCAGTTGTTGTTAGTAAAAGAACACACATGCAATGACATGTTGTTGTTAGTAAAAGAACACACATGCAATGACTGGTGGATCCATAGGTGGATTTTGAAAAGAACACACATGCAATGACACTGGTGGATCCATATGTGGTATGTGAAAAGAACACACATGCAATGACTCAGGTTGTTGTTAGTAAAGAACACACATGCAATGACTGGTGGATCCATGTGTGGTCTCTGAAGAGAACACACATTTCAATGACTTCAATGACACTGGTGGATCCATATGTGGTATGTGAAAAGAACACATGAAATGACTCTTGTTGTTAGTAAAAAGAACACACATGCAATGACACTGGTGGATCCATAGGTGGATTGTGAAAAGAACACACATGCAATGACTCTGGTGGATCAATATGTGGTATGAATAGAACACACATGCAATGACTCCAATTGTTGTTAGTAAAAAGAACACACATGCAATGACAATGGTGGATCCATGTGTGGTCTCTGAAGAGAACACACATTTCAATGACACTAGTGGATCCATATGTGGTATGTGAAAAGAACAGTCATGAAATGACTCCAGTTGTTGTTAGTAAAAAGAACACACATGCAATGACATTGGTGGATCCATAGGTGGATTGTGAAAAGAACACTCATGCAATAACACTGGTGGATCCATATGTGGCATGTGAAAAGAACACACATGCAATGACTCTGGTTGTTGTTAGTAACAAGAACACACATGAAATGACACTGGTGGATCCATGTGTGGTCTCTGAAGAGAACACACATTTCAATGACACTAGTGGATCCATATGTGGTATGTGAAAAGAACACACATGCAATGACATTGGTGGATCCATATGTGGTATGTGAAAAGAACACACATGCAATGACTCTGGTTGTTGTTAGTAAAAAGAACACACATGCAATGACACTGGTGGATCCATATGTGGATTGTGAAAAGAGCACACATGCAATGACTCAATGACTCTAGTTGTTGTTAGTAAAAAGAACACACATGCAATGACACTGGTGGATCCATGGTTGATTGTGAAAAGAACACATTTCAATGACACTGGTGGATCCATATGTGGTATGTGAAAAAGAACAGTCATGAAATGACTCTGGTTGTTGTTAGTAAAAAGAACACACATGCAATGACACTGGTGGATCCATGTGTGGATTGTGAATAGAACACACATGCAATAAAAGAGCACACATGCAATGACACTGGTGGATCCATATGTGGTATGTGAAAAGAACACACATGCAATGACTCTGGTTGTTGTTAGTAAAAAGACCACACATGCAATGACACTGGTGGATCCATGTGTGGTCTCTGAAGAGAAAACACATTTCAATGACACTGGTGGATCCATATGTGGTATGTGAAAAGAACAGTCATGAAATGACTCCAGTTGTTGTTAGTCAAAAGAACACACATGCAATGACACTGGTGGATCCATAGGTGGATTGTGAAAAGAACACACATGCAATAACACTGGTGGATCCATATGTGGCATGTGAAAAGAACACACATGCAATGACTCTGGTTGTTGTTAGTAACAAGAACACACATGCAATGACACTGGTGGATCCATGTGTGGTCTCTGAAGAGAACACATTTCAATGACTCTGGTTGTTGTTAGTAAAAGAACACATGCAATGACACTGGTGGATCCATAGGTGGATTGTAAAATAACACACAAGCAGTGACACTGGTGGATCCATAGGTGGATTGTGAAAAGAACACAGATTTCAATGAATCTGGTTGTTGTTAGTAAAAATAACACACATGCAGTGACAATGGTGGATCCATGTGTGGTCTCTGAAGAGAACACAAATGCAATGACTCTGTTTGTTGTTTGTAAAAAGAGCACACATGCAATGACACTGTTGGATCCATGTGTGGTCTCTAAAGAGAACACACATGCAATGACTCCAATTGTTGTTAGTAAAAAGAACACACATGCAATGACATTGGTGGATCCATGTGTGGTCTCTGAACAGAAAACACATTTTGATGACACTGGTGGATCCATATGTGGTATGTGAAAAGAACAGTCATGAAATGACTCCAGTTGTTGTTAGTAAAAAGAACACACATGCAATGACACTGGTGGATACATAGGTGGATTGTGAAAAGAACACTCATGCAATAACACTGGTGGATCCATATGTGGCATGTGAAAAGAACACACATGCAATGACTCTGGTTGTTGTTAGTAACAAGAACACACATGAAATGACACTGGTGGATCCATGTGTGGTCTCTAAAGAGAACACACATTTCAATGACTCTGGTTGTTGTTAGTAAAAAGAACACACATGCAATGACACTGGTGGATCCATGTGTGGTCTCTGAAGAGAACACACATGCAATGACTCTGGTTGTTGTTAGTAAAATGAGCACACATGCAATGACACTGGTGGATCCATATGTGGTATGTGAAAAGAACACACATGCAATGACTCTGGTGCATCCATAGGTGGATTGTGAAAAGACCACACATGCAATGACTCTGGTTGTTCCATATGTGGTATGTGAAAAGAACACACATGCAATGACTCCAGTTGTTGTTAGTAAAAAGAACACACATGCAATGACACTGGTGGATCCATGTGTGGTCTCTAAAGAGAACACACATTTCAATGACACTAGTGGATCCATATGTGGTATGTGAAAAGAACAGTCATGAAATGACTCCAGTTGTTGTTAGTAAAAAGAACACACATGCAATGACACTGGTGGATCCATAGGTGGATTGTGAAAAGAACACACATGCAATGACACTGGTGGATCCATATGTGGCATGTGAAAGAACACACATGCAATGACTCGTGTTGTTGTTAGTAAAAAGAACACACATGCAATGACACTGGTGGATTCATAGGTGGATTTTGTATAGAACACACATTTCAATGACACTGGTGGATCCATATGTGGTATGTGAAAAGAACACACATGAAATGACTCTGGTTGTTGTTAGTATAAAGAACACACATGCAATGACACTGGTGGATCCATAGGTGGATTGTGAAAAGAACACACATGCAATGACACTGGTGGATCCATATGTGGTCTCTGAAAAGAACACACATGCAATGACTCTGGTTGTTGTTAGTAAAAAGAACACACATGCAATGACACTGGTGGATCCATGTGGTCTCTGAAAAGAACACACATGAAATGACTCCAGTTGTTGTTAGTAAAAAGAACACACATGCAATGACACTGGTGGATCCATATGTGGAGTCTGAAAAGAGCACACATGCAATGACACTGGTGGATCCATAGGTGGATTGTGAAAAGAACACATGCAATGACACTAGTGGATCCATATGTGGTATGTGAAAAGAACACATGCAATGACTCAGTTGTTGTTAGTAAAAAGAACACACATGAAATGACACTGGTGGATCCATGTGTGGATTGTGAAAAGAACACATGCAATGACACTGGTGGATCCATGTGGTATGTGAAAAGAACACACATGCAATGACTCTGGTTGTTGTTAGTAAAAGAACACACATGCAATGACACTGGTGGATCCATGTGTGGTCTCTAATAGAACACACATTTCAATGACTCTGGTTGTTGTTAGTAAAAAGAACACATGCAATGACACTGGTGGATCCATGTGTGGTCTCTGAAGAGAACACACATTTCAATGACACTGGTGGATCCATATGTGGTATGTGAAAAGAACACACATGAAATGACTCCAGTTGTTGTTAGTAAAAAGAACACACATGCAATGACACTGGTGGATCCATAGGTGGATTGTGAAAAGAACACACATGCAATGACACTGGTGGATCCATATGTGGCATGTGAAAAGAACACACATGCAATGACTCTGGTTGTTGTTAGTAACAAGAACACACATGCAATGACACTGGTGGATCCATGTGTGGTCTCTGAAGAGAACACACATTTCAATGACTCTGGTTGTTGTTAGTAAAAAGAACACACATGCAATGACCCTGGTGGATCCATGTGTGGTCTCTGAAGAGAACACACATGCAATGACTCTGGTTGTTCCATATGTGGTATCTGAAAAGAACACACATGCAATGACTCCAGTTATGTTAGTAAAAAGAACACACATGCAATGACAATGGTGGATCCATGTGTGGTCTCTAAAGAGAACACACATTTCAATGACACTGGTGGATCCATATGTGGTATGTGAAAAGAACAGTCATGAAATGACTCCAGTTGTTGCTAGTAAAAAGAACACACATGCAATGACACTGGTGGATCCATAGGTGGATTGTGAAAAGAACACACATGCAATGACACTGGTGGATCCATATGTGGCATGTGAAAAGAACACACATGCGATGACTCTGGTTGTTGGTAGTAACAAGAACACACATGCAATGACACTGGTTGATCCATGTGTGGTCTATGAAGAGAACACACATTTCAATGACTCTGGTTGTTGTTAGTAAAAAGAACACACATGCAATGACACTGGTGGATCCATAGGTGGATTGTGAAAAGAGCACACATGTAATGTCTCTGGTTGTTCCATATGTGGTATGTGAAAAGAACACACATGCAATGACTCCAGTTGTTGTTAGTAAAAAGAACACACATGCAATGACACCGTTGGATCCATGTGTGGTCTCTGAAGAGAACACACATTTCAATGACACTGGTGGATCCATATGTGGTATGTGAAAAGAACAGTCATGAAATGACTCTAGTTGTTGTTAGAAAAAAGAGCACACATGCAATGACACTGGTGGATCCATAGGTGGATTGTGAAAAGAACACACATGTAATGACTTTGGTTTTAATTAGTAACAAGAACACACATGCAATGACACTGGTGGATCCATGTGTGGTCTCTGAAGAGAACACACATTTCAATGACTCTGGTTGTTGTTAGTAAAAAGAACACACATGCAATGACACTAGTGGATCCATGTGTGGTCTCTAAAGAGAAAACACATTTCGATGACACTGGTGGATACATATGTGGTATGTGAAAAGAACAGTCATGAAATGACTCCAGTTTTTGTTAGTAAAAAGAACACACATGCAATGACATTGGTGGATCCATAGGTGGATTGTGAAAAGAACACTCATGCAATAACACTGGTGGATCCATATGTGGCATGTGAAAAGAACACACATGCAATGACTCTGGTTGTTGTTAGTAACAAGAACACACATGAAATGACACTGGTGGATCCATGTGTGGTCTCTGAAGAGAACACACATTTCAATGACTCTGGTTGTTGTTAGTAAAAAGTGCACACATGCAATGACACTGGTGGATCCATATGTGGTATGTGAAAAGAACACACATGCAATGACTCTGGTTGTTGTTAATAAAAAGAACACACATGCAATGACACTGGTGGATCCATAGGTGGATTGTGAAAAGAGCACACATGCAATGACTCTGGTTGTTCCATATGTTGTATCTAAAAAGCACACACATGCAATGACTCTAGTTGTTGTTAGTAAAAAGAACAGACATGCAATGATAATGGTGGATCCATGTGTGGTCTATGAAGAGAACACACATTTGAATGACACTAGTGGATCCATATGTGGTATGTGAAAAGAACAGTCATGAAATGACTCCAGTTGTTGTTAGTAAAAAGAACACACATGCAATGACACTGGTGGATCCATAGTTGGATTGTGAAAAGAACACTCATGCAATAACACTAGTGGATCCATATGTGGCATGTGAAAAGAACACACATGAAATGACTCTGGTTGTTGTTAGTAACAAGAACACACATGAAATGACACTGGTGGATCCATGTGTGGTCTCTGAAGAGAACACACATTTCAATGACACTAGTGGATCCATATGTGGTATGTGAAAAGAACAGCCATGAAATGACTCCAGTTGTTGTTAGTAAAAAGAACACACATGCAATGACACTGGTGGATCGTTAGGTGGCATGTGAAAAGAACACACATGCAATGACACTGGTGGATCCATGTTTGGTCTCTGAAGAGAATAACACATTTCAATGACTCTGGTGGATCCATATGTGGCATGTGAAAAGAACACACATGAAATGACTCTGGTTGTTGTTAGTAAAAAAGCACACATGCAATGACACTGGTGGATCCATAGGTGGATTGTGAAAAGAACACACATGCAATGACACTAGTGGATCCATGTGTGGTCTCTGAAGAGAAAACACATGTCAGTGAATCTGGTTATTGTTAGTAAAAAGAACACACATGCAATGACACTGGTGGATCCATGTGTGGTCTCTGAAGAGAACACACATTTCAATGACACTGGTGGATCCATATGTGGTATGTGAAAAGAACACGCATGCAATGACTCTGGTTGTTGTTAGTAAAAAGAACAAACATGCAATGACACTAGTGGATCCATGTGTGGTCTCTGAAGAGAAAACACATTTCGATGACACTGGTGGATCCATATGTGGTATGTGAAAAGAACAGTCATGAAATGACTCCAGTTGTTGTTAGTAAAATGAACACACATGCAATGACATTGGTGGATCCATAGGTGGATTGTGAAAAGAACACTCATGCAATAACACTGGTGGATCCATATGTGGCATGTGAAAAGAACACACATGCAATGACTCTGGTTGTTGTTAGTAACAAGAACACACATGAAATGACACTGGTGGATCCATGTGTGGTCTCTGAAGAAAACACACATTTCAATGACTCTGGTTGTGGTTAGTAAAAAGAACACACATGCAATGACACTGGTGGATCCATAGGTGGATTGTGAAAAGAGCACATATGCAATGACTCTGGTTGTTCCATATGTGGTATCTGAAAAGAACACACATGCAATGACTCCAGTTATGTTAGTAAAAAGAACACACATGCAATGACAATGGTGGATCCATGTGTGGTCTCTAGAGAGAACACACATTTCAATGACACTGGTGGATCCATAGGTGGATTGTGAAAAGAGCACATATGCAATGACTCTGGTTGTTCCATGTGTGGTATCTGAAAAGAACACACATGCAATGACTCCAGTTGTTGTTAGTAAAAAGAACACACATGCAATGACAATGGTGGATCCATGTGTGGTCTCTGAAGAGAACACACATTTCAATGACACTGGTGGATCCATATGTGGTATGTGAAAAGAACAGTCATGAAATGACTCCAGTTGTTGCTAGTAAAAAGAACACACATGCAATGACACTGGTGGATCCATAGGTGGATTGTGAAAAGAACACACATGCAATGACACTGGTGGATCCAT
Source organism: Avena insularis (assembly GCA_023614405.1). NCBI lineage: Eukaryota > Viridiplantae > Streptophyta > Magnoliopsida > Poales > Poaceae > Avena > Avena insularis. The sequence continues at coordinate 13,307 of JAJUPC010000258.1, forward strand.
ATGTGGCATGTGAAAAGAACACACATGAAATGACTCTGGTTGTTGTTAGTAACAAGAACACACATGAAATGACACTGGTGGATCCATGTGTGGTCTCTAAAGAGAACACACATTTCAATGACTCTGGTTGTTGTTAGTAAAAAGAACACACATGCAATGACACTGGTGGATCCATGTGTGGTCTCTGAAGAGAACACACATGCAATGACTCTAGTTGTTGTTAGTAAAAAGAGCACACATGCAATGACACTGGTGGATCCATATGTGGTATGTGAAAAGAACACACATGCAATGACTCTGGTTGTTGTTAGTAAAAAGAACACACATGCAATGACACTGGTGGATCCATAGGTGGATTGTTAAAAGAGCACACATGCAATGACTCTTGTTGTTCCATATGTGGTATGTGAAAAGAACACACATGCAATGACTCCAGTTGTTGTTAGTAAAAAGAACACACATGCAATGACACTGGTGGATCCATGTGTGGTCTTTGAAGAGAACACACATGCAATGTACACTAGTGGATCCATATGTGGTATGTGAAAAGAACACATGAAATGACTCCCGTTGTTGTTAGTAAAAAGAACACACATGCAATGACACTGGTGGATCCATAGGTGGATTGTGAAAAGAACACACATGCAATGACACTGGTGGATCCATATGTGGCATGTGAAAAGAACACACATGCAATGACTCTGGTTGTTGTTAGTAAAAAGAACACACATGCAATGACACTGGTGGATCCATGTGTGGATTGTGAAAAGAACACAAATGCAATGACACTGGTGGATCCATATGTGGTATGTGAAAAGAACACACATGCAATGACTCTGGTTGTTGTTAGTAAAAAGAACACACATGCAATGACACTGGTGGATCCATGTGTGGTCTCTGAAGAGAACACACATGCAATGACACTGGTGGATCCATATGTGGTATGTGAAAAGAACACACATGCAATGACTCTGGTTGTTGTTAGTAAAAGAACACACATGCAATGACACTGGTGGATCCATGTGTGGATTGTGAAAAGAACACACATGCAATGACTCTAGTTGTTGTTAGTAAAAAGAACACACATGCAATGACACTGGTGGATCCATATGTGGAATCTGAAAAGAACACACATGCAATGACACTTGTGGATCCATATGTGGATTGTGAACAGAACACACATGCAATGACACTGGTGGATCCATATGTGGTATGTGAAAAGAACACACATGCAATGACTCTAGTTGTTGTTAGTAAAAAGAACACACATGCAATGACACTGGTGGATCCATAGGTGGATTGTGAAAAGAACACTCATGCAATGACACTGGTGGATCCATATGTGGCATGTGAAAAGAACACACATGCAATGACTCTGGTTGTTGTTAGTAACAAGAACACACATGCAATGACACTGGTGGATCCATGTGTGGTCTCTAAAGAGAACACACATTTCAATGACTCTGGTTGTTGTTAGTAAAAAGAACACACATGCAATGACACTGGTGGATCCATGTGTGGTCTCTGAAGAGAACACACATTTCAATGACACTTTTGGATCCATATGTGGTATGTGAAAAGAACAGTCATGAAATGACTCCAATTGTTGTTAGTAAAAAGAACACACATGCAATGACACTGCTGGATCCATAGGTGGATTATGAAAAGAACACACATGCAATGATACTTGTGGATCCATATGTGGCATGTGAAAATAACACACATGCAATGACTCTGGTTGTTGTTAGTAACAAGAACACACATGCAATGACACTAGTGGATCCATGTGTGGTCTCTGAAGACAACACACATTTCAATGACTCTCGTTGTTGTTAGTAAAAAGAACACACATACAATGACCCTGGTGGATCCATGTGTGGTCTCTGAAGAGAACACACATGCAATGACTGGTTCTTGTTAGTAAAAAGAGCACACATGCAATGACATTTGTGGATCCATAGGTGGTATGTGAAAAGAACACACATGCAACGACTCTGGTTGTTGTTAGTAAAAAGAACACACATGCAATGACACTTGTGGATCCATAGGTCGATTGTGAAAAGAGCACACATGCAATGACTCTGGTTGTTCCATATGTGGTATGTGAAAAGAACACACATGCAATGACTCTAGTTGTTAGTAGTAAAAGAACACACATGCAATGACACCGGTGGATCCATGTGTGGTCTCTGAAGAGAACACACATTTCAATGACACTAGTGGATCCATATGTGGTATGTGAAAAGAACAGTCATGAAATGACTCTAGTTGTTGTTAGTAAAAAGAACACACATGCAATGACACTGGTGGATCCATAGGTGGATTGTGAAAAGAACACACATGCAATGACACTGGTGGATCCATATGTGGCATGTGAAAAGAACACACATGCGATGACTCTGGTTGTTGGTAGTAACAAGAACACACATGTAATGACACTGGTGGATCCATGTGTGGTCTCTGAAGAGAACACACATTCAATTACCCAGATTGTAGTAAGTATAAATAAAACACATGCAATGACACTGGTGGAACAATGTGTGGTCTCTGTAGAGAACACACATGCAATGACTCTAGTTGTTGTTAGTAAAAATAGCACATGCAATGACACTGGTGGATCCATATGTGGAATGTTAAAAGAACACACATGCAATGACTGGTGGATCCAGGTGGATTGTGAAAGTGCACACATGCAATGACACTGGTGGATCCATATGTGGTATTTGAAAAGAACACACATGAAATGACTCCAGTTGTTGTTAGTAAAAAGAACACACATGCAATGACACTGGTGGATCCATAGGTGGATTGTGAAAAGAACACTCATGCAATAACACTGGTGGATCCATATGTGGCATGTGAAAAGAACACACATGCAATGACTCTGGTTGTTGTTAGTAACAAGAACACACATGAAATGACACTGGTGGATCCATGTGTGGTCTCTGAAGAGAACACACATTTCAATGACTCTGGTTGTTGTTAGTAAAAAGAACACACATGCAATGACACTGGTGGATCCATGTGTGGACTCTGAAGAGAACACACATGCAATTACTCTGGTTGTTGTTAGTAAAATGAGCACAAATGCAATGACACTGGTGGATCCATAGGTGGTATGTGAAAAGAACACACATGCAATGACTCTGGTTGTTGTTAGTACAAAGAACAGACATGCAATGACACTGGTGGATCCATAGGTGGATTGTTAAAAGAGCACACATTCAATGACTCTGGTTGTTCCATATGTGGTATGTGAAAAGAACACACATGCAATGACTCCAGTTGTTGTTAGTAAAAAGAACACACATGCAATGACACTGGTGGATCCATGTGTGTTCTCTAAAGAGAACACACATTTCAATGACACTAGTGGATCCATATGTGGTATGTGAAAAGAACAGTCATGAAATGACTCCAGTTGTTGTTAGTAAAAAGAACACACATGCAATGACACTGGTGGATCCATAGTTGGATTGTGAAAAGAACACACATGCAATGACACTGGTGGATCCATATGTGGCATGTGAAAAGAACACACATGCAATGACTCTGGTTGTTGTTAGTAACAAGAACATACATGCAATAACACTGGTGGATCCATGTTTGGTCTCTGAAGAGAATAACACATTTCAATGACTCTGGTGGATCCATATGTGGTATGTGAAAAGAACACACATGAAATGACTCTGGTTGTTGTTAGTAAAAAGAACACACATGCAATGACACTGGTGGATCCATAGGTGGATTGTGAAAAGAACACACATGCAATGACACTGGTTGTTGTTAGTAAAAAGAACACACATGCAATGACACTAGTGGATCCATGTGTGGTCTCTGAAGAGAACACACATGTCAATGAATCTGGTTATTATTAGTAAAAAGAACACACATGCAATGACACTGGTGGATCCATGTGTGGTCTCTGAAGAGAACACACATGCAATGACTCTGGTTGTTGTTAGTAAAAAGAGCACACATGCAATGACACTGGTGGATCCATATGTGGTATGTGAAAAGAACACACATGCAATGACTCTGGTTATTGTTAGTAAAAAGAACACACATGCAATGACACTGGTGGATCCATAGGTGGATTGTGAAAAGAGCACACATGCAATGACTCTGGTTGTTCCATATGTGGTATCTGAAAAGAACACACATGCAATGACTCCAATTGTTGTTAGTAAAAAGAACACACATGCAATGACAATGGTGGATCCATGTGTGGTCTCTGAAGAGAACACACATTTCAATGACACTTGGATCCATATGTGGTATGTGAAAAGAACAGTCATGAAATGACTCCAGTTGTTGTTAGTAAAAAGAACACACATGCAATGACACAGATGGATCCATAGTTCGATTGTCAAAAGAACACTCATGCAATAACACTAGTGGATCCATATGTGGCAGGTGAAAAGAACACACATGCAATGACTCTGGTTGTTGTTAGTAACAAGAACACACATGAAATGACACTGGTGGATCCATGTGTGGTCTCTAAAGAGAACACACATTTCAATGACTCTGGTTGTTGTTAGTAAAAAGAACACACATGCAATGACACTGGTGGATCCATGTGTGGTCTCTGAAGAGAACACACATGCAATGACTCTGGTTGTTGTTAGTAAAATGAGCACACATGCAATGACACTAGTGGATCCATATGTGGTATGTGAAAAGAACACACATGCAATGACTCTGGTTGTTAGTAAAAAGAACACACATGCAATGACACTGGTGGATCCATAGGTGGATTGTGGAAAGAGCACACATGCAACGACTCTTGTTGTTCCATATGTGGTATGTGAAAAGAACACACATGCAATGACTCCAGTTGTTGTTAGTAAAAAGAACACACATGCAATGACACTGGTGGATCCATGTGTGGTCTCTGAAGAGAACACACATTTCAATGACACTAGTGGATCCATATGTGGTATGTGAAAAGAACAGTCATGAAATGACTCCAGTTGTTGTTAGTAAAAAGAACACACATGCAATGACACTGGTGGATCCATAGGTGGATTGTGAAAAGAACACACATGCAATGACACTGGTGGATCCATAGGTGGATTGTGAAAAGAACACACATGCAATGACACTGGTTGTTCTTAGTGAAAGGAACACACATGCAATGACACTGGTGGATCCATAGGTGGATTGTTAAAAGAGAACACATGCAATGACTCTTGTTGTTCCATATGTGGTATGTGAAACGGACACACATGCAATGACTCCAGTTGTTGTTAGTAAAAAGAACACACATGCAATGACACTGGTGGATCCATGTGTGGTCTCTAAAGAGAACACACATTTCAATGACACTAGTGGATCCATATGTGGTATGTGAAAAGAACATTCATGAAATGACTCCAGTTGTTGTTAGTAAAAAGAACACACATGCAATGACACCGGTGGATCCATAGCTGGATTGTGAAAAGAACACACATGAAATGACTCTGGTTGTTGTTAGTAAAAAAGCACACATGCAATGACACTGGTGGATCCATAGGTGGATTGTGAAAAGAACACACATGCAATGACACTAGTTGTTGTTAGTGAAAGGAACACACATGCAATGACACTGGTGGATCCATGTGTGATCTCTGAAGAGAACACACATTTTAATGAATCTGGTTGTTGTTAGTAACAAAAACACATGCAATGACACTGGTGGATCCATGTGTGGTCTCTGAAGAGAACACACATGCAATGACTCTGGTTGTTGGTAGTGAAAAGAGCACACATGCATTGACACTGTGGATCCATATGTGGTATGCGAAAAGAACACACATGCATTGACTCTGGTTGTTGTTAGTAAAAAGAACACACATGCAATAACACTGGTAGATCCATAGGTGGATTGTGAAAAGAGCACACATGCAATGACTCTGGTTGTTCCATATGTGGTATCTGAAAAGAACACACATGCAATGACTCCCGTTGTTGTTAGTAAAAAGAACACACATGCAATGACAATGGAAGATCCATGTGTGGTCTCTGAAGAGAACACACATTTCAATGACACTGGTGGATCCATATGTGGTATGTGAAAAGAACAGTCATGAAATGACTCCAGTTGTTGTTAGTAAAAAGAACACACATGCAATGACACTGGTGGATCCATAGTTGGATTGTGAAAAGAACACTCATGCAATAACACTGGTGGATCCATATGTGGCATGTGAAAAGAACACACATGCAATGACTCTGGTTGTTGTTAGTAACAAGAACACACATGAAATGACACTGGTGGATCCATGTGTGGTCTCTAAAGAGAACACACATTTCAATGGCTCTGGTTGTTGTTAGTAAAAACAACACACATGCAATGAAACTGGTGAATCCATGTGTGGTCTCTGAAGATAACACACATGCAATGACTCTGGTTGTTGTTAGTAAAATGAGCACACATGCAATGACACTGGTGGATCCATCTGTGGTATGTGAAAAGAACACACATGCAATGACTCTTGTTGTTGTTAGTAAAAAGAACACACATGCAATGACACTGTTGAATCCATAGGTGGATTGTTAAAAGAGCACACATGCAATGACTCTGGTTGTTCCATATGTGGTATGTGAAAAGAACACATGTGCAATGACTCCAGTTGTTGTTAGTAAAAAGAACACACATGAAATGACATTGGTGGATCCATGTGTGGTCTCTAAAGAGAACACACATTTCAATGACACTAGTGGATCCATATGTGGTATGTGAAAAGAACAGTCCTGAAATGACTCCAGTTGTTGTTAGTAAAAAGAACACACATACAATGACATTGGTGGATCCATAGTTGGATTGCGAAAAGAACACACATGCAATGACACTGGTGGATCCATAGGTGGATTGTGAAAAGAACACTCATGCAATAACACTGGTGGATCCATATTGGGCATGTGAAAAGAACACACATGCAATGACTCTGGTTGTTGTTAGTAACAAGAACACACATGAAATGACACTAGTGGATCCATGTGTGGTCTCTAAAGAGAACACACATTTCAATGACTCTGGTTGTTGTTATTAAAAACAACACACATGCAATGACACTGGTGGATCCATGTGTGGTCTCTAAAGAGAACCCACATGCAATGACTCTGGTTGTTGTTAGTAGAATGAGCACACATGCAATGACACTGGTGGATCCATATGTGGTATGTGAAAAGAACACACAAGCAAGGACTCTGGTTATTGTTCGTAAAAAGAACACACATGCAATGACACTGGTGGATCCATAGGTGGATTGTTAAAAGAGCACACATGCAATGACTCTTGTTGTTCCATATGTGGTATGTGAAACGAACACACATGCAATGACTCCAGTTGTTGTTAGTAAAAAGAACACACATGCAATGACACTAGTGGATCCATGTGTGGTCTCTAAAGAGAACAAACATTTCAATGACACTAGTGGATCCATATGTGGTATGTGAAAAGAACAGTCATGAAATGACTCCAGTTGTTGTTAGTAAAAAGAACACACATGCAATGACACTGGTGGATCCATAGCTGGATTGTGAAAAGAACACACATGCAATGACACTGGTGGATCCATATGTGGCATGTGAAAAGAACACACATGCAATGACTCTGGTTGTTGTTAGTAACAAGAACAACATGCAATAACACTGGTGGAAACATGTGTGGTCTCTGAAGAGAATACACATTTCAATGACTCTGGTGGATCCATATGTGGTATGTGAAAAGAACACACATGAAATGACTCCGGTTGTTGTTAGTAAAAAAGCACACATGCAATGACACTGGTGGATCCATAGGTGGATTGTGAAAAGAACACACATGCAATGACACTGGTTGTTCTTAGTGAAAGGAACACACATGCAATGACACTGGTGGATCCATGTGTGGTCTCTGAAGAGAACACACATTTTAATGAATCTGGTTGTTGTTACTAAAAAAACACACATGCAATGACACTAGTGGATCCATGTGTGGTCTCTGAAGAGAACACACATGCAATGACTCTGGTTGTTGGTAGTGAAAAGAGCACACATGCATTGACACTGTGGATCCATATGTGGTATGCGAAAAGAACACACATGCAATTACTCTGGTTGTTGTTAGTAAAAAGAACACACATGAAATGACACTGGTGGATCCATAGGTGGATTGTGAAAAGAGCACACATGCAATGACTCTGGTTGTTCCATATGTGGTATCTGAAAAGAACACACACGCAATGACTCCTGTTGTTGTTAGTGAAAAGAACACACATGCAATGACAATGGAGGATCCATGTGTGGTCTCTGAAGAGAACACACATTTCAATGACACTGGTGGATCCATATGTGGTATGTGAAAAGAACAGTCATTAAATGACTCCAGTTTTTGTTAGTAAAAAGAACACACATGCAATGACACTGGTGGATCCATAGTTGGATTGTGAAAAGAACACTCATGCAATAACACTGGTGGATCCATATGTGGCATGTGAAAAGAACACACATGCAATGACTCTGGTTGTTGTTAGTAACAAGAACACACATGAAATGACACTGGTGGATCCATGTGTGGTCTCTAAAGAGAACACACATTTCAATGACTCTGGTTGTCGTTAGTAAAAACAACACACATGCAATGAAACTGGTGAATCCATGTGTGGTCTCTGAAGATAACACACATGCAATGACTCTGGTTGTTGTTAGTAAAATGAGCACACATGCAATGACACTGGTGGATCCATCTGTGGTATGTGAAAAGAACACACATGCAATGACTCTTGTTGTTGTTAGTAAAAAGAACACACATGCAATGACACTATTGGATCCATAGGTGGATTGTTAAAAGAGCACACATGCAATGACTCTGGTTGTTCCATATGTGGTATGTGAAAAGAACACACATGCAATGACTCCAGTTGTTGTTAGTAAAAAGAACACACATGCAATGACACTGGTGGATCCATGTGTGGTCTCTAAAGAGAACACACATTTCAATGACACTAGTGGATTCATATGTGGTATGTGAAAAGAACAGTCATGAAATGACTCCAGTTGTTGTTAGTAAAAAGAACACACATGCAATGACACTGGTGGATCCATAGTTGGATTGCGAAAAGAACACACATGCAATGACACTGGTGGATCCATATGTGGCATGTCAAAAAAACACACATGCAATGACTCTGGTTGTTGTTAGTAACAAGAACATACATGCAATTACAATGGTGGATCCATGTATGGTCTCTGGAGAGAACACACATTTCAATGACTCTAGTGGATCCATATGTGGTATGTGAAAAGAACACACATGAAATGACTCTGGTTGTTGTTAGTAAAAAGAACACATGCAATGACACTGGTGGATCCATAGGTGGATTGTGAAAAGAACACACATGCAATGACACTGGTGGATCCATGTGTGGTAGTAAAAAGAACACACATGCAATGACACCGTGGATCCATATGTGGTTTGTGAAATGAACACACATGCAATGACTCTAATGTGGTTAATGAAAAAGCACACATGCAATGACCTGTGGATCCATGTGGTTAATGAGAAGAACACACATGCAATGACTGGGTGTGATTCATGATATGGTTTATGAGAAGAAGACACATGCAATGACTCTAGTTCCATGTGTGGTTCATGAGGAGAACACATGCAATGACTCCAGATGTGGTTAGTAAAGAACACACATGCAATGACACCGTGGATCCATGTGTGGTCTATGAGAGGAACACACATCCAATGACACCGTGGATCATTACGTGGTATGTGAAAAGAACACACATGCAATGACACTTGTGATATATGTGGTGTGAAAAGAACACACATGCAATGACACCTGGGATCCATATGTGGTTTGTGAGAAGGACACATGCAATGACACTGTGGATCCATGTGTGGTCAATGTGAAGAACACACATGCAATGACACTAGTGATATGTGGTTCATGAGAAGAAATGTACATGCAATGACTCTAACTATGGTTAATGAAAAGAGCATACATGCAATGACACTGTGGATCCATGTGTGGTTAATGAGAGAACACATGCAATGACACTAGTGGATCCATGATGTGGTTTGTGAAAAGAACACACATGCAATGACTCTAACTGTTGTTCATGAGAAGAACACACATGCAATGACTCTAGATGTGGTTCATGAAAAGAACACACATGCAATGACACCGTGGATCCATGTGTGGTCTATGAGAGGAAAACACATCCAATGACGCTGTGATCTCACGTGGTTTGTGAGAAGAGCACATTTGCAATGACACCGTGATATGTGGTCTGTGAAAAGAACACACATGCAATGACACTGTTGGATCCATATGTGGTCTGTGAGAAGGACACATGCAATGACACTAGTGGATCCATGTGTGGTTCATGGGAAGAACACACATGCAATGACACGGTGATATGTGGTGCATGAGAAGACACACATGCAATGACACTGGTGGATCCATGTGTGGTTAATGAAGAACACACATGCAATGACACTTGTGATCCATATGTGGTTTGTGAGAAGAACACATGCAATGACTCTAGTTGTGTGGTTAGTGAGAAGAACACACATGCAATGACTCTAGATGTGGTTCATGAAAAGAACACACATGCAATGACACTGTGGATCCATGTGTGGTCTATGAGAGGAACACACATGCAATGACACTGTGGATCCATACGTGGTTTTTGAGAAAACACATGCAATGACACTGTGATATGTGGTGTGAAAGAACACACATGCAATGACACTGTGGATCCATATGTGGTCTGTGAGAAGGACACACATGCAATGACACTAGTGGGTCCATGTGTGGTTCATGGGAAGAACACACATGCAATGACACTGGTGATATGTGGTTCATTAGAAGAACATACATGCAATGACTCTAACTATGGTTAATGAAAAGAGCAGACATGCAATGACACTAGTGGATCCATGTGTGGTTAATGAGAAGAACACACATGCAATGACACTGGGTGTGATTCATGATATGGTTTGTGAGAAGAACACACATGCAATGACTCTAGCTGTGGTTCATGAGAAGAACACGCATGCAATTACACTGGTGTATCCTTATGTGGTTTGTGAGAAGAACACACATGCAAGGACTCTAGATGTGGTTCATGGAAAAACACACATCCAATGACTCTAGCTGTGGTTCATGAGAAGAACACACATCCAATGACACTGGTGGATCCATGCGTGGTTTGTGAGAGGATCACACATGCAATGACTCTAACTGTGGTTCATGAAAAGAGCAGACATGCAATGACACCGGTGGATCCATGTGTGGTCTGTGGGAGGAACACACATCCAGTGACACTGTTGGATCCATATGTAGTTTGTGAAAAGAACACACATGCAATGACACTAGTGGATCCATGTGTGGTCTGTGGGAAGAACACACGTGCAATGATTCTAGATGTGGTTCATGAAAAGAGAAGACGTGCAATGACACCATCGGATCCATGTGTGGTCTATGAGAGGAACACACATCCAATGACACCGGTGGATCCATATGTGGTTTGTGAGAAGAACACACATGCAATGACACTGGTGATATGTGGTCTGTGAAAAGAACACACATGCAATGACACTGGTGGTTCCATATGTGGTTTGTGAGAAGGACACACATGCAATGACATCAGGATCCATGTGGTCTGTGGGAAGAACACACATGCAATGACACTGTGATATGTCGCTTGTGAAAAGAATGTATATGCAATGACTCTAACTGTGGTTAATGAAAAGACCACACATGCAATGACACTGGTGGATCCATGCGTGGTTAATGAGAAGAACACACATGCAATGACACTAGGTGTGGTTCATGATGTGGTTTGTGAGATGAACACACATGCAATGACTCTAGCTGTGGTTCATGAGAAGAACACACATGCAATGACTCTAGATGTGCTTCATGAAAAGAACAGACATGCGATGACACCGGTGGATCCATGTGTGGTCTATCAGAGGAACACACATCCAATGACGCCGGTGGATCCTTACGTGGTTTGTGAGAAGAGGACATTTGCAATGACACTGGTATATGTGGTCTGTGAAAAGAACACACATGCAATGACACTGTTCGATCCATATGTGGTCTGTGAGAAGGACACACATGCAATGACAGTGGTGGATCCATGTGTGGTCTGTGCGAAGAACACACATGCAATGACACTGGTGATATGTGGTTTGTGAAAAGAACAGACATGCAATGACTCTAACTGTGGTTAATGAAAAAAGAAGACGTGCAATGACACTGGTGGATCCATGCGTGGTTAATGAGAAGAACACACATGCAATGACACTGGGTGTGATTCATGATATGGTTTATGAGAAGAAGACACATGCAATGACTCTAGCTGTGGTTCATGAGAAGAACACTCATGCAATGACTCTAGATGTGGTTCACGAAAAGAGCAGACATGCGATGACACCGGTGGATCCATGTGTGGTCTATGAGAGGAACACACATGCAATGACACCGGTGGATCCTTATGTGGTTTGTGAGAAGAACGCGCATGCAATGACACTAGTCATATGTGGTCTGTGAAAAGAACACACATGCAATGACACTGTTGGATCCATATGTGGTTTGTGAGATGGACACACATGCAATGACACTGGTGGGTCTATGTGTGGTTCATGGGAAGAACACACATGCAATGACACTGGTGATATGTGGTTCATGAGAAGAACAGACATTCAATGACTCTAACTATGGTTAATAAAAAGAGCAGACATGCAATAACACTGGTGGATCCATTTGTGGTTAATGAGAAGAACACACATGCAATGACACTTGGTATGATTCATGATTTGGTTTGTGAGAAGAACACACATGCAATGACTCTTGCTGTGATTCATGAGAAGAACACGCATGCAATGACACTGGAGTATCCTTATGTGGTTTGTGAGAAGAACACACATGCAAGGACGCTATCTGTGGTTCATGGAAAGAACACACATCCAATGACTCTAGCTGTGGTTCATGAGAAGAATATACATCCAATAACACTGGTGGATCCATGTGTGGTTTGTGAAAAGAAGAGACATGCAATGACTCTAACTATGGTTCATGAAAAGAGCAGACATGCAATGACACCGGTGGATCCATGTGTTGTCTGTGGGAGGAACACACATCCAATGACACTGCTGGATCCATACGTGGTTTGTGAGAAGAACACACATGCAATGACACTGGTGGATCCATGGGTGGTCTGTGGGAAGAACACACATGCAATGACTCTAGATGTGGTTCATGAAAAGAGGAGACGTGCAATGACACCGGTGGATCCATGTGTGGTCTATGAGAGGAACACGCATCCAATGACACCGGTGGATCCTTATGTGGTTTGTTAGAAGAACACACATGCAATGACACTGGTGATATGTGCTTTGTGAAAAGAACACACATGTAATGACACTGTTGGATACATATGTGGTCTGTGAGAAGGACACACATGCAATGACACTAGTGGTCCATGTGTGGTTCATGGGAAGAACACCCATGCAATGACACTGGTGAGATGTGGTTCATCAGAAGAACAGACATGCAATGACTCTAAATTTGGTTAATGAAAAGAGTAGACATGCAATGACACTGGTGGATCCATGTGTGGTTAATGAGAAAAACACACATGCAATGACACTGGGGGTGATTCATGACATGGTTTGTGAGAAGAACACACATGCAATGACTCTAGTTGTGGTTCATGCGAAGAACGCACATGCGATGACTCTAGATGTGGTTCATGAAAAGAGCAGACATGCGATGACACCAGTGGATCCATGTGTGGTCTATGAGAGGAACACACATCCAATGACACTGGTGGATCCTTACGTGGTTTATGAGAAGAACGCACATGCAATGACACTGGTGATATGTGGTCTGTGAAAAGAACACACATGCAATGACACTGTTGGATCCATATGTGGTTTGTGAGAAGGACACACGTGCAATGACACTAGTGGGACCATGTGTGGTTCATGGGAAGAACACACATGCAATGACACTGGTGATATGTGGTTCATGAGAAGAATAGACATCCAATGACTCTAACTATGGTTAATGAAAAGAGCAGACATGCAATGACACTGGTGGACCCATGTGTGGTTAATGAGAAGAACACACATGCAATGACACTGGGTGTGATTCATGATTTGGTCCGTGAGAAGAACACACATGCAATGACTCTAGCTGTGATTCATCAGAAGAACACGCATGCAATGACGCTGGAGTATCCTTATGTAATTTGTGAGAATAACACACATGCAAGGACTCTTGTTGTGGTTCATGGAAAGAACACACATCCAATGACTCTAGTTGTGGTTTATGAGAAGAACAGACATCCAATGACACTGGTGGATCCATGTGTGGTTTGTGAAAAGAACAGACATGCAATGACTCTAACTGTGGTTCATGAAAAGAGCAGACATGTAATGACACCGATGGATCCATGTGTGGTCTATGGGAGGAACACACATCCAATGACACTGCTGGATCCATATGTGGTTTGTGAGAAGAACACACATGCAATGACACTGGTGGATCCATGGGTGGTCTGTGGAAGAACACACATGCAATGACTCTATATGTGGTTCATGAAAAGAGCAGACGTGCAATGACACCGGTGGATCCATGTGTGGTCTATGAGAGGAATACACATCCAGTGACGTCGTTGGATCCTTACGTGGTTTGTGAAAAGATCACATTTGCTAAGACACTGGTGATATGTGGTCTGTGAAAAGAACACACATGCAATGACACTGGTGGATTCATATGTGGTTTGTGAGAAGGACACAGATGCCATGACACTAGTGGATCCATGTGTGGCTGTGGGAAGAACACACATGCAATGACACTGGTCATATGTGGTTTGTGAAAAGAATAGACATGCAATGACTCTAACTGTGGTTAATGAAAAGAGCACACATGGAAGGACGCTGGTGGATCCATGTGTGGTTAATGAGAAGAACGCACATGCAATGACACTGGGTGTGGTTCATGATGTGGTTTGTGAGAATAACACACATGCAATGACTCTAGCTGTGGTTCATGAGAAGAACACACATGCAATGACTCTAGATGTAGTTCATGAAAAGAACAGACATGCGATGACACAGGTGGATCCATGTGTGGTCTATGAGAGGAACACACATCCAATGACGCCGGTGGATCCTTACGTGGTTTGTGAGAAGAACACACATGCAATGACACTGTGATATGTGGTCTGCGAAAAGAACACACATGCAATGACACTGGTGGATCCATATGTGGTTTGTGAGAAGGACACACATGCAATCACACTAGTGATATGTGGTTTGTGAAAAGAATAGACATGCAATGACTGTAACTATGGTTAATGAAAAGAGCAGACATGCAATGACACTGGTGGATCCATGTGTGGTTAATGAGAAGAACACACATGCAATGACACTAGGTGTGATTCATGATATGGTTTGTGAGAAGAACATACATGTAATGACTCTAACTGTGGTTCATGAGAAGAACACACATGCAATGACACTAGATGTGGTTCATGAAAAGAGCAGACATGCGAAGACACCGGTGGATCCATGTGTGGTCTATGAGAGGAACACACATCCAATGACACTGGTGGATCCTTACGTGGTTTGTGAGAAGAACGCGCATGCCATGACACTAGTGATATGTGGTCTTTGAAAATAACACATGCAATGACACTGTTGGATCCATATGTGGTTTGTGAGATGGACACACATGCAATGACACTGGTGGGTCTGTGTGTGGTTCATGGGAAGAACACACATGCAATGACACTGGTGATATGTGGTTCATGAGAAGAACAGACATTCAATGACTCTAACTATGGTTAATAAAAAGAGCAGACATGCAATAACACTGGTGGATCCATTTGTGGTTAATGAGAAGAACACACATGCAATGACACTTGTGATATGTGGTTTGTGAAAAGAACACACATGCAATGACACTGTTGGATACATATGTGGTCTGTGAGAAGGACACACATGCAATGACACTAGTGGTCCATGTGTGGTTCATGGGAAGAACACCCATGCAATGACACTGGTGAGATGTGGTTCATCAGAAGAACAGACATGCAATGACTCTAACTTTGGTTAATGAAAAGAGTAGACATGCAATGACACTGGTGGATCCATGTGTGGTTAATGAGAAAAACACACATGCAATGACACTGGGGGTGATTCATGACATGGTTTGTGAGAAGAACACACATGCAATGACTCTAGTTGTGGTTCATGCGAAGAACGCACATGCGATGACTCTAGATGTGGCTCATGAAAAGAGCAGACATGCGAGGACACCAGTGGATCCATGTGTGGTCTATGAGAGGAACACACATCCAATGACACTGGTGGATCCTTACGTGGTTTGTGAGAAGAACGCACATGCAATGACGCTGGTGATATGTGGTCTGTGAAAAGAACACACATGCAATGACACTGTTGGATCCATATGTGGTTTGTGAGAAGGACACACGTGCAATGACACTAGTGGGACCATGTGTGGTTCATGGGAATAACACACATGCAATGACACTGGTGATATGTGGTTCATGAGAAGAATAGACATGCAATGACTCTAACTATGGTTAATGAAAAGAGCAGACATGCAATGACACTGGTGGACCCATGTGTGGTTAATGAGAAGAACACACATGCAATGACACTGGGTGTGATTCATGATTTGGTCCGTGAGAAGAACACACATGCAATGACTCTAGCTGTGATTCATCAGAAGAACACGCATGCAATGACGCTGGAGTATCCTTATGTGGTTTGTGAGAATAACACACATGCAAGGACTCTTGTTGTGGTTCATGGAAAGAACACACATCCAATGACTCTAGTTGTGGTTTATGAGAAGAACAGACATCCAATGACACTGGTGGATCCATGTGTGGTTTGTGAAAAGAACAGACATGCAATGACTCTAACTATGGTTCATGAAAAGAGCAGACATGTAATGACACCGATGGATCCATGTGTGGTCTATGGGAGGAACACACATCCAATGACACTGCTGGATCCATATGTGGTTTGTGAGAAGAACACACATGCAATGACACTGGTGGATCCATGGGTGGTCTGTGGGAAGAACACACATGCAATGACTCTATATGTGGTTCATGAAAAGAGCAGACGTGCAATGACACCGGTGGATCCATGTGTGGTCTATGAGAGGAATACACATCCAGTGACGTCGTTGGATCCTTACGTGGTTTGTGAAAAGATCACATTTGCTAAGACACGGGTGATATGTGGTCTGTGAAAAGAACACACATGCAATGACACTGGTGGATTCATATGTGGTTTGTGAGAAGGACACAGATGCCATGACACTAGTGGATCCATGTGTGGTCTGTGGGAAGAACACACATGCAATGACACTGGTGATATGTGGTTTGTGAAAAGAACAGACATGCAATGACTCTAACTGTGGTTAATGAAAAGAGCACACATGGAAGGACGCTGGTGGATCCATGTGTGGTTAATGACAAGAACACACATGCAATGACACTGGGTGTGGTTCATGATGTGGTTTGTGAGAAGAAAAAACATGCAATGACTCTAGCTGTGGTTCATGAGAAGAACACACATGCAATGACTCTAGATGTAGTTCATGAAAAGAACAGACATGCGATGACACCGGTGGATCCATGTGTGGTCTATGAGAGGAACACACATCCAATGACGCCGGTGGATCCTTACGTGGTTTGTGAGAAGAACACACATGCAATGACACTGTGATATGTGGTCTGCGAAAAGAACACACATGCAATGACACTGTTGGATCCATATGTGGTATGTGAGAAGGACACACATGCAATGACACTGGTGGATCCATTTGTGGTTCATGGGAAGAACACACATGCAATGACACTGGTGATATGTGGTTCATGAGAATAACAGACATGCAATGACTATAACTATGGTTAATGAAAAGAGCAGACATGCAATGACACTGGTGGATCCATGTGTGGTTAATGAGAAGAACACACATGCAATGACACTGGGTGTTATTCATCATATGGTTTTTGAGAAGAACACACATGCAATGACTCTAGCTGTGGTTCATGAGAAGAACACACATGCGATGACTATAGATGTGGTTCATGAAAAGAGCAGACATGTGATGACACCGGTGGATCCATGTGTGGTCTATGAGATGAACACACATCCAATGACATTGGTGGATCCTTACATGGTTTGTGAGAAGAACACACATGCAATGACACTAGTGATATGTGGTCTGTGAAAAGAACACACATGCAATGACACTGTTGGATCCATATGTGGTTTGTGAGAAGAACACACATGCAATGACACTAGTGATATGTGGTCTGTGAAAAGAACACACATGCAATGACACTGGTGGGTCCATGTGTGGTTCATGGGAAGAACACACATGCAATGACACTGGTGATATGTGGTTCATGAGAAGAACAGACATGCAATGACTCTAACTCTGGTTAATGAAAAGAGCAGACATGCAATGACACCGGTGGATCCATGTGTGGTTAATGAGAAGAACACACATGCACTGACACTAGGTGTGGTTCATGATTTGGTTTGTCAGAAGAACACACAAGCAATGACTCTAGTTGTGATTCATGAGAAGAACACGCATGCAATGACACTGGAGTATCCTTATGTGGTTTGTGAGAAGAACACACATGCAAGGACTCTAGCTGTGGTTCATGGAAAGAACACACATCCAATGACTCTAGCTGTGGTTCAGGAGAAGAACAGACATCCAATGACACTGGTGGATCCATGTGTGGTTTGTGAAAAGAACAGACATGCAATGACACCGGTGGATCCATGTGTGGTCTTTGGGAGGAACACACATCCAATGACACTGCTGGATCCATATGTGGTTTCTGAGAAGAACACACATGCAATTACACTGGTGGATCCATGTGTGGTCTCTGGGAAGAACACACATGCAATGACTCTAGATGTGGTTCATGAAAAGAGCAGACGTGCAATGACACCGGTGGATCCATGTGTGGTCTATGAGAGGAACACACATCCAATGACACCGGTGGATCCTTATGTGGTTTGTGAGAAAAACACACATCCAATGACACTGGTGCTATGTGGTCTATGAAAAGAACACACATGCAATGACACTGGTGGTTCCATATGTGGTTTGTGAGAAGGACACACATGCAATGACACTGGTGGATCCATGTGTGGTCTGTGGGAAGAACACACATGCAATGACACTGGTGATATGTCGTTTGTGAAAAGAACAGACATGCAATGACTCTAACTGTGGTTAAGGAAAAGAGCACACATGCAATGACACTGGTGGATCCATGCTTGGTTAATGAGAAGAACACACATGCAATGACACTGGGTGTGGTTCATGATGTGGTTTGTGAGAAGAAGACACATGCAATGACTCTAGCTGTGGTTCATGAGAAGAACACACATGCAATGACTCTAGATGTGGTTCATGAAAAGAACAGACATGCGATGACACCGGTGGATCCATGTGTGGTCTATGAGAGGAACACACATCCAATGATGCGAGTGGATCCTTACGTGGTTTGTGAGAAGAACACACATGCAATGACACTGGTGATATGTGGTCTGCGAAAAGAACACACATGCAATGACACTGTTGGATCCATATGTGGTTTGTGAGAAGGACACACATGCAATGACACTGGTGGATCCATTTGTGGTTCATGGTAAGAACACACATGCAATAACACTGGTGATATGTGGTTCATGAGAAGAACAGACATGCAATGACTGTAACTATGGTTAATGAAAAGAGCAGACATGCAATGACACTGGTGGATCCATGTGTGGTTAATGAAAGAACAGACATGCAATGACACTAGGTGTGATTCATGATATGGTTTGTGAGAAGAACACACATGCAATGACTCTAAGTGTGGTTCATGAGAAGAACACACATGCAATGACTCTAGATGTGGTTCATGAAAAGAGCAGACATGCGATGACACCGGTGGATCCATGTGTGGTCTATGAGAGGAACACACATCCAATGACACTGGTGGATCCTTACGTGGTTTGTGAGAAAAACACACATGAAATGACACTGGTGATATGTGGTCTGTGAAAAGAACACACATGCAATGACACTGTTGGATCCATATGTGTTTTGTGAGAAGGACACACATGCAATGACACTGGTGGGTCCATGTGTGGTTCATGGGAAGAACACACATGCAATGACACTGGTGATATGTGGTTAATGAGAAGAAGAGACATGCAATGAATTTAACTATGGTTAATTAAAAGAGCAGACATGCAATGACACTAGTGGATCCATGTGTGGTTAATGAGAAGAACACACATGCAATGACACTGGGTGTGATTCATGATATGGTTTGTGAGAAGAACACACATGCAATGACTCTAGCTGTGGTTCATGAGAAGAACACGCATGCAATTACACTGGTGTATCCTTATGTGGTTTGTGAGAAGAACACACATGCAAGGACTCTAGCTGTGGTTCATGGAAAGAACACACATCCAATGACTCTAGCTGTGGTTCATGAGAAGAACAGACATCCAATGACACTGGTGGATCAATGTGTGGTTTGTGAAAAGAACAGACATGCAATGACACCGGTGGATCCATGTGTGGTCTTTGGGAGGAACACACATCCAATGACACTGCTGGATCCATATGTGGTTTGTGAGAAGAACACACATGCAATTACACTGGTGGATCCATGTGTGGTCTGTGGGAAGAACACACATGCAATGACTCTAGATGTGGTTCATGAAAAGAGAAGACGTGCAATGACACCATCGGATCCATGTCTGGTCTATGAGAGGAACACACATCCAATGACACCAGTGGATCCATATGTGGTTTGTGAGAAGAACACACATGCAATGACACTGGTGATATGTGGTCTGTGAAAAGAACACACATGCAATGACACTGGTGGTTCCATATGTGGTTTGTGAGAAGGACACACATGCAATGACACTGGTGGATCCATGTGTAGTCTGTGGGAAGAAGACACATGCAATGACACTGGTGGATCCATGCATGGTTAATGAGAAGAACACACATGCAATGACACTAGCTGTGGTTCATGATGTGGTTTGTGAGAAGAACACACATGTAATGGCTCTAGCTGTGGTTCATGAGAAGAACACACATGCAATGACTCTAGATGTGCTTTATGAAAAGAATAGACATGCGATGACACCGGTGGATCCATGTGTGGTCTATGAGAGGAACACACATCCAATGACGTCGGTGGATCCTTACGTGGTTTGTGAGAAGAGCACATTTGCAATGACACTGGTGATATGTGGTCTGTGAAAAGAACACACATGCAATGACACTATTGGATCCATATGTGGTCTGTGAGAAGGACACACATGCAATGACACTAGTGGATCCATGTGTGGTTCATGGGAAGAACACCCATGCAATGACACTAGCTATATGTGGTTCATGAGAAGAACAAACATGCAATAACTCTAAGTGTGGTTAATGAAAAGAGCAGACATGCAATGACACTGGTGGATCCATGTGTGGTTAATGAAAAGAACACACATGCAATAACACTGGGTGTGATTCATGATATGGTTAGTGAGAAGAACACACATGAAATGACCCTAGTTGTGGTTCATGAGAAGAACACATCTCCAATGACTCTAGATGTGGTTCATGAAAAGAGCAGACATGCGATGACACCGGTGGATCCATGTGTGGTCTATGAGAGGAACACACATCCAATGACACCGGTGGATCCTCACGTGGTTTGTGGGAAGAACACATATGCAAGGACTCTAGCTGTTGTTCATGGAAAGAACACACATTCAATGACTCTAGCTGTGGTTCATGAGAAGAACACACATCCAATGACACTGGTGGATCCATGTGTGGTCTATGAGAGGATCACACATGCAATGACTCTAACTGTGGTTCATGAAAAGAGCAGACATGCAATGACACCGGTGGATCCATGTGTGGTCTGTGGGAGGAACACACATCCAATGACACTGTTGGATCCATATGTGGTTTGTGAGAAGAACACACATGCAATGACACTAGTGATATGTGGTCTGTGAACAGAACACACGTGCAATGACACTGTTGGATCCATATGTGGTTTGTGAGAAGGACACACATGCAATGACACTGGTGGATCCATGTGTGGTCTGTGGGAGGAACACACATCCAATGACACTGTTGGATCCATATGTGGTTTGTGAAAAGAACACACATGCAATGACACTAGTGATATGTGGTCTGTGAAAAGAACACACATGCAATGACACTATTGGATCCATATGTGGTTTCTAAGAAGGACACACATGCAATGACACTGGTGGAACCATGTGTGGTATGTGGGAAGAACACACATGCAATGACACTGGTGATATGTGGTTTGTGAAAAGAACAGACATGCAATGACTCTAATAGTGGTTAATGAAAAGAGCACACATGCAATGACACTGGTGGATCCATGCGTGGTTAATGAGAAGACCACACATGCAATGACACTGGGTGTGGTTCATGATGTGGTTTGTGAGAAGAACACACATGCAGTGACTCTAGTTGTGGTTCATGAGAAGAAGACACATGCAATGACTCTAGATGTGGTTCATGAAAGAACAGACATGCGATGACACCGGTGGATCCATGTGTGGTCTATGAGAGGAACACACATGCAATGACGCCGGTGGATCCTTACGTTGTTTGTGAGAAGAACACACATGCAATGACACTGGTGATATGTGGTGTGTGAAAAGTACACACATGCAATGACACTGTTGGATCCATATGTGGTCTGTGAGAAGGACACACATGCAATGACACTGGTGGATCCATGTGTTGTTCATGGGAAGAATACACATGCAATGACACTGGTGATATGTGGTTGAGAACAATAGACATGCAATGACTCTAAGTGTGGTTAATGAAAAGAGCAAACAAACAATGAC
The DNA here is from genome assembly GCA_023614405.1 of Avena insularis. NCBI lineage: Eukaryota > Viridiplantae > Streptophyta > Magnoliopsida > Poales > Poaceae > Avena > Avena insularis. The sequence goes on from JAJUPC010000258.1 coordinate 36,276, forward strand.
ACTGGTGGATCCTTGTGTGGTTAATGAGAAGAACACACATGCAATGACACTGGGTGTGATTCATGATATGGTTAGTGAGAAGAACACACATGCAATGACTCTAGTTGTGGTTCATGAGAAGAACACATATCCAATGACTCTAGATGTGGTTCATGAAAAGAGCAGACATGCGATGACACCGGTGGATCCATGTGTGGTCTATGATAGGAACACACATCCAATGACACCAGTGGATCCTTATGTGGTTTGTGAGAAAAACACACATGCAATTACACTGGTGATATGTGGTCTGTGAAAAGTACACACATGCAATGACACTGTTGGATCCATATGTGGTCTGTGAGAAGGACACACATGCAATGACACTGGTGGATCCATGTGTTGTTCATGGGAAGAATACACATGCAATGACACTGGTGATATGTGGTTCATGAGAACAATAGACATGCAATGACTCTAAGTGTGGTTAATGAAAAGAGCAAACATACAATGACACTGGTGGATCCATGTGTGGTTAATGAGAAGAACACACATGCAATGACACTGGGTGTGATTCATGATATGGTTAGTGAGAAGAACACACATGCAATGACTCTAGTTGTGGTTCATGAGAAAAACACATATCCAATGACTCTAGATGTGGTTCATGAAAAGAGTAGACATGCGATGACACCGGTGGATCCATGTGTGGTCTATGATAGGAACACGCATCCAATGACACCAGTGGATCCTTATGTGGTTTGTGAGAAAAACACACATGCAATGACACTGGTGATATGTGGTCTATGAAAAGAACACACATGCAATGACACTGTTGGATCCATATCTGGTTTGTGAGAAGGACACACATGCAATGACACTGGTGGATCCATGTGTGGTCTGTGGGAAGAACACACATGCAATGACACTGGTGATATGTGGTTTGTGAAAAGAACAGACAAGCAATGAATCTAACTATGGTTAATGAAAAGAGCAGACATGCGATGACACTTGTGGATCCATGTGTGGTTAATGAGAAGAACACACATGCAATGACACTGGGTGTGATTCATGATATGGTTTGTGACAAGAACACACATGCAATGACTCTAGCTGTGGTTCATGAGAAGAACACACATGCAATGACACTGGTGTATCCTTATGTGGTTTGTGAGAAGAACTCACATGCAAGGACTCTAGCTGTGGTTCATGGAAAGAACACACATCCAATGACTCTAGCTATGGTTCATGAGAAGAACACATATCCAATGACACTGGTGGATCCATGTGTGGTCTGTGAGAGGATCACACATGCAATGACTCTAACTGTGGTTCATGAAAAGAGCGTATATGCACGACACCGGTGGATCCATGTGTGGTCTGGGAAGAACACACATCCAATGACACAGGTGGATCCATATGTGGTGTGTGAGAAGAACACACATGCAATGACACTGGTGGATCCATGTGTGGTTCAGGGAAGAACACACATGAAATGACTCTAGATGTGGTTCATGAAAAGAGCAGACGAGCAATGACACCGGTGGATCCATGTGCGGTGTATGAGAGGAACACACATCCAATGACACCGGTGGATCCTTATGTGGTTTGTGAGAAGAACACACACGCAATGACACTGTTGATATGTGGTATGTGAAAAGAACACACATGCAATGACACTGGTGGATCCGTGTGTGGTCTGTGGGAAGAACACACATGCAATGACACTGTTGATATGTGGTTTGTGAAAATAACAGACATGTAATGACTCTAACTGTGGTTAATGAAAAGAGCAGACATGGAATGACACTGGTGAATCCATGTGTGGTTAATGAGAAGAACACACATGCAATGACACTGGGTGTGGTGCATGATATGGTTTGTGAGAAGAAAACACATGCAATGACTCTAAATGTGGTTCATGAGAAAAACACACATGCAATGACTCTAGCTGTGGTTCATGAAAAGAGCAGACATGCAATCACACCGGTGGATCCATGTGTGGTCTATGAGAGGAACACACATCCAATGACACCGGTGGATCCTTACGTGGCTTGTGATAAGAACACACATGCAATGACACTGGTGATATGTCTTCTGCGGAAAGAACACACATGCAATGACACTGTTGGATCCATATGTGGTCTGTGAGAAGGACACAGATGCAATGACACTGGTGGATCCATGTGTGGTCTGTGGGAAGAACACACATGCAATGACACTGGTGATATGTGGTTTGTGAAAAGAACAGACATGCAATGAATCTAACTGTGGTTAATGAAAAAAGCAGACGTGCAATGACACTAGTGGATCCATGCGTGGTTAATGAGAAGAACACACATGCAATGACACTGGGTGTGATTCATGATATGGTTTATGAGAAGAAGACACATGCAATGACTCTAGCTGTGGTTCATGAGAAGAACACACATGCAATGACTCTAGATGTGGTTCACGAAAAGAGCAGACATGCGATGACACTGGTGGATCCATGTGTGGTCTATGAGAGGAACACATATCCAATGACACTGGTGGATCCTTACGTGGTTTGTGAGAAGCACACACATGCAATGACACTAGTGATATGTGGTCTGTGAAAAGAACACACATGCAATGACACCGCGGGATCCATATGTGGTTTGTGAGAAGGACGCACATGCAATGACACTGGTGGATCCATGTGTGGTCAATGGGAAAACACACATGCAATGACACTAGTGATATGTGGTTCATGAGAAGAACAGACATGCAATGACTCTAACTGTGGTTAATGAAAAGAGCAGACATGCAATGAGACTGGTGGATCCATGTGTGGTTAATGAGAAGAACACACATGCAATGACACTGGGTATGATTCATGATATGGTTTGTGAGAAGAACACACATGCAATGACTCTAGCTGTGGTTCATGAGAGGAACACACATCCAATGACACCGGTGGATCCTTACGTGGTTTGTGAGAAGAACATACATGCAAGGACTCTAGCTGTGGTTCATGGAAAGAACACACATCCAATGACTCTAGCTGTGGTTCATGAGAAGAACACACATCCAATAACACTAGTGGATCCATGTGTGGTCTGTGAGAGGACCACACATGCAATGACTCTAACTGTGGTTCATGAAAAGAGAAGACATGCAATGACACCGGTGGATCCATGTGTGGTTTGTGAGAAGAACACACATGCAATGACACTATTGGATCCATATGTGGTTTGTGAGAAGAACACACATGCAATGACACTAGTGATATGTGGTCTGTGAAAAGAACACACATGCAATGACACTGTTGGATCCATATGTGGTTTGTGAGAAGGACACACATGCAATGACACTGGTGGAACCATGTGTGGTCTGTGGGAAGAACACACATGCAATGACACTAGTGATATGTGGTTTGTGAAAAGAACAGACATGCAATGACTCTAACTGTGGTTAATGAAAAGAGCACACATGCAATGACGCTGGTGGATCCATGTGTGGTTAATGAGAAGAACACACATGCAATGACACTGGGTGTGATTCATGATATGGTTTGTGAGAAGAACACACATGCAATGACTCTAGCTGTGGTTCATGAGAAGAACACGCATGCAATTACACTGGTGTATCCTTATGTGGTTTGTGAGAAGAACACACATGCAAGGACTCTAGCTGTGGTTCATGAAAAAACACACATCCAATGACTCTAGCTGTGGTTCATGAAAAGAACAGACATGCGATGACACCAGTGGATCCATGTGTGGTCTATGAGAGGAATACACATCCAATGACGCAGGTGGATCCTTACGTGGTTTGTGAGAAGAGCACATTTGCAATGGCACTAGTGATATGTGGTCTGTGAAAAGAACACACATGCAATGACACTGTTGGATCCATATGTGGTCTGTGAGAAGGACACACATGCAATGACACTAGTGGATCCATGTGTGGTTCATGGGAAGAACACACATGCAATGACACTGGTGATATGTGGTTCATGAGAAGAATGTATATGCAATGACTCTAAGTGTGGTTAATGAAAAGAGCAGACATGCAATGACACTGGTGGATCCATGTGTGGTTAATGAGAAGAACACACATGCAATAAAAGTGGGTGTGATTCATGATATGGTTAGTGAGAAGAACACACATGTAATGACTCTAGTTGTAGTTCATGAGAAGAACACATCTCCAATGACTCTAGATGTGGTTCATGAAAAGAGCAGACATGCGATGACACCAGTGGATCCATGTGTAGTCTATGAGAGGAACACACATCCAATGACACCGGTGGATCCTTACGTGGTTTGTGAGAAGAACACACATGCAATGACACTGGTGATATGTGGTCTGTGAAAAGAACACACATGCGATGACACTGTTGGTTCCATATGTGGTTTGTGAGAAGGACACACATGCAATGACACTGGTGGGTCCATGTGTGGTTCATGGGAAGAACACACATGCAATGACACTGGTGATATGTGGTTCATGAGAAGAACATACATACAATGACTCTAACTGTGGTTAATGAAAAGAGAAGACATGCAATGGCACTAGTGGATCCATGTGTGGTTAATGAGAGGAACACACATGCAATAACACTAGGTGTGATTCATGATATAGGTTGTGAGAAGAACACACATGCAATGACTCTAGCTATGGTTCATGAGAAGAACACGCATGCAATTACACTAGTGTATCCTTATGTGGTTTGTGAGAAGAACACACATGCAAGGACTCTAGCTGTGGTTCATGGAAAGAACACACATTCAATGACTCTAGCTGTGGTTCATGAGAAGAACACACATCCAATGACACTGGTGGATCCATGTGTGGTCTATGAGAGGATCACACATGCAATGACTCTAATTGTGGTTCATGAAAAGAGCAGACATGCAATGACACCGGTGGATCCATGTGTAGTCTGTGGGAGGAACACACATCCAATGACACTGTTGGATCCATATGTGGTTTGTGAGAAGAACACACATGCAATGACACTAGTGATATGTGGTCTGTGAAAAGAACACACATGCAATGACACTGTTGGATCCATATGTGGTTTGTGAGGACACACATGCAATGACACTGGTGGCACCATGTGTGGTATGTGGAAAGAACACACATGCAATGACACTGGTGATATGTGGTTTGTGAAAAGAACAGACATGCAATGACTCTAACAGTGGTTAATGAAAAGAGCACACATGCAATGACACTGGTGGATCCATGCGTGGTTAATGAGAAGACTACACATGCAATGAAACTGGGTGTGGTTCATGATGTGGTTTGTGAGAAGAACACACATGCAATGACTCTAGCTATGGTTCATGAGAAGAACACGCATGCAATTACACTGGTGTATCCTTATGTGGTTTGTGAGAACAACACACATGCAAGGACTCTAGCTGTGGTTCATGGAAAGAACACACATTCAATGACTCTAGCTGTGGTTCACGAGAAGAACACACATCCAATGAAACTGGTGGATCCATGTGTGGTCTATGAGAGGATCACACATGCAATGACACTAGTGATATGTGGTCTGTGAAAAGAACACACATGCAATGACACTAGTGATATGTGGTCTGTGAAAAGAACACACATGCAATGACACTGTTGGATCCATATGTGGTTTCTAAGAAGGACACACATGCAATGACACTGGTGGAACCATGTGTGGTATGTGGGAAGAACACACATGCAATGACACTGGTGATATGTGGTTTGTGAAAAGAACAGACATGCAATGACTCTAACAGTGGTTAATGAAAAGAGCACACATGCAATGACACTGGTGGATCCATGCGTGGTTAATGAGAAGACCACACATGCAATGACACTAGGTGTGGTTCATGATGTGGTTTGTGAGAACAACACACATGCAAGGACTCTAGCTGTGGTTCATGGAAAGAACACACATTCAATGACACTAGCTGTGGTTCACGAGAAGAACACACATCCAATGACACTGGTGGATCCATGTGTGGTCTATGAGAGGATCACACATGCAATGACTCTAACTGTGGTTCATGAAAAGAGCAGACATGCAATGACACCGGTGGATCCATGTGTGGTCTGTGGGAGGAACACACATCCAATGACACTGTTGGATCCATATGTGGTTTGTGAGAAGAACACACATGCAATGACACTAGTGATATGTGGTCTGTGAAAAGAACACACATGCAATGACACTGTTGGATCCATATGTGGTTTGTGAGAAGGACACACATGCAATGACACTGGTGGAACCATGTGTGGTATGTGGGAAGAACACACATGCAATGACACTGGTGATATGTGGTTTGTGAAAAGAACAGACATGCAATGACTCTAACAGTGGTTAATGAAAAGAGCACACATGCAATGACACTGGTGGATCCATGCGTGGTTAATGAGAAGACCACACATGCAATGACACTGGGTGTGGTTCATGATGTGGTTTGTGAGAAGAACACACATGCAGTGACTCTAGCTGTGGTTCATGAGAAGAACACACATGCAATGACTCTAGATGTGGTTCATGAAAGAACAGACATGCGATGACACCGGTGGATCCATGTGTGGTCTATGAGAGGAACACACATGCAATGACGCCGGTGGATCCTTACGTTGTTTGTGAGAAGAACACACATGCAATGACACTAGTGATATGTGGTCTGTGAAAAGTACACACATGCAATGACACTGTTGGATCCATATGTGGTCTGTGAGAAGGACACACATGCAATGACACTGGTGGATCCATGTGTTGTTCATGGGAAGAATACACATGCAATGACACTGGTGATATGTGGTTCATGAGAACAATAGACATGCAATGACTCTAAGTGTGGTTAATGAAAAGAGCAAACATACAATGACACTGGTGGATCCATGTGTGGTTAATGAGAAGAACACACATGCAATGACACTGGGTGTGATTCATGATATGGTTAGTGAGAAGAACACACATGCAATGACTCTAGTTGTGGTTCATGAGAAGAACACATATCCAATGACTCTAGATGTGGTTCATGAAAAAGAGCACATGCGATGACACCGGTGGATCCATGTGTGGTCTATGATAGGAACACACCAATGACACCAGTGGATCCTTATGTGGTTTGTGAGAAATACACACATGCAATGACACTGGTGATATGTGGTCTGTGAAAACTACACACATGCAATGACACTGTTGGATCCATATGTGGTCTGTGAGAATGCAATGACACTGGTGGATCCATGTGTTGTTCATGGGAAGAATACACATGCAATGACACTGGTGATATGTGGTTCATGAGAACAATAGACATGCAATGACTCTAAGTGTGGTTAATGAAAAGAGCAAACATACAATGACACTGGTGGATCCATGTGTGGTTAATGAGAAGAACACACATGCAATGACACTGGGTGTGATTCATGATATGGTTAGTGAGAAGAACACACATGCAATGACTCTAGTTGTGGTTGAGAAGAAAACATATCCAATGACTCTAGATGTGGTTCATGAAAAGAGCAGACATGCGATGACACTGGTGGATCCATGTGTGGTCTATGATAGGAACACACATCCAATGACACCAGTGGATCCTTATGTGGTTTGTGAGAAAAACACACATGCAATGACACTGGTGATATGTGGTCCATGAAAAGAACACACATGCAATGACACTGTTGGATCCATATCTGGTTTGTGAGAAGGACACACATGCAATGACACTGGTGGATCCATGTATGGTCTGTGGGAAGAACACACATGCAATGACACTGGTGATATGTGGTTTGTGAAAAGAACAGACATGCAATGACTCTAACTGTGGTTAATGAAAAGAGCAGACATGCGATAACACTTGTGGATCCATGTGTGGTTAATGAGAAGAACACACATGCAATGACATTGGGTGTGATTCATGATATGGTTTGTGACAAGAACACACATGCAATGACTCTAGCTGTGGTTCATGAGAAGAACACACATGCAATGACACTGGTGTATCCTTATGTGGTTTGTGAGAAGAACTCACATGCAAGGACTCTAGTTGTGGTTCATGGAAAGAACACACATCCAATGACTCTAGCTATGGTTCATGAGAAGAACACATATCCAATGACACTGGTGGATCCATGTGTGGTCTGTGAGAGGATCACACATGCAATGACTCTAACTGTGGTTCATGAAAAGAGCAGACATGCAATGACACCGGTGGATCCATGTGTGGTCTGTGGGAGGAACACACATCCAATGACACTGCTGGATCCATATGTGGTTTGTGAGAAGAACACACATGCAATGACACTGGTGGATCCATGTGTGGTCTGTGGGAAGAACACACATGCAATGACTCTAGATGTGGTTCATGAAAAGAGCAGACGAGCAATGACACCGGTGGATCCATGTGCGGTCTATGAGAGGAACACACATCCAATGACACCGGTGGATCCTTATGTGGTTTGTGAGAAGAACACACATGCAATGACACTGTTGATATGTGGTATGTGAAAAGAACACACATGCAATGACACTGGTGGATCCGTGTGTGGTCTGTGGGAAGAACACACATGCAATGACATTGTTGATATGTGGTTTGTGAAAAGAACAGACATGGAATGACTCTAACTGTGGTTAATGAAAAGAGCAGACATGGAATGACACTGGTGAATCCATGTGTGGTTAATGAGAAGAACACACATGCAATGACACTGGGTGTGGTGCATGATATGGTTTGTGAGGAGAAAACACATGCAATGACTCTAACTGTGGTTCATGAGAAAAACACACATGCAATGACTCTAGCTGTGGTTCATGAAAAGAGCAGACATGCGATCACACCGGTGGATCCATGTGTGGTCTATGAGAGGAACACACATCCAATGACACCGGTGGATCCTTACGTGGCTTGTGAGAAGAACACACATGCAATGACACTAGTGATATGTCTTCTGCGGAAAGAACACACATGCAATGACACTGTTGGATCCATATGTGGTCTGTGAGAAGGACACAGATGCAATGACACTGATGGATCCATGTGTGGTCTGTGGGAAGAACACACATGCAATGACACTGGTGATATGTCGTTTGTGAAAAGAACAGACATGCAATGACTCTAACTGTGGTTAATGAAAAGAGCACACATGCAATGACACTGGTGGATCCATGCTTGGTTAATGAGAAGAACACACATGCAATGACACTGGGTGTGATTCATGATATGGTTTATGAGAAGAAGACACATGCAATGACTCTAGTTGTGGTTAATGAGAAGAACACACATGCAATGACTCTAGATGTGGTTCACGAAAAGAGCAGACATGCGATGACACCGGTGGATCCATGTGTGGTCTATGAGAGGAACACACATCCAATGACACTGGTGGATCCTTACGTGGTTCGTGAGAAGAACACACATGCAATGACACTAGTGATATGTGGTCTGTGAAAAGAACACACATGCAATGACACCAAGGATCCATATGTGGTTTGTGAGAAGGACGCACATGCAATGACACTGGTGGATCCATGTGTGGTCAATGGGAAGAACACACATGCAATGACACTAGTGATATGTGGTTCATGAGAAGAACAGACATGCAATGACTCTAACTGTGGTTAATGAAAAGAGCAGACATGCAATGAGACTGGTGGATCCATGTGTGGTTAATGAGAAGAACACACATGCAATGACACTGGGTATGATTCATGATATGGTTTGTGAGAAGAACACACATGCAATGACTCTAGCTGTGGTTCATGAGAGGAACACACATCCAATGACACCGGTGGATCCTTACGTGGTTTGTGAGAAGAACATACATGCAAGGACTCTAGCTGTGGTTCATGGAAAGAACACACATCCAATGACTCTAGCTGTGGTTCATGAGAAGAACACACATCCAATAACACTAGTGGATCCATGTGTGGTCTGTGAGAGGACCACACATGCAATGACTCTAACTGTGGTTCATGAAAAGAGAAGACATGCAATGACACCGGTGGATCCATGTGTGGTTTGTGAGAGAAGAACACATGCAATGACACTATTGGATCCATGTGTGGTTTGTGAGAAGAACACACATGCAATGACACTAGTGATATGTGGTCTGTGAAAAGAACACACATGCAATGACACTGTTGGATCCATATGTGGTTTGTGAGAAGGACACACATGCAATGACACTGGTGGAACCATGTGTGGTCTGTGGGAAGAACACACATGCAATGACACTAGTGATATGTGGTTTGTGAAAAGAACAGACATGCAATGACTCTAACTGTGGTTAATGAAAAGAGCACACATGCAATGACGCTGGTGGATCCATGTGTGGTTAATGAGAAGAACACATGCAATTACACTGGGTGTGATTCATGATATGGTTTGTGAGAAGAACACACATGCAATGACTCTAGTGGTTCATGAGAAGAACACGCATGCAATTACACTGGTGTATCCTTATGTGGTTTGTGAGAAGAACACACATGCAAGGACTCTAGCTGTGGTTCATGAAAAAACACACATCCAATGACTCTAGCTGTGGTTCATGAAAAGAACAGACATGCGATGACACCAGTGGATCCATGTGTGGTCTATGAGAGGAATACACATCCAATGACGCAGGTGGATCCTTACGTGGTTTATGAGAAGAGCACATTTGCAATGGCACTGGTGATATGTGGTCTGTGAAAAGAACACACATGCAATGACACTGTTGGATCCATATGTGGTCTGTGAGAAGGACACACATGCAATGACACTAGTGGATCCATGTGTGGTTCATGGGAAGAACACACATGCAATGACACTGGTGATATGTGGTTCATGAGAAGAACAGACATGCAATGACTCTAAGTGTGGTTAATGAAAAGAGCAGACATGCAATGACACTGGTGGATCCATGTGTGGTTAATGAGAAGAACACACATGCAATAAAAGTGGGTGTGATTCATGATATGGTTAGTGAGAAGAACACACATGCAATGACTCTAGTTGTAGTTCATGAGAAAAACACATCTCCAATGACTCTAGATGTGGTTCATGAAAAGAGCAGACATGCGATGACACCAGTGGATCCATGTGTGGTCTATGAGAGGAACACACATCCAATGACACCGGTGGATCCTTACGTGGTTTGTGAGAAGAACACACATGCAATGACACTTGTGATATGTGGTCTGTGAAAAGAACACATATGCAATGACACTGTTGGTTCCATATGTGTTTTGTGAGAAGGACACACATGCAATGACACTAGTGGGTCCATGTGTGGTTCATGGGAAGAACACACATGCAATGACACTGGTGATATGTGGTTCATGAGAAGAACATACATACAATGACTCTAACTGTGGTTAATGAAAAGAGAAGACATGAAATGGCACTAGTGGATCCATGTGTGGTTAATGAGAGGAACACACATGCAATGACACTGGGTGTGATTCATGATATGGGTTGTGAGAGGAACACACATGCAATGACTCTAGCTATGGTTCATGAGAAGAACACGCATGCAATTACACTGGTGTATCCTTATGTGGTTTGTGAGAAGAACACACATGCAAGGACTCTAGCTGTGGTTCATGGAAAGAACACACATTCAATGACTCTAGCTATGGCTCATGAGAAGAACACACATCCAATGACACTGGTGGATCCATGTGTGGTCTATGAGAGGATCACACATGCAATGACTCTAACTGTGGTTCATGAAAAGAGCAGACATGCAATGACACCGGTGGATCCATGTGTGGTCTGTGGGAGGAACACACATCCAATGACACTGTTGGATCCATATGTGGTTTGTGAGAAGAACACACATGCAATGACACTAGTGATATGTGGTCTGTGAAAAGAACACACATGCAATGACACTGTTGGATCCGTATGTGGTTTGTGAGAAGGACACACATGCAATGACACTGGTGGAACCATGTGTGGTATGTGGGAAGAACACACATGCAATGACACTGGTGATATGTGGTTTGTGAAAAGAACAGACATGCAATGACTCTAACAGTGGTTAATGAAAAGAGCACACATGCAATGACACTGGTGGATCCATGCGTGGTTAATGAGAAGACTACACATGCAATGAAACTGGGTGTGGTTCATGATGTGGTTTGTTAGAAGAACACACATGCAATGACTCTAGCTATGGTTCATGAGAAGAACACGCATGCAATTACACTGGTGTATCCTTATGTGGTTTGTGAGAACAACACACATGCAAGGACTCTAGCTGTGGTTCATGGAAAGAACACACATTCAATGACTCTAGCTGTGGTTCACGAGAAGAACACACATCCAATGAAACTGGTGGATCCATGTGTGGTCTATGAGAGGATCACACATGCAATGACTCTAACTGTGGTTCATGAAAAGAGCAAACATTCACTGACACCGGTGGATCCATGTGTGGTCTGTGGGAGGAACACACATCCAATGACACTATTGTATCCATATGTGGTTTGTGAGAAGAACACACATGCAATGACACTAGTGATATGTGGTCTGTGAAAAGAACACACATACAATGACACTGTTGGATCCATATGTGGTTTCTAAGAAGGACACACATGCAATGACACTGGTGGAACCATGTGTGGTATGTGGGAAGAACACACATGCAATGACACTGGTGATATGTGGTTTGTGAAAAGAACAGACATGCAATGACTCTAACAGTGGTTAATGAAAAGAGCACACATGCAATGACACTGGTGGATCCATGCGTGGTTAATGAGAAGACCACACATGCAATGACACTAGGTGTGGTTCATGATGTGGTTTGTGAGAACAACACACATGCAAGGACTCTAGCTGTGGTTCATGGAAAGAACACACATTCAATGACACTAGCTGTGGTTCACGAGAAGAACACACATCCAATGACACTGGTGGATCCATGTGTGGTCTATGAGAGGATCACACATGCAATGACTCTAACTGTGGTTCATGAAAAGAGCAGACATGCAATGACACCGGTGGATCCATGTGTGGTCTGTGGGAGGAACACACATCCAATGACACTGTTGGATCCATATGTGGTTTGTGAGAAGAACACACATGCAATGACACTAGTGATATGTGGTCTGTGAAAAGAACACACATGCAATGACACTGTTGGATCCATATGTGGTTTGTGAGAAGGACACACATGCAATGACACTGGTGGAACCATGTGTGGTATGTGGGAAGAACACACATGCAATGACACTGGTGATATGTGGTTTGTGAAAAGAACAGACATGCAATGACTCTAACAGTGGTTAATGAAAAGAGCACACATGCAATGACACTGGTGGATCCATGCGTGGTTAATGAGAAGACCACACATGCAATGACACTGGGTGTGGTTCATGATGTGGTTTGTGAGAAGAACACACATGCAGTGACTCTAGCTGTGGTTCATGAGAAGAACACACATGCAATGACTCTAGATGTGGTTCATGAAAGAACAGACATGCGATGACACCGGTGGATCCATGTGTGGTCTATGAGAGGAACACACATGCAATGACGCCGTGGATCTCTACGTTGTTTGTGAGAAGAACACACATGCAATGACACTAGTGATATGTGGTCTGTGAAAAGTACACACATGCAATGACATCATGGATCCATATGTGGTCTGTGAGAAGGACACACATGCAATGACTGGTGGTCCATGTGTTGTTCATGGGAAGAATACACATGCAATGACACTGGTGATATGTGGTTCATGAGAACAATAGACATGCAATGACTCTAAGTGTGGTTAATGAAAAGAGCAAACATACAATGACACTGGTGGATCCATGTGTGGTTAATGAGAAGAACACACATGCAATGACACTGGGTGTGATTCATGATATGGTTAGTGAGAAGAACACACATGCAATGACTCTAGTTGTGGTTCATGAGAAGAACACATATCCAATGACTCTAGATGTGGTTCATGAAAAGAGCGTACATGCGATGACACCGGTGGATCCATGTGTGGTCTATGATAGGAACACACATCCAATGACACCAGTGGATCCTTATGTGGTTTGTGAGAAATACACACATGCAATGACACTGGTGATATGTGGTCTGTGAAAAGTACACACATGCAATGACACTGTTGGATCCATATGTGGTCTGTGAGAAGGACACACATGCAATGACACTGGTGGATCCATGTGTTGTTCATGGGAAGAATACACATGCAATGACACTGGTGATATGTGGTTCATGAGAACAATAGACATGCAATGACTCTAAGTGTGGTTAATGAAAATAGCAAACATACAATGACACTGGTGGATCCATGTGTGTTTAATGAGAAGAACACACATGCAATGACACTGGGTGTGATTCATGATATGGTTAGTGAGAAGAACACACATGCAATGACTCTAGTTGTGGTTGAGAAGAACACATATCCAATGACTCTAGATGTGGTTCATGAAAAGAGCAGACATGCGATGACACTGGTGGATCCATGTGTGGTCTATGATAGGAACACACATCCAATGACACCAGTGGATCCTTATGTGGTTTGTGAGAAAAACACACATGCAATGACACTGGTGATATGTGGTCTATGAAAAGAACACACATGCAATGACACTGTTGGATCCATATCTGGTTTGTGAGAAGGACACACATGCAATGACACTGGTGGATCCATGTATGGTATGTGGGAAGAACACACATGCAATGACACTGGTGATATGTGGTTTGTGAAAAGAACAGACATGCAATGACTCTAACAGTGGTTAATGAAAAGAGCACACATGCAATGACACTGGTGGATCCATGCGTGGTTAATGAGAAGACCACACATGCAATGACACTAGGTGTGGTTCATGATGTGGTTTGTGAGAAGAACACACATGCAGTGACTCTAGCTGTGGTTCATGAGAAGAACACACATGCAATGACTATAGATGTGGTTCATGAAAGAACAGACATGCGATGACACCGGTGGATCCATGTGTGGTCTATGAGAGGAACACACATGCAATGACGCCAGTGGATCCTTACGTTGTTTGTGAGAAGAACACACATGCAATGACACTAGTGATATGTGGTCTGTGAAAAGTACACACATGCAATGACACTGTTGACTCCATATGTGGTCTGTGAGAAGGACACACATGCAATGACACTGGTGGATCCATGTGTTGTTCATGGGAAGAATACACATGCAATGACACTGGTGATATGTGGTTCATGAGAACAATAGACATGCAATGACTCTAAGTGTGGTTAATGAAAAGAGCAAACATACAATGACACTGGTGGATCCATGTGTGGTTAATGAGAAGAACACACATGCAATGACACTGGGTGTGATTCATGATATGGTTAGTGAGAAGAACACACATGCAATGACTCTAGTTGTGGTTCATGAGAAGAACACATATCCAATGACTCTAGATGTGGTTCATGAAAAGAGCAGACATGCGATGACACCGGTGGATCCATGTGTGGTCTATGATAGGAACACACATCCAATGACACCAGTGGATCCTTATGTGGTTTGTGAGAAATACACACATGCAATGACACTGGTGATATGTGGTCTGTGAAAAGTACACACATGCAATGACACTGTTGGATCCATATGTGGTCTGTGAGAAGGACACACATGCAATGACACTGTGGATCCATTTGTTGTTTATGTGAAGAATACACATGCAATGACACTGGTGATATGTGGTTTGTGAAAAGAACAGACATGCAATGACTCTAACAGTGGTTAATGAAAAGAGCACACATGCAATGACACTGGTGGATCCATGCGTGGTTAGTGAGAAGACCACACATGCAATGACACTGGGTGTGGTTCATGATGTGGTTTGTGAGAAGAACACACATGCAGTGACTCTAGCTGTGGTTCATGAGAAGAACACACATGCAATGACTCTAGATGTGGTTCATGAAAGAACAGACATGCGATGACACCGGTGGATCCATGTGTGGTCTATGAGAGGAACACACATGCAATGACGCCGGTGGATCCTTACGTTGTTTGTGAGAAGAACACACATGCAATGACACTAGTGATATGTGGTCTGTGAAAAGTACACACATGCAATGACACTGTTGGATCCATATGTGGTCTGTGAGAAGGACACACATGCAATGACACTGGTGGATCCATGTGTTGTTCATGGGAAGAATACACATGCAATGACACTGGTGATATGTGGTTCATGAGAACAATAGACATGCAATGACTCTAAGTGTGGTTAATGAAAAGAGCAAACATACAATGACACTGGTGGATCCATGTGTGTTTAATGAGAAGAACACACATGCAATGACACTGGGTGTGATTCATGATATGGTTAGTGAGAAGAACACACATGCAATGACTCTAGTTGTGGTTGAGAAGAACACATATCCAATGACTCTAGATGTGGTTCATGAAAAGAGCAGACATGCGATGACACTGGTGGATCCATGTGTGGTCTATGATAGGAACACACATCCAATGACACCAGTGGATCCTTATGTGGTTTGTGAGAAAAACACACATGCAATGACACTGGTGATATGTGGTCTATGAAAAGAACACACATGCAATGACACTGTTGGATCCATATCTGGTTTGTGAGAAGGACACACATGCAATGACACTGGTGGATCCATGTATGGTATGTGGGAAGAACACACATGCAATGACACTGGTGATATGTGGTTTGTGAAAAGAACAGACATGCAATGACTCTAACAGTGGTTAATGAAAAGAGCACACATGCAATGACACTGGTGGATCCATGCGTGGTTAATGAGAAGACCACACATGCAATGACACTGGGTGTGGTTCATGATGTGGTTTGTGAGAAGAACACACATGCAGTGACTCTAGCTGTGGTTCATGAGAAGAACACACATGCAATGACTCTAGATGTGGTTCATGAAAGAACAGACATGCGATGACACCGGTGGATCCATGTGTGGTCTATGAGAGGAACACACATGCAATGACGCCGGTGGATCCTTACGTTGTTTGTGAGAAGAACACACATGCAATGACACTAGTGATATGTGGTCTGTGAAAAGTACACACATGCAATGACACTGTTGGATCCATATGTGGTCTGTGAGAAGGACACACATGCAATGACACTGGTGGATCCATGTGTTGTTCATGGGAAGAATACACATGCAATGACACTGGTGATATGTGGTTCATGAGAACAATAGACATGCAATGACTCTAAGTGTGGTTAATGAAAAGAGCAAACATACAATGACACTGGTGGATCCATGTGTGGTTAATGAGAAGAACACACATGCAATGACACTGTGTGTGATTCATGATATGGTTAGTGAGAAGAACACACATGCAATGACTCTAGTTGTGGTTCATGAGAAGAACACATATCCAATGACTCTAGATGTGGTTCATGAAAAGAGCAGACATGCGATGACACCGGTGGATCCATGTGTGGTCTATGATAGGAACACACCAATGACACCAGTGGATCCTTATGTGGTTTGTGAGAAATACACACATGCAATGACACTGGTGATATGTGGTCTGTGAAAAGTACACACATGCAATGACACTGTTGGATCCATATGTGGTCTGTGAGAAGGACACACATGCAATGACACTGGTGGATCCATGTGTTGTTCATGGGAAGAATACACATGCAATGACACTGGTGATATGTGGTTTGTGAAAAGAACAGACATGCAATGACTCTAACAGTGGTTAATGAAAAGAGCACACATGCAATGACACTGGTGGATCCATGCGTGGTTAGTGAGAAGACCACACATGCAATGACACTGGGTGTGGTTCATGATGTGATTTGTGAGAAGAACACACATGCAGTGACTCTAGCTGTGGTTCATGAGAAGAACACACATGCAATGACTCTAGATGTGGTTCATGAAAGAACAGACATGCGATGACACCGGTGGATCCATGTGTGGTCTATGAGAGGAACACACATGCAATGACGCCGGTGGATCCTTACGTTGTTTGTGAGAAGAACACACATGCAATGACACTAGTGATATGTGGTCTGTGAAAAGTACACACATGCAATGACACTGTTGGATCCATATGTGGTCTGTGAGAAGGACACACATGCAATGACACTGGTGGATCCATGTGTTGTTCATGGGAAGAATACACATGCAATGACACTAGTGATATGTGGTTCATGAGAACAATAGACATGCAATGACTCTAAGTGTGGTTAATGAAAAGAGCAAACATACAATGACACTGGTGGATCCATGTGTGGTTAATGAGAAGAACACACATGCAATGACACTGGGTGTGATTCATGATATGGTTAGTGAGAAGAACACACATGCAATGACTCTAGTTGTGGTTCATGAGAAGAACACATATCCAATGACTCTAGATGTGGTTCATGAAAAGAGCAGACATGCGATGACACTGGTGGATCCATGTGTGGTATATGATAGGAACACACATCCAATGACACCAGTGGATCCTTATGTGGTTTGTGAGAAAAACACACATGCAATGACACTGGTGATATGTGGTCCATGAAAAGAACACACATGCAATGACACTGTTGGATCCATATCTGGTTTGTGAGAAGGACACACATGCAATGACACTGGTGGATCCATGTATGGTCTGTGGGAAGAACACACATGCAATGACACTGGTGATATGTGGTTTGTGAAAGAATGTACATGCAATGACTCTAACTGTGGTTAATGAAAAGAGCAGACATGCGATAACACTTGTGGATCCATGTGTGGTTAATGAGAAGAACACACATGCAATGACACTGGGTGTGATTCATGATATGGTTTGTGACAAGAACACACATGCAATGACTCTAGCTGTGGTTCATGAGAAGAACACACATGCAATGACACTGGTGTATCCTTATGTGGTTTGTGAGAAGAACTCACATGCAAGGACTCTAGCTGTGGTTCATGGAAAGAACACACATCCAATGACTCTAGCTATGGTTCATGAGAAGAACACATATCCAATGACACTGGTGGATCCATGTGTGGTCTGTGAGAGGATCACACATGCAATGACTCTAACTGTGGTTCATGAAAAGAGCAGACATGCAATGACACCGGTGGATCCATGTGTGGTCTATGGGAGGAACACACATCCAATGACACTGCTGGATCCATATGTGGTTTGTGAGAAGAACACACATGCAATGACACTGGTGGATCCATGTGTGGTCTGTGGGAAGAACACACATGCAATGACTCTAGATGTGGTTCATGAAAAGAGCAGACGAGCAATGACACCGGTGGATCCATGTGTGGTCTATGAGAGGAACACACATCCAATGACACCGGTGGATCGTTATGTGGTTTGTGAGAAGAACACACATGCAATTACACTGTTGATATGTGGTATGTGAAAAGAACACACATGCAATGACACTGGTGGATCCGTGTGTGGTCTGTGGGAAGAACACACATGCAATGACACTGTTGATATGTGGTTTGTGAAAAGAACAGACATGCAATGACTCTAACTGTGGTTAATGAAAAGAGCAGACATGGAATGACACTGGTGAATCCATGTGTGGTTAATGAGAAGAACCCACATGCAATGACACTGGGTGTGGTGCATGATATGGTTTGTGAGGAGAAAACACATGCAATGACTCTAACTGTGGTTCATGAGAAAAACACACATGCAATGACTCTAGCTGTGGTTCATGAAAAGAGCGGACATGCGATCACCGGTGGATCCATGTGTGGTCTATGAGAGGAACACACATCCAATGACACCGGTGGATCCTTACGTGGCTTGTGAGAAGAACACACATGCAATGACACTGGTGATATGTCTTCTGCGGAAAGAACACACATGCAATGACACTGTTGGATCCATATGTGGTCTGTGAGAAGGACATGATGCAATGACATCGATGGATCCATGTGTGGTCTGTGGGAAGAACACACATGCAATGACACTGTGATATGTCGTTTGTGAAAAGAATGTATATGCAATGACTCTAACTGTGGTTAATGAAAAGAGCACACATGCAATGACACTGGTGGATCCATGCTTGGTTAATGAGAAGAACACACATGCAATGACACTGGGTGTGATTCATGATATGGTTTATGAGAAGAAGACACATGCAATGACTCTAGTTGTGGTTCATGAGAAGAACACACATGCAATGACTCTAGATGTGGTTCACGAAAAGAGCAGACATGCGATGACACCGGTGGATCCATGTGTGGTCTATGAGAGGAACACACATCCAATGACACTGGTGTATCCTTACGTGGTTCGTGAGAAGAACACACATGCAATGACACTAGTGATATGTGGTCTGTGAAAAGAACACACATGCAATGACACCGCGGGATCCATATGTGGTTTGTGAGAAGGACGCACATGCAATGACACTGGTGGATCCATGTGTGGTCAATGGGAAAACACACATGCAATGACACTAGTGATATGTGGTTCATGAGAAGAACAGACATGCAATGACTCTAACTGTGGTTAATGAAAAGAGCAGACATGCAATGAGACTAGTGGATCCATGTGTGGTTAATGAGAAGAACACACATGCAATGACACTGGGTATGATTCATGATATGGTTTGTGAGAAGAACACACATGCAATGACTCTAGCTGTGGTTCATGAGAGGAACACACATCCAATGACACCGGTGGATCCTTACGTGGTTTGTGAGAAGAACATACATGCAAGGACTCTAGCTGTGGTTCATGGAAAGAACACACATCCAATGACTCTAGCGGTGGTTCATGAGAAGAACACACATCCAATAACACTAGTGGATCCATGTGTGGTCTGTGAGAGGACCACACATGCAATGACTCTAACTGTGGTTCATGAAAAGAGAAGACATGCAATGACACCGGTGGATCCATGTGTGGTTTGTGAGAAGAACACACATGCAATGACACTATTGGATCCATATGTGGTTTGTGAGAAGAACACACATGCAATGACACTAGTGATATGTGGTCTGTGAAAAGAACACACATGCAATGACACTGTTGGATCCATATGTGGTTTGTGAGAAGGACACACATGCAATGACACTGGTGGAACCATGTGTGGTCTGTGGGAAGAACACACATGCAATGACACTAGTGATATGTGGTTTGTGAAAAGAACAGACATGCAATGACTCTAACTGTGGTTAATGAAAAGAGCACACATGCAATGACGCTGGTGGATCCATGTGTGGTTAATGAGAAGAACACACATGCAATGACACTGGGTGTGATTCATGATATGGTTTGTGAGAAGAACACACATGCAATGACTCTAGCTGTGGTTCATGAGAAGAACACGCATGCAATTACACTGGTGTATCCTTATGTGGTTAGTGAGAAGAACACACATGCAAGGACTCTAGCTGTGGTTCATGAAAAAACACACATCCAATGACTCTAGCTGTGGTTCATGAAAAGAACAGACATGCGATGACACCAGTGGATCCATGTGTGGTCTATGAGAGGAATACACATCCAATGACGCAGGTGGATCCTTACGTGGTTTATGAGAAGAGCACATTTGCAATGGCACTGGTGATATGTGGTCTATGAAAAGAACACACATGCAATGACACTGTTGGATCCATATGTGGTCTGTGAGAAGGACACACATGCAATGACACTAGTGGATCCATGTGTGGTTCATGGGAAGAACACACATGCAATGACACTGGTGATATGTGGTTCATGAGAAGAACAGACATGCAATGACTCTAAGTGTGGTTAATGAAAAGAGCAGACATGCAATGACACTGGTGGATCCATGTGTGGTTAATGAGAAGAACACACATGCAATAAAAGTGGGTGTGATTCATGATATGGTTAGTGAGAAGAACACACATGCAATGACTCTAGTTGTAGTTCATGAGAAAAACACATCTCCAATGACTCTAGATGTGGTTCATGAAAAGAGCAGACATGCGATGACACCAGTGGATCCATGTGTGGTCTATGAGAGGTACACACATCCAATGACACCGGTGGATCCTTACATGGTTTGTGAGAAGAACACACATGCAATGACACTGGTGATATGTGGTCTGTGAAAAGAACACACATGCAATGACACTGTTGGTTCCATATGTGGTTTGTGAGAAGGACACACATGCAATGACACTGGTGGGTCCATGTGTGGTTCATGGGAAGAACACACATGCAATGACACTAGTGATATGTGGTTTGTGAAAAGAACAGACATGCAATGACTCTAACTGTGGTTAATGAAAAGAGCACACATGCAATGACGCTGGTGGATCCATGTGTGGTTAATGAGAAGAACACACATGCAATGACACTGGGTGTGATTCATGATATGGTTTGTGAGAAGAACACACATGCAATGACTCTAGCTGTGGTTCATGAGAAGAACACGCATGCAATTACACTGGTGTATCCTTATGTGGTTAGTGAGAAGAACACACATGCAAGGACTCTAGCTGTGGTTCATGAAAAAACACACATCCAATGACTCTAGCTGTGGTTCATGAAAAGAACAGACATGCGATGACACCAGTGGATCCATGTGTGGTCTATGAGAGGAATACACATCCAATGACGCAGGTGGATCCTTACGTGGTTTATGAGAAGAGCACATTTGCAATGGCACTGGTGATATGTGGTCTGTGAAAAGAACACACATGCAATGACACTGTTGGATCCATATGTGGTCTGTGAGAAGGACACACATGCAATGACACTAGTGGATCCATGTGTGGTTCATGGGAAGAACACACATGCAATGACACTGGTGATATGTGGTTCATGAGAAGAACAGACATGCAATGACTCTAAGTGTGGTTAATGAAAAGAGCAGACATGCAATGACACTGGTGGATCCATGTGTGGTTAATGAGAAGAACACACATGCAATAAAAGTGGGTGTGATTCATGATATGGTTAGTGAGAAGAACACACATGCAATGACTCTAGTTGTAGTTCATGAGAAAAACACATCTCCAATGACTCTAGATGTGGTTCATGAAAAGAGCAGACATGCGATGACACCAGTGGATCCATGTGTGGTCTATGAGAGGAACACACATCCAATGACACCGGTGGATCCTTACGTGGTTTGTGAGAAGAACACACATGCAATGACACTGGTGATATGTGGTCTGTGAAAAGAACACACATGCAATGACACTGTTGGTTCCATATGTGGTTTGTGAGAAGGACACACATGCAATGACACTGGTGGGTCCATGTGTTGTTCATGGGAAGAACACACATGCAATGACACTAGTGATATGTGGTTCATGAGAAGAACATACATACAATGACTCTAACTGTGGTTAATGAAAAGAGAAGACATGCAATGGCACTAGTGGATCCATGTGTGGTTAATGAGAGGAACACACATGCAATAACACTAGGTGTGATTCATGATATGGGTTGTGAGAAGAACACACATGCAATGACTCTAGCTATGGTTCATGAGAAGAACACGCATGCAATTACACTGGTGTATCCTTATGTGGTTTGTGAGAAGAACACACATGCAAGGACTCTAGCTGTGGTTCATGGAAAGAACACACATTCAATGACTCTAGCTGTGGTTCATGAGAAGAACACACATCCAATGACACTGGTGGATCCATGTGTGGTCTATGAGAGGATCACACATGCAATGACTCTAATTGTGGTTCATGAAAAGAGCAGACATGCAATGACACCGGTGGATCCATGTGTAGTCTGTGGGAGGAACACACATCCAATGACACTGTTGGATCCATATGTGGTTTGTGAGAAGAACACACATGCAATGACACTAGTGATATGTGGTCTGTGAAAAGAACACACATGCAATGACACTGTTGGATCCGTATGTGGTTTGTGAGAAGGACACACATGCAATGACACTGGTGGAACCTTGTGTGGTATGTGGGAAGAACACACATGCAATGACACTGGTGATATGTGGTTTGTGAAAAGAACAGACATGCAATGACTCTAACAGTGGTTAATGAAAAGAGCACACATGCAATGACACTGGTGGATCCATGCGTGGTTAATGAGAAGACTACACATGCAATGAAACTGGGTGTGGTTCATGATGTGGTTTGTGAGAAGAACACACATGCAATGACTCTAGCTATGGTTCATGAGAAGAACACGCATGCAATTACACTGGTGTATCCTTATGTGGTTTGTGAGAACAACACACATGCAAGGACTCTAGCTGTGGTTCATGGAAAGAACACACATTCAATGACTCTAGCTGTGGTTCACGAGAAGAACACACATCCAATGAAACTGGTGGATCCATGTGTGGTCTATGAGAGGATCACACATGCAATGACTGTAACTGTGGTTCATGAAAAGAGCAAACATTCACTGACACCGGTGGATCCATGTGTGGTCTGTGGGAGGAACACACATCCAATGACACTGTTGGATCCATATGTGGTTTGTGAGAAGAACACACATGCAATGACACTAGTGATATGTGGTCTGTGAAAAGAACACACATACAATGACACTGTTGGATCCATATGTGGTTTCTAAGAAGGACACACATGCAATGACACTGGTGGAACCATGTGTGGTATGTGGGAAGAACACACATGCAATGACACCGTGATATGTGGTTTGTGAAAAGAACAGCATATGCAATGACTCTAACGTGGTTAATGAAAAGAGCACACATGCAATGACACTGTGGATCCATGTGGTTAATGAGAAGACCACACATGCAATGACACTAGGTGTGGTTCATGATGTGGTTTGTGAGAACAACACACATGCAAGGACTCTAGTGGTTCATGGAAAGAACACACATTCAATGACACTAGCTGTGGTTCACGAGAAGAACACACATCCAATGACACTGGTGGATCCATGTGTGGTCTATGAGAGGATCACACATGCAATGACTCTAACTGTGGTTCATGAAAAGAGCAGACATGCAATGACACCGGTGGATCCATCTGTGGTCTGGGATGAACACACATCCAATGACACTATTGGATCCATATGTGCTTTGTGAGAAGAACACACATGCAATGACACTAGTGATATGTGGTCTGTGAAAAGAACACACATGCAATGACACTGTTGGATCCATATGTGGTTTGTGAGAAGGACACACATGCAATGACACTGGTGGAACCATGTGTGGTATGTGGGAAGAACACACATGCAATGACACTGGTGATATGTGGTTTGTGAAAAGAACAGACATGCAATGACTCTAACAGTGGTTAATGAAAAGAGCACACATGCAATGACACTGGTGGATCCATGCGTGGTTAATGAGAAGACCACACATGCAATGACACTGGGTGTGGTTCATGATGTGGTTTGTGATCTGACCACAGATGCAATGACTCTATCAGTGGTTTTTGATAAGAACAGACATGCAATGACTCTAGATGTGGTTCATGAAAGAACAGACATGCGATGACACCTGTGGATCCTTGTGTGGTCTATGAGAGGAACAAACATGCAATGACGGCGGTTGATCCTTACGTTGTTTTTTAGAAGAACACACATGCAATGACACTGGTGATATGTGGTCTGAAAAGTACACACATGCAATGACACTGTTGGATCCATATGTGGTCTGTGAGAAGGACACACATGCAATGACACTGGTGGATCCATGTGTTGTTCATGGGAAGAATACACATGCAATGACACTGGTGATATGTGGTTCATGAGAACAATAGACATGCAATGACTCTAAGTGTGGTTAATGAAAAGAGCAAACATACAATGACACTGGTGGATCCATGTGTGGTTAATGAGAAGAACACACATGCAATGACACTGGGTGTGATTCATGATATGGTTAGTGAGAAGAACACACATGCAATGACTCTAGTTGTGGTTCATGAGAAGAACACATATCCAATGACTCTAGATGTGGTTCATGAAAAGAGAAGACATGCGATGACACCGGTGGATCCATGTGTGGTCTATGATAGGAACACACATCCAATGACACAAGTGGATCCTTATGTGGTTTGTGAGAAATACACACATGCAATGACACTGGTGATATGTGGTCTGTGAAAAGTACACACATGCAATGACACTGTTGGATCCATATGTGGTCTGTGAGAAGGACACACATGCAATGACACTGGTGGATCCATGTGTTGTTCATGGGAAGAATACACATGCAATGACACTGGTGATATGTGGTTCATGAGAACAATAGACATGCAATGACTCTAAGTGTGGTTAATGAAAAGAGCAAACATACAATGACACTGGTGGATCCATGTGTGTTTAATGAGAAGAACACACATGCAATGACACTGGGTGTGATTCATGATATGGTTAGTGAGAAGAACACATGCAATTACTCTAGTTGTGGTTGAGAAGAACACATATCCAATGACTCTAGATGTGGTTCATGAAAAGAGCAGACATGCGATGACACTGGTGGATCCATGTGTGGTCTATGATAGGAACACACATCCAATGACACCAGTGGATCCTTATGTGGTTTGTGAGAAAAACACACATGCAATGACACTGGTGATATGTGGTCTATGAAAAGAACACACATGCAATGACACTGTTGGATCCATATCTGGTTTGTGAGAAGGACACACATGCAATGACACTGGTGGATCCATGTATGGTATGTGGGAAGAACACACATGCAATAACACTGGTGATATGTGGTTTGTGAAAAGAACAGACATGCAATGACTCTAACAGTGGTTAATGAAAAGAGCACACATGCAATGACACTGGTGGATCCATGCGTGGTTAATGAGAAGACCACACATGCAATGACACCGGGTGTGGTTCATGATGGTTTGTGAGAAGACCACACATGCCAGGCCTCTAGCTGTGGTTCATGAGAAGAACACACATGCAATGACTCTAGATGTGGTTCATGAAAGAACAGACATGCGATGACACCGGTGGATCCATGTGTGGTCTATGAGAGGAACACACATGCAATGACGCCGGTGGATCCTTACGTTGTTTGTGAGAAGAACACACATGCACTGACCCTAGTGATAAGTGGTCTGTGTACAGTACACACATGCAATGACACATGGATCCATATGTGGTCTGTGAGAAGGACACACATGCAATGACACTGGTGGATCCATGTGTTGTTCATGGGAAGAATACACATGCAATGACACTGGTGATATGTGGTTCATGAGAACAATAGACATGCAATGACTCTAAGTGTGGTTAATGAAAAGAGCAAACATACAATGACACTGGTGGATCCATGTGTGGTTAATGAGAAGAACACACATGCAATGACACTGGGTGTGATTCATGATATGGTTAGTGAGAAGAACACACATGCAATGACTCTAGTTGTGGTTCATGAGAAGAACACATATCCAATGACTCTAGATGTGGTTCATGAAAAGAGCAGACATGCGATGACACCGGTGGATCCATGTGTGGTCTATGATAGGAACACACATCCAATGACACCAGTGGATCCTTATGTGGTTTGTGAGAAATACACACATGCAATGACACTGGTGATATGTGGTCTGTGAAAAGTACACACATGCAATGACACTCTTGGATCCATATGTGGTCTGAGAAGGACACACATGCAATGACACTGGTGGATCCATGTGTTGTTCATGGGAAGAATACACATGCAATGACACTGGTGATATGTGGTTCATGAGAACAATAGACATGCAATGACTCTAAGTGTGGTTAATGAAAAGAGCAAACATACAATGACACTGGTGGATCCATGTGTGTTTAATGAGAAGAACACACATGCAATGACACTGGGTGTGATTCATGATATGGTTAGTGAGAAGAACACACATGCAATGACTCTAGTTGTGGTTGAGAAGAACACATATCCAATGACTCTAGATGTGGTTCATGAAAAGAGCAGACATGCGATGACACTGGTGGATCCATGTGTGGTCTATGATAGGAACACATCCAATGACACCAGTGGATCCTTATGTGGTTTGTGAGAAAACACACATGCAATGACACTGGTGATATGTGGTCTATGAAAAGAACACACATGCAATGACACTGTTGGATCCATATCTGGTTTGTGAGAAGGACACACATGCAATGACACTGGTGGATCCATGTATGGTCTGTGGGAAGAACACACATGCAATGACACTGGTGATATGTGGTTTGTGAAAAGAACAGACATGCAATGACTCTAACTGTGGTTAATGAAAAGAGCAGACATGCGATGACACTTGTGGATCCATGTGTGGTTAATGAGAAGAACACACATGCAATGACACTTGGTGTGATTCATGACATGGTTTGTGACAAGAACACACATGCAATGACTCTAGTTGTGGTTCATGAGAAGAACACACATGCAATGACACTGGTGTATCCTTATGTGGTTTGTGAGAAGAACTCACATGCAAGGACTCTAGCTGTGGTTCATGGAAAGAACACACATCCACTGACTCTAGCTATGGTTCATGAGAAGAACACATATCCAATGACACTGGTGGATCCATGTGTGGTCTGTGAGAGGATCACACATGCAATGACTCTAACTGTGGTTCATGAAAAGAGCAGACATGCAATGACACCGGTGGATCCATGTGTGGTCTGTGGGAGGAACACACATCCAATGACACTGTTGGATCCATATGTGGTTTGTGAGAAGAACACACATGCAATGACACTAGTGATATGTGGTCTGTGAAAAGAACACACATGCAATGACACTGTTGGATCCATATGTGGTTTGTGAGAAGGACACACATGCAATGACACTGGTGGAACCATGTGTGGTATGTGGGAAGAACACACATGCAATGACACTGGTGATATGTGGTTTGTGAAAAGAACAGACATGCAATGACTCTAACAGTGGTTAATGAAAAGAGCACACATGCAATGACACTGGTGGATCCATGCGTGGTTAATGAGAAGACCACACATGCAATGACACTGGGTGTGGTTCATGATGTGGTTTGTGAGAAGAACACACATGCAGTGACTCTAGCTGTGGTTCATGAGAAGAACACACATGCAATGACTCTAGATGTGGTTCATGAAAGAACAGACATGCGATGACACCGGTGGATCCATGTGTGGTCTATGAGAGGAACACACATGCAATGACGCCGGTGGATCCTTACGTTGTTTGTGAGAAGAACACACATGCAATGACACTAGTGATATGTGGTCTGTGAAAAGTACACACATGCAATGACACTGTTGGATCCATATGTGGTCTGTGAGAAGGACACACATGCAATGACACTGGTGGATCCATGTGTTGTTCATGGGAAGAATACACATGCAATAACACTGGTGATATGTGGTTCATGAGAACAATAGACATGCAATGACTCTAAGTGTGGTTAATGAAAAGAGCAAACATACAATGACACTGGTGGATCCATGTGTGGTTAATGAGAAGAACACACATGCAATGACACTGGGTGTGATTCATGATATGGTTAGTGAGAAGAACACACATGCAATGACTCTAGTTGTGGTTCATGAGAAGAACACATATCCAATGACTCTAGATGTGGTTCATGAAAAGAGCAGACATGCGATGACACCGGTGGATCCATGTGTGGTCTATGATAGGAACACACATCCAATGACACCAGTGGATCCTTATGTGGTTTGTGAGAAATACACACATGCAATGACACTGGTGATATGTGGTCTGTGAAAAGTACACACATGCAATGACACTGTTGGATCCATATGTGGTCTGTGAGAAGGACACACATGCAATGACACTGGTGGATCCATGTGTTGTTCATGGGAAGAATACACATGCAATGACACTGGTGATATGTGGTTCATGAGAACAATAGACATGCAATGACTCTAAGTGTGGTTAATGAAAAGAGCAAACATACAATGACACTGGTGGATCCATGTGTGTTTAATGAGAAGAACACACATGCAATGACACTGGGTGTGATTCATGATATGGTTAGTGAGAAGAACACACATGCAATGACTCTAGTTGTGGTTGAGAAGAACACATATCCAATGACTCTAGATGTGGTTCATGAAAAGAGCAGACATGCGATGACACTGGTGGATCCATGTGTGGTCTATGATAGGAACACACATCCAATGACACCAGTGGATCCTTATGTGGTTTGTGAGAAAAACACACATGCAATGACACTGGTGATATGTGGTCTATGAAAAGAACACACATGCAATGACACTGTTGGATCCATATCTGGTTTGTGAGAAGGACACACATGCAATGACACTGGTGGATCCATGTATGGTATGTGGGAAGAACACACATGCAATGACACTGGTGATATGTGGTTTGTGAAAAGAACAGACATGCAATGACTCTAACAGTGGTTAATGAAAAGAGCACACATGCAATGACACTGGTGGATCCATGCGTGGTTAATGAGAAGACCACACATGCAATGACACTGGGTGTGGTTCATGATGTGGTTTGTGAGAAGAACACACATGCAAGGACTCTAGCTGGTTCATGAGAAGAACACACATGCAATGACTCTAGATGTGGTTCATGAAAGAACAGACATGCGATGACACCGGTGGATCCATGTGTGGTCTATGAGAGGAACACACATGCAATGACGCCGGTGGATCCTTACGTTGTTTGTGAGAAGAACACACATGCAATGACACTAGTGATATGTGGTCTGTGAAAAGTACACACATGCAATGACACTGTTGGATCCATATGTGGTCTGTGAGAAGGACACACATGCAATGACACTGGTGGATCCATGTGTTGTTCATGGGAAGAATACACATGCAATGACACTGGTGATATGTGGTTCATGAGAACAATAGACATGCAATGACTCTAAGTGTGGTTAATGAAAAGAGCAAACATACAATGACACTGGTGGATCCATGTGTGGTTAATGAGAAGAACACACATGCAATGACACTGGGTGTGATTCATGATATGGTTAGTGAGAAGAACACACATGCAATGACTCTAGTTGTGGTTCATGAGAAGAACACATATCCAATGACTCTAGATGTGGTTCATGAAAAGAGCAGACATGCGATGACACCGGTGGATCCATGTGTGGTCTATGATAGGAACACACATCCAATGACACCAGTGGATCCTTATGTGGTTTGTGAGAAATACACACATGCAATGACACTGGTGATATGTGGTCTGTGAAAAGTACACACATGCAATGACACTGTTGGATCCATATGTGGTCTGTGAGAAGGACACACATGCAATGACACTGGTGGATCCATGTGTTGTTCATGGGAAGAATACACATGCAATGACATTGGTGATATGTGGTTCATGAGAACAATAGACATGCAATGACTCTAAGTGTGGTTAATGAAAAGAGCAAACATACAATGACACTGGTGGATCCATGTGTGTTTAATGAGAAGAACACACATGCAATGACACTGGGTGTGATTCATGATATGGTTAGTGAGAAGAACACACATGCAATGACTCTAGTTGTGGTTGAGAAGAACACATATCCAATGACTCTAGATGTGGTTCATGAAAAGAGCAGACATGCGATGACACTGGTGGATCCATGTGTGGTCTATGATAGGAACACACATCCAATGACACCAGTGGATCCTTATGTGGTTTGTGAGAAAAACACACATGCAATGACACTGGTGATATGTGGTCTATGAAAAGAACACACATGCAATGACACTGTTGGATCCATATCTGGTTTGTGAGAAGGACACACATGCAATGACACTGGTGGATCCATGTATGGTCTGTGGGAAGAACACACATGCAATGACACTGGTGATATGTGGTTTGTGAAAAGAACAGACATGCAATGACTCTAACTGTGGTTAATGAAAAGAGCAGACATGCGATGACACTTGTGGATCCATGTGTGGTTAATGAGAAGAACACACATGCAATGACACTTGGTGTGATTCATGACATGGTTTGTGACAAGAACACACATGCAATGACTCTAGTTGTGGTTCATGAGAAGAACACACATGCAATGACACTGGTGTATCCTTATGTGGTTTGTGAGAAGAACTCACATGCAAGGACTCTAGCTGTGGTTCATGGAAAGAACACACATCCACTGACTCTAGCTATGGTTCATGAGAAGAACACATATCCAATGACACTGGTGGATCCATGTGTGGTCTGTGAGAGGATCACACATGCAATGACTCTAACTGTGGTTCATGAAAAGAGCAGACATGCAATGACACCGGTGGATCCATGTGTGGTCTGTGGGAGGAACACACATCCAATGACACTGTTGGATCCATATGTGGTTTGTGAGAAGAACACACATGCAATGACACTGGTGGATCCATGTGTGGTCTGTGGGAAGAACACACATGCAATGACTCTAGATGTGGTTCATGAAAAGAGCAGACGAGCAATGACACCGGTGGATCCATGTGCGGTCTATGAGAGGAACACACATCCAATGACACCGGTGGATCCTTATGTGGTTTGTGAGAAGAACACACATGGAATGACACTGTTGATATGTGGTATGTGAAAAGAACACACATGCAATGACACTGGTGGATCCGTGTGTGGTCTGTGGGAAGAACACACATGCAATGACACTGTTGATATGTGGTTTGTGAAAAGAACAGACATGCAATGACTCTAACTGTGGTTAATGAAAAGAGCAGACATGGAATGACACTGGTGAATCCATGTGTGGTTAATGACAAGAACACACATGCAATGACACTGGGTGTGGTGCATGATATGGTTTGTGAGGAGAAAACACATGCAATGACTCTAACTGTGGTTCATGAGAAAAACACACATGCAATGACTCTAGCTGTGGTTCATGAAAAGAGCAGACATGCGATCACACCGGTGGATCCATGTGTGGTCTATGAGAGGAACACACATCCAATGACACCGGTGGATCCTTACGTGGCTTGTGAGAAGAACACACATGCAATGACACTAGTGATATGTGGTCTGTGAAAAGAACACACATGCAATGACACTGTTGGATCCATATGTGGTCTGTGAGAAGGACACAGATGCAATGACACTGATGGATCCATGTGTGGTCTGTGGGAAGAACACACATGCAATGACACTGGTGATATGTCGTTTGTGAAAAGAATAGACATGCAATGACTCTAACTGTGGTTAATGAAAAGAGCACACATGCAATGACACTGGTGGATCCATGCTTGGTTAATGAGAAGAACACACATGCAATGACACTGGGTGTGATTCATGATATGGTTTATGAGAAGAAGACACATGCAATGACTCTAGCTGTGGTTCATGAGAAGAACACACATGCAATGACTCTAGATGTGGTTCACGAAAAGAGCAGACATGCGATGACACCGGTGGATCCATGTGTGGTCTATGAGAGGAACACACATCCAATGACACTGGTGGATCCTTACGTGGTTTGTGAGAAGAACACACATGCAATGACACTGGTGATATGTGGTCTGTGAAAAGAACACACATGCAATGACACCGCGGGATCCATATGTGGTTTGTGAGAAGGATGCACATGCAATGACACTGGTGGATCCATGTGTGGTCAATGGGAAGAACACACATGCAATGACACTAGTGATATGTGGTTCATGAGAAGAACAGACATGCAATGACTCTAACTGTGGTTAATGAAAAGAGCAGACATGCAATGAGACTGGTGGATCCATGTGTGGTTAATGAGAAGAACACACATGCAATGCCACTTGGTATGATTCATGATATGGTTTGTGAGAAGAACACACATGCAATGACTCTAGCTGTGGTTCATGAGAAGAACACACATGCAATGACACTGGTGTATCCTTGTGTGGTTTGTGAGAAGAACATACATGCAAGGACTCTAGCTGTCGTTCATGGAAAGAACACACATCCAATGACTCTAGCTGTGGTTCATGAGAAGAACACACATCCAATGAAACTGGTGGATCCATGTGTGGTCTATGAGAGGATCACACATGCAATGACTCTAACTGTGGTTCATGAAAAGAGCAGACATGCAATGACACCGGTGGATCCATGTGTGGTCTGTGGGAGGAACACACATCCAATGACACTGTTGGATCCATATGTGGTTTGTGAGAAGAACACACATGCAATGACACTAGTGATATGTGGTCTGTGAAAAGAACACACATACAATGACACTGTTGGATCCATATGTGGTTTCTAAGAAGGACACACATGCAATGACACTGGTGGAACCATGTGTGGTATGTGGGAAGAACACACATGCAATGACTCTGGTGATATGTGGTTTGTGAAAAGAACAGACATGCAATGACTCTAACAGTGGTTAATGAAAAGAGCACACATGCAATGACACTGGTGGATCCATGCGTGGTTAATGAGAAGACCACACATGCAATGACACTGGGTGTGGTTCATGATGTGGTTTGTGAGAAGAACACACATGCAGTGACTCTAGCTGTGGTTCATGAGAAGAACACACATGCAATGACTCTAGATGTGGTTCATGAAAGAACAGACATGCGATGACACCGGTGGATCCATGTGTGGTCTATGAGAGGAACACACATGCAATGACGCCGGTGGATCCTTACGTTGTTTGTGAGAAGAACACACATGCAATGACACTAGTGATATGTGGTCTGTGAAAAGTACACACATGCAATGACACTGTTGGATCCATATGTGGTCTGTGAGAAGGACACACATGCAATGACACTGGTGGATCCATGTGTTGTTCATGGGAAGAATACACATGCAATGACACTGGTGATATGTGGTTCATGAGAACAATAGACATGCAATGACTCTAAGTGTGGTTAATGAAAAGAGCAAACATACAATGACACTGGTGGATCCATGTGTGGTTAATGAGAAGAACACACATGCAATGACACTGGGTGTGATTCATGATATGGTTAGTGAGAAGAACACACATGCAATGACTCTAGTTGTGGTTCATGAGAAGAACACATATCCAATGACTCTAGATGTGGTTCATGAAAAGAGCAGACATGCGATGACACTGGTGGATCCATGTGTGGTCTATGATAGGAACACACATCCAATGACACCAGTGGATCCTTATGTGGTTTGTGAGAAATACACACATGCAATGACACCGTGATATGTGGTCTGTGAAAAGTACACATGCAATGACACTTGGATCCATATGTGGTCTGTGAGAAGGACACACATGCAATGACACTGGTGGATCCATGTGTTGTTCATGGGAAGAATACACATGCAATGACACTGGTGATATGTGGTTCATGAGAACAATAGACATGCAATGACTCTAAGTGTGGTTAATGAAAAGAGCAAACATACAATGACATCGTGGATCCATGTGTGTTTAATGAGAAGAACACACATGCAATGACACTGGGTGTGATTCATGATATGGTTAGTGAGAAGAACACACATGCAATGACTCTAGTTGTGGTTGAGAAGAACACATATCCAATGACTCTAGATGTGGTTCATGAAAAGAGCAGACATGCGATGACACTGGTGGATCCATGTGTGGTCTATGATAGGAACACACATCCAATGACACCAGTGGATCCTTATGTGGTTTGTGAGAAAAACACACATGCAATGACACAGGTGATATGTGGTCTATGAAAAGAACACACATGCAATGACACTGTTGGATCCATATCTGGTTTGTGAGAAGGACACACATGCAATGACACTGGTGGATCCATGTATGGTCTGTGGGAAGAACACACATGCAATGACACTGGTGATATGTGGTTTGTGAAAAGAACAGACATGCAATGACTCTAACTGTGGTTAATGAAAAGAGCAGACATGCGATGACACTTGTGGATCCATGTGTGGTTAATGAGAAGAACACACATGCAATGACACTGGGTGTGATTCATGATATGGTTTGTGACAAGAACACACATGCAATGACTCTAGTTGTGGTTCATGAGAAGAACACACATGTAATGACACTGGTGTATCCTTATGTGGTTTGTGAGAAGAACTCACATGCAAGGACTCTAGCTGTGGTTCATGGAAAGAACACACATCCAATGACTCTAGCTATGGTTCATGAGAAGAACACATATCCAATGACACTGGTGGATCCATGTGTGGTCTGTGAGAGGATCACACATGCAATGACTCTAACTGTGGTTCATGAAAAGAGCAGACATGCAATGACACGGTGGATCCATGTGTGTCTGTGGGACGAACACACATCAAATGACACTGCTGGATCCATATGTGGTTTGTGAGAAGAACACACATGCAATGACACTGGTGGATCCATGTGTGGTCTGTGGGAAGAACACACATGCAATGACTCTAGATGTGGTTCATGAAAAGAGCAGACGAGCAATGACACCGGTGGATCCATGTGCGGTCTATGAGAGGAACACACATCCAATGACACCGGTGGATCCTTATGTGGTTTGTGAGAAGAACACACATGTAATGACACTGTTGATATGTGGTATGTGAAAAGAACACACATGCAATGACACTGGTGGATCCGTGTGTGGTCTGTGGGAAGAACACACATGCAATGACACTGTTGATATGTGGTGTGTGAAAAGAACAGACATGCAATGACTCTAACTGTGGTTAATGAAAAGAGCAGACATGGAATGACACTGGTGAATCCATGTGTGGTTAATGACAAGAACACACATGCAATGACACTGGGTGTGGTGCATGATATGGTTTGTGAGGAGAAAACACATGCAATGACTCTAACTGTGGTTCATGAGAAAAACACACATGCAATGACTCTAGCTGTGGTTCATGAAAAGAGCAGACATGCGATCACACCGGTGGATCCATGTGTGGTCTATGAGAGGAACACACATCCAATGACACCGGTGGATCCTTACGTGGCTTGTGAGAAGAACACACATGCAATGACACTGGTGATATGTCTTCTGCGGAAAGAACACACATCTAATGACACTGTTGGATCCATATGTGGTCTGTGAGAAGGACACAGATGCAATGACACTGATGGATCCATGTGTGGTCTGTGGGAAGAACACACATGCAATGACACTGGTGATATGTCGTTTGTGAAAAGAACAGACATGCAATGACTCTAACTGTGGTTAATGAAAAGAGCACACATGCAATGACACTGGTGGATCCATGCTTTGTTAATGAGAAGAACACACATGCAATGACACTGGGTGTGATTCATGATATGGTTTATGAGAAGAAGACACATGCAATGACTCTAGCTGTGGTTCATGAGAAGAACACACATGCAATGACTCTAGATGTGGTTCACGAAAAGAGCGTATGCGATGACACCGGTGGATCCATGTGTGGTCTATGAGAGGAACACACATCCAATGACACTGGTGGATCCTTACGTGGTTTGTGAGAAGAACACACATGCAATGACACTGGTGATATGTGGTCTGTGAAAAGAACACACATGCAATGACACCGCGGGATCCATATGTGGTTTGTGAGAAGGACGCACATGCAATGACACTGGTGGATCCATGTGTGGTCAATGGGAAGAACACACATGCAATGACACTAGTGATATGTGGTTCATGAGAAGAACAGACATGTAATGACTCTAACTGTGGTTAATGAAAAGAGCAGACATGCAATGAGACTGGTGGATCCATGTGTGGTTAATGAGAAGAACACACATGCAATGCCACTGGGTATGATTCATGATATGGTTTGTGAGAAGAACACACATGCAATGACTCTAGCTGTGGTTCATGAGAAGAACACACATGCAATGACACTGGTGTATCCTTGTGTGGTTTGTGAGAAGAACATACATGCAAGGACTCTAGCTGTGGTTCATGGAAAGAACACACATCCAATGACTCTAGTTGTGGTTCATGAGAAGAACACACATCCAATG
This sequence comes from Avena insularis, assembly GCA_023614405.1. Classification (NCBI taxonomy): domain Eukaryota; kingdom Viridiplantae; phylum Streptophyta; class Magnoliopsida; order Poales; family Poaceae; genus Avena; species Avena insularis. The sequence goes on from JAJUPC010000258.1 coordinate 73,991, forward strand.
ACACTGGTGGATCCATGTGTGGTCTGTGAGAGGATCACACATGCAATGACTCTAACTGTGGTTCATGAAAAGAGCAGACATCCAATGACACCGGTGGATCCATGTGTGGTCTGTGGGAGGAACACACATCCAATAACACTTCTGGATCCATGTGTGGTTTGTGAGAAGAACACACATGCAATGACACTGGTGGATCCATGTGTGGTCTGTGGGAACAACACATATGCAATGACTCTAGATGTTTTTCATGATATGGTTTGTGAGAAGAACACACATGCAATGACTCTAGCTGTGGTTCATGAGAAGAACACACATGCAATGACTCTAGCTGTGGTTCATGAAATGAGCAGACATGCAATGACATCGGTGGATCCATGTGTGGTCTATGAGAGGAACACACATCCAATGACACCGGTGGATCCTTATGTGGTTTGTGAGAAGAACACACATGCAATGACACTGGTGATATGTGGTCTGTGAAAAGAACACACATGCAATGACACTGGTGGATCCATGTGTGGTCTGTGGGAAGAACACACATGCAATGACACTAGTGATATGTGGTTTGTGAAAAGAATAGACATGCAATGACTCTAACTGTGGTTAATGAAAAGAGCAGACATGCAATGACACTGGTGGATCCATGTGTGGTTAATGAGAAGAACACATATGCAATGAACTCTAGTGGGTCAATGTGGTTTGTGAGAAGAACACACATCCAATGAACTCTAGTGGATCTATCTTGGCATAATTTGTTGTATGCCACGATGTATTTCATTGTACAAGACACTCACTTTCCATTTTTATACTACTCAGTTTTGCCCTTGGTTTTATGTGGTACTACTCAGTTTTGCCCCCCCTCTCTATCTTTCGTAGAAGCACAAACCTGTGCTCACCCTGTCTGCTACTACCTGATTGGTTGTCACAGTTGTCACGCGGATCGTGCGCACCAACCGATGATTATGTGCAATCCAACAATGATCGTTGCACACGTCGTACCCTTCACAAGATAAGCGTGAGATAAAGACGGACGCTCCTCGTGAGACTTCTATAATAAGGAACAAGATGCCGCCCATGGAAAAAGTCATCGAGCGGTCATGTCAAATTTAATCAAGTCTGAAAAGCCTACTACTGCTACTACTACGCCACAACGCATGCGTCATCAAGTGCACGGTCGTCGATGGACAACTGCAATTTATTGCCACTTGATTTTAATAAGACATATCCCATTTTTATGCAGCGGCTCTCAATCGCCAATTTTAGGGCCGTGTCAAACTTCGTACATAGAAATTGTGTATGCGCCCTTTGCATGCGGCTCAATATAGAACTGACATGCATGGCCTGGAAAAAAACATGACGTACCGTGCGTGTGTCGCGGTGCACGGTGCAGTAGACTGCGCAGCGCGTTGCACGGTGGTGCAACAAAACGTGCCTTGCTTCCATCCACCTTAACTATAGAGCCCCTCTCCGCACACCCACTCTCAATCTCGATCACTGTCCCCACGCAACCCTCTCCACTGTCCCACCCGCATCCGCAAACTCCTGAGAATACCCCGTCCACGCCGGTGATGGCCGAGGAGGATAAGGTGGCCATCATCGCCTCCGTGGCCGTCGGTGAGGAGGTCCCCGTCTCCTCGCTGGTCCCCCTCGACCTATTGAAAGCAGCCACCATCCCTGTCTAGGCCCCAGTCGAGGCATCGATGGCAGCCGCCGTCCCTGTCCAGGCCCCCGTCCCCGCTACCGACGGAGCCGCCGAAGAGGAGCCCCCCGCCGGCGAGGAGGCCCCTGCCGGTCACAAGCAGATCAAGCACTTCTTGGGCACCTACGATCTAGATAAGTACATCGCTCTGCTGAACCCCTACGACACCGGCATCGACGACCCATCGTCAGAGGTAACTAGGGTTTGCTCCCTTCCCCTGGTTATTCTACCCTTCCCATCGTTGGATGCTAGATCTTGGTTTATTAGGATTCGCTTGTTCACATTTCGATCGCTCGATCTTCTTACATCATCTACTCCCCCATTTTCCTTTTCTTCCAATAGGTTTCTAGCAGCGACGTCTGCAGCGCTGACGAGTCCATACACACCAAGACTCGTCAGGTGCTGAGGAGGCTGCGGGCCGGCCAATACGACGCCTTCTTTAGGGGCAGCCCCTAGAGCTGCCCCTTCCGCAAGGGGATCAACTTCTGTGAAGGAGATATGCCCTAGAGGCAAATAAGAAATAGGTTTTTGTTATCATATCTCAATTAGTTTATAATAGTTTCGTATTGTGCTATAACTGTGCCAAGTAGAAACATTGGTACATGTGTGGTATGAAACAACAAAGTCCCTAGTAGCCTCTATTCATACTAGTTCGTTGGTCACGAAGATGATCTGGGTTTCAAGATCATGGGCATTTATGCCGACTGACAACGAGATCATATCATTGGAGAATGATGTGGTTGGACATTCCTCGAAGGATTGCAACACGATCAAGTCATATAGTTCATTGTTGCAACGGCTATACCTAGACTGCTTCTCCTTAGACCGTGAGCTCATATTACTCACTGTTTCCCTAGGTTGCTTTGACTACATCAAACGTCATCTGGTAAAACGGTGGCTATAAAGGTGTATGTTGGGTATTCCGAAGGAACAGTAGATGACATGTGACTGCAAGACCGGGATTTGTTCACCACATGACGGGTAAAGATACATACGGCCGGCTTGGTGAGATTACATCCATATATGTTGCAACATGTGACTAGGTCATGGGGATGTAATATCACGGTAACAAGAAAACATAACTTGTTGTGAACGAGATTGAACAAAGTATAAGATACCATTGATCGGATCTCGGACAAGTTGTATCGAGAAACAAAAGGAAGAGGATGCTACATTTAGACGGTTCAAATGACATTGTCATCAGGAATGCATAGGGGTCACATGGATATCCCTGGTCCCTCTGTTGATCATTGATATAGATCATGTCTAGAGCATTCCCGAGCCATGAGAGGATACACTTAAGGGTACGATGAGAGCGATCATTCGTAAGACGGAATCACAGTAGAGAAAGAGAAATCCAGAATTGTTCCGCAGAGAGATCTGAAGTTGTTCGGAGAAAGAATAAAGGACCGGAATCATTCTAGGAAAGATCTGAAGTCATTCGGAGGAAATTGAAAGGGAACCGAAAGGTGTTTCGGGTCAAGATGGATCTTGTAATATGTATTTACATATTAATTAATGCAATTAATATTAAATATAATATTAAAATCTAATTTGAAGACTTATTCCACTAATGGGCCAAACTTCCTAGGGAAATAGGGCCCATGAGGGAAAACCAGAGGAGGCAAGGGCCAAGGGCCAAAGGGCCAAGGCCCAGGCACCTTGAGAGGGCCCACCCGGCCAGCCTAGGGCTGTGCGTGGGGTGGGGCACACCCCAGGCTGGCTGGCCCATTAAGGCCCATGCGCCTCCCCCCTCTCCCTTGTTTAGTCCCACATGGGAAACCCAAAGGGGAGGGCACACCCCCTCCCCCTATATAAAGGGGTGCCCATGGGTGGGATTAAATACACCAATATTTGGAGAAGTCCTTTGGTTGACTTTCTCCTCCTCCCTCTCTCTCTATACCTCGTGACCATGGCCCCAAGTCTGGGTTGTGCGATCAAGGCACACCTGTCGTATGCCGTCGCGCTGCAGGGATTCCTAGCCGGATATCAACTTCCGCACTCCCGGCGGGATCGGGGAGCCGGAGTTCTCGTCGTGCACTGGATGTGTACGAAGACACGAGGCGCAACACTTGGGGCGCTTAAATGTCGTGAGCCAGAGTTGTTGCATGATGAAGATGATGACGATCAAGAAGGATCAAGGGGTGACCTGCGAGGAGCTTCGCGACCTTGAGGTCAGCTTCGAGTACGACTACATCAACCACGTTCCCCGCGGAACGTTAACCGCGTATGGTCTACAAGGATATGTATTCTCTACGCAATGGCCGTTACCGCATTACTACATAGATAGATCCTTGGCTAAGTTTCCGGGGTTCCGTCGTAGGAATTTTTTTTGTTTTCCGCGCCGATCCCCAACATTCTGTTGTGTGACTCTCGCCGACGGCACCGACTCATCTCCTTAATGAATCATGCATAGGCCGCGGGCTCCGGCATCAACAAAGGAGGCAAGCACGAGACCGTGAAAATCAACGCCTACATCGCTGAACACCGGGCTCTCGGCATTCACCTCCTAAACCTCCAGCGGTTGGCCATCAAAGAGGGTCGCATTCCTCCAATCAGGCCCATGCCCCCCAGGATCAAGGGACTGGGCAGCAAGAAGTGGCGGAGGCGCCGGAGGGAGGCGGAGGCGCTGGTGAATGAATAGGTTGGATGTCTCCCTAAATGTACCTGCTGTTGCAGCGGCTGCTGCTGCTAAGCAGCTTCTTTTGATTTTCTATATTTTGCTTGCATCCTATTTCTGGCTGAATGCATCGAACCTCGTTAAACAACCTACTTTCTATCACTATATCCTATTTAGCTGTGCACAACTATATCTACATTTGTTTTGTTTTCTGAATGAATGTATTCTGCCTGGTGTGATTTGCTGCTCTAGATTTGCTACCTGATCGGAGGCAAAAAGAGGTCCAAAAGGGAACGAATTATCGAAGAGAGAATCTTCTTTAGATTTGCTACCAATTTGGGCAAAATGAAACATATCTGTTTTGCGAGAGAGGAAAAGGGTAATCTTTCAAACTGCCATTTAACGAGCTACCATCTTGACGAGGCCCCATCTTAACGTCTCCCTCTACAAGAAGGAACACGATGCCATCCATGGAAAAAGTCGTCGAGCGGTCATGTCACGTTTAATCAAGTCTGAAAAGCCTACTATTGGTACTACTACGCCACAACACATGTGTCATCGATTGCACGGTCGTTGATGGACAGCTGCAATTTATTGCCACTTGATTTTAATAAGACACATCCTATTTTTTACGCAGCGGCTCTCAATCTCACTTCCAACTGGGGCCCACCGTAAGAAGCTTGCACGTGCTAGCCGGAGGCCGAACAGCTAAGCTCAATGAGACCTAACGTCTCTGGCTTCATCGAGTCACTCGCAACCATCAACACATCCCTTTACCCGATCTATCACAACCCCACAAATCTCGTCGTACAGCCACCTACCTTCCCCTCTACATTTCCACTTTTAACTATCGCCAATGTTAGGGCCGTGTCAAACTTCGTACATCGAAATTGTGTGTGCGCCCTTTGCATGCGGCTCAATACAGAACTACCATGCATGGCCCGGGAAAAAATGTGACGTACCGTGCGCGTGTCGCGGTACACGGTGCAGTAGACTGCGCGGCGCATTGCACGGTGGTGCAACGAAACGTGCCTTGCTTCCATCGACTTAACTATAGAGCCCCTCTCTGCACACGCACTCTCACTCTCGCTCACTGTCCCCACGCAACCCTCTCCACTGTCCCACCAGCACCCGCAAACTCCCAAGAATACCTCGTCCGCGCCGGCTATGGCCGAGGAGAATAAGATGGCCATCGTCGCCTCCGTGGCCGCCGGCGAGGAGGCCCCCATCTCCTCGCTGGTCCCCCTCGACGCGTTGAAAGCAGCCGCCGTCCCTGTCCAGGCCCCAGTCGAGGCATTGATGGCAGCCGTCGTTCCCGTCTAGGCCCTCGTCACCGCTACTGACGGAGCCACCGAAGAGGAGCCCCCGCCGAAGAGGAGCCCCCGCCGGTCACAAGCAGATCAAGCACTTCTTGGGCACCTACAACCAGATAAGTATGTCGCTCCGCTGAACCCCTATGACACCGCCATCAATGACCCATGGTCGGAGGTAACTAGGGTTTGCTCCCCTCCCCTGGTTCTTCTACCGTTCGCATTGTTGGATGCTAGATCTTGGTTTATTAGGATTCGCTTGTTCGCATTTCGATTGCTCGATCTTCTTACATCATCTACTCTCCCATTTTCCTTTTCTTCCAATAGGTTTTCGGCGGTGACGTCTGCAGCGATGACGAGTCCATTCACACCAAGGCTCGTCAGGTGCTGAGGAGGCTGCGGGCCGGCCAGTACGACGCCTTCCTCAGGCGCGGCGACTACAGCTGCCCCTTCCGCAAGGGGATCACCTACTGCTTGACGAGTTACGCCGGCGGCATCGACTTGAACACCTTACTGAAGCATGCAGAGGCCACGGGCTCCGGCATCCACAAAGGCGGCAAGCGTGAGACTGTGAACATCAACGCCTACATCGCTGAACATCGAGCTCTCGGCATTCACCTCCAAAACCTCCAGCGGGTAGTCATCAAAGAGGGTCGCATGCCTCCAATCAGGCCCAAGGCCCCAAAGATCAAGGGACTGGGCAGCAAGAAGTGGAGGAAGCGCCGGAGGGAGGAGGCGGAGGCGCGGGCGCTTGCAGGATGTGCCTGTAGCTGCGGCGGCTGCTGCTGCTAAGCAGCTTCTTTCTAGCTATATCCTATTTCTGGCTGAATGCATTGAACCTCGTTAAGCAACCTACTTTCTATCGCTACATCCTATTTAGTTGCGCAGAGCTATATCTACATTTGTTTTGTTTTCTGAATGAATGTATTCTGCCTGGAATGATTTGCTGCTCTAGATTTGCTACCTGATCGGAGGCAAAAAGAGGTCCAAAAGGGAACGAATTATCGAAGTGAGAATCTTCTCTAGATTTGCTACCAATTTGGGCAAAATGAAACATATCTGTTTAGCGAGAGAGGAAAATGGCACTCTTTCAAACTGCCAGTTAACAAGCTACCATCTTGACAAGCTACAAGACACATACATAAACATAACACAACAAGGGTTAAATTTATTTTACTAGTATCACTTGAGGCGCTAGACATCTTGACAAGCTAACTGAGTTACACAAAACAGAAACATAACACTAACAAGTAAAATTTAATTCACTTCTTATCAGACCACTTGAGGCGCTTGCCATTGTTCCTAGGCGACAAACTGCGACCATTCCAGGTACTCCATAGCTCACGAAATGCTTCATCCCACCTGGGATATGACTTGACTTCCCTATCTTCAGCGTCCTGCGGCACAATTAGCGGTGCATCACATGCCTGATTGTTGCCGCTAGAAGATGTTGTCTCTCTGTTTGCTGCTTCAGCTGCAGCCTCTCTGTCAGCTGCTTCTGCTTCAGCTGCAAGCTCTCTTTCAGCTGCTTCTGTAGCATCTCTGTCAGCTGCTTTAGATACATCCATTTTCTTTGCATATGCAACTTCAAACTCAGCTATTCTGCATTTTCTACAAAGGGCTCCCCTAAGCTCGTCTTTCCTCTTGCAAATAGGGCAAAACACGAGGTAACATAGAAAAAAATGGATCTTCTTGTACAACTGGTAGGTCACATAAGCATCTATGGCTGCATACTTTAGGTTTATATAAGACAACGACCACTCGTCCCAGAAATCATGCCTATCCGTAGGGAAATCTTCCTTCATTTTATCGTATGACTCATCGAGGATTATAGTTGCGAGTGATGCCATTCCATCCTTCCTCGAGCCCCCTAGGATCTTGACAAGACTCTGAATATCGATCCAGTTGTGCGCAGGAATTATAATTTCCTCTTGATAAAATTTCGAAAAATCAGTTGTTGTGTCGACAGTGCAGAAAACAATTCCCTTTTCTACAAGGAACTGGCACAGCGCCGGACATTTCCTATTAGTCCTAAAAGTATGTAGTTTGTCATCACCAAAATTTGTAACTACAAATATTTCGTCAATGCAAGATCATCATCTGAATATAATTTTGAAAAGTTTAGTAAATGCAAGATCAAGACTCTCAACATTGTCTTGTCATAATTTATTCGGTTTTGCTATTTCTCAGTCGACTGAACGAGTTGCCCATTTTTTTGAACTACGGTTGCACTTTTCTTAGGTGATTGAGAGTAAAGAAAATCTCAGTCGATTGAGACATAGGCAAACCCTAATTTATTTGGTCCTAAATAAAATCCAGTAGTTGCAAGATGAGCAAGTGGATAAAGAACAAGAGGGTAAAACCCTAAAAGTGGTTAGCTACAGAGAGCAGATCTACAAACCGGGAGAGGTGGTAGACGAGGACGTGTTTCCGTATGGCCAGTTGAACGACGGCGACTTCACTCCCTTCATATGGGTGCTCCGGGGTGTACTCGAGGTCCATTCCCACAAACTTGTTCTCGTCTATCCCAAACCAACCCTCGTACATCCTCAGGACACGCACCAAGGAGAGACGCGTGGCAGTGGCCGTTCCAGCTTCTGAGTAAACAAAAAATAATTGTAACGCCGATACATGTGCCCTGTTTTGTCACGTCAATACACTGGGCAGGAGGTGTTGTCCTATCGACTGTGTCGGCACTGTAAGCCTACGTGACAGCCACCCCGCCTAAGCGACGAGAGCGACATAACGGCGAGAACTGACATGGGGGGGCAACTTGACGGTCGTTAGCCTAATTTTTTGTATTGAAACGTAAAGTTGAATTCGTGGCGAAAAGACTCTCTGAGTATTTAGCACACCAACTATAGTCATCCTGGCTGATTTCAGGAAACACGGGTACCGCATTGACCCCAACTTTCGTGCCGCAAAATGATATTCTTCAGTCCTCTCCATGTACACGTCATAGTATCAGTCCGAGACAACCGTCCCACAGTGTACATACATATCATATACACAATGCCACTCGGTACACGGGGCGCCGGAACTATCCTCAGAAACTCGACCTTTTGTCGAACCTAACTGGCATCTAGTCTAATTTGGCTCTCCTTGTGCCTTTATGCTAGGCAGCCTTCCGCTAGTTACGAGTTCACCATAGCATAACTCATATACATATTCAACACATATCTCAATAATTTCAACTCAATGTATGCTGACACGAGCCCACCATCGAACCATGGCTTGGCATGAAGTTTGACGAGTATATTGTCCTCCTCGCCGACTGCAACCGTGGTGGGATCATTGTTGCTTGGCAAAGCTGCCTGGTCTCGTTGTCCAACCCACGACTCGCTGATATACTCGCCGGCGGGTATGCCTTGGTGGCGCCTATTACTAAATTTTCCGGCATCATCGGTAGCGCCTATTACTAAATTTTCCGGCATCATGTACCATCTCTTTCAACAAAAATCCCGCCATTTCTTCTGCAATTCCTACTACGCGTTGCTCTGGTAGGAGCTGATCGCTCATGCTCTCGAACTATATAAGAAAAGGAGATCAATATGAATATCAATCATGATAACAAAAAGTGACGGTAATAAAATAATGTTGTGAATGTATTGCTTACATCGACTCTATAATCTTTGTGCCCAGTGGTAAACGTGCGAATGAACTCGCAAACGTAGAATCCACATATATTCGTTCCTGATAGCTGTCTCGCGCAGTTTACGAGAATAGAATTTAACCAAAATAATAATCTAGCATCATAATTATACTGAAACTAGAAGTAAATAAATGCACGGACATATCACGTACTACTTATCGAGACCGTCTTAAACGTCAGGTTCTCACTAAAGGAACCCATAACCTCACTTTTGAACAGGTTCCAAAGCCTGTCCGCTAAAGAAAATAAATAGATGAGTTATTTATTACATGATATCTCAGGAAATCAACGAAAGAGATAGATATAGCGCGAAAAAATCTCTGGAGCATGTCCTGCTGATACCTTTAATCCGGATTACGAATGTTGTGTAGCTTCCTTTTTCTTAGTAGACCTAGGTATCGACTCTCTGGAAATAATTCTATGAGACCTGGTCCACGAAATTAGCCACGTGGACCAACTCCTGTGATTGACACATGTCCAAGTGAGAGAAAAATCACAGCATGTATGTGTCTATTTTTAGATCTAAACCGGCAGAAATGCCACGTATCAATCACAGGAGTTGGTCCACGGAGCTGATTTCATGGACCAGGTCCCATAGAATTATTTTCCCCGGAAAGCGAGTGCGTAGTGAAGTTACTTTAACGGACCTTCGGGAGTTTTAGAATTTCTTTGTGTTTTTACCGGACCAATAGCTTGCGTCTTTTGGTTGTTGTCGATGATAGAGAGAGAGGGCCTAGGGCGTTCGGTTTCACCTGTAGCTGTGCAAAACATCTGATGAAAATAAATGATAGAAATAAAGTATGCGTGTATCTGTTAAAGCAAGATAAATTATATGTTGGCAGTGCATCCATAATATCCTCCCTCAAAGAACATTAGTTCAATATATATCACCGTTATTCAAGCAATAATGTTTCATAGTCATAGATTGAACACGCAGAAATTCGTTTCAGGCCCTAGGCTAGCGAGCAAGCTATACATATACTTTGGCCATAATTAGTACCTTGAGATAGACTCACGACTGATGTGGCCTTGCTGAGGCTATGTCTATTAACGGAGCAACGGTGACGGTCAGATCGTCCGACTGGCTTATCGACCGAGCTGCCACGGGAGAAAATAGCGGGCTGCACGAGAAAAATGTGTCCTCCTCGTGGACTGTCCGCTGCTGCTGTCCACGGTCAGCCGATGTGGCCAACACAATGACGAAGATGGACCTGCAGATGCCTTGACGAGAGGAGGTGGTGAGCCACACGATATCTCCGCCCCATTCTTTTTGTCAATGTCCATGCGCATGTCCAGCAGCATCGACGTATCACCCAGGCTGGCTTCCACGGGTGGCAGCAAGCGTGGACGACTGGAACGTTGATGGCAATGGACCATAGCAAGGCACGATGCCATGGTGTCGTTTTCCAACTGCGTCTGTCGATGATCGAAATTGTCTCTCCATAGTGAAAATACCATTTTGGCCCCAGTGATTCAAACAAACCTGGCAATATTTTAATAGCATATGTTATTATGTTGCAAGTCTTCATAGACTATAATTATATCAGGCAAGTAGGGATTGCTATGTTTCATAACTTCAAAGCATTTCATAACCATTGAATATATCAAGAAATACAAAAAAAAAACTTTCTAAATGGTGTTAATTTTTTTATTCCATATATATAAGAAATGAACATGAATTTGATCTTGATTTATTAGATTTATGGCAAACGCATCAGATTTTTTCATAGAACTTCTGGGATCAATGAATAGATTTTCTTCAAATAAACAATGCCCAAAAAGTTTGAGTAGAGCACACGTTGATTGCAGTACTAGTATCTATATACCTAATAATAATAAAAAACGAAGTGTTTTTTACGGGTTCTGTTTTTTTAGACGGTTTTAACCCTGTCAGTCCGGGAATAATTACCCATATATACCACCCGTAAGTCAACTTTCCTGTTCGATAAAAACCCACATGTAAATTAGAAAAATAACGCTTCACTTCAATCTCTGTATAATTCCACGTCTTCGCTTCCGTCGTACTTGGAGTTTCCGTTCCTATGGGTAATGGCCCTGATCGTCCCCTCTCCCGATCACAACCCGGTCTAGCCTAAGTGTAGACTCCAATCCATGTACGACATGGAAACTCAGGTCTCAGAAAGAAGGTGGAGTCCACATACGCATGGATGCGGTCTCTCAACATCGAGCAGCTTGGACGGCCACGTGGAGTCTAGTATGTGCCGGAAGCCGCCGCCGCCGAGCCGCGAGCAGAACGACTGGCGGACCAACTTCAGGTTGAGAAGAAGTTGGGCGAATTGCACGCGGCCCGGCATTCACGACGGTCACACGGTCAATGGCGTGGTCGATCCCAGAACAAGGGCAAACCGGATTGCAGGTCAACATCTTTTTCTTCGTTCGTTCAGCTTACCAATCTTGTACGATCTGAAATAGATTTGTTTGACCTATGTAACCAAAGAATCAAAGATGGCTCCTCGCACGTAGTACTTTACGAGTTTACGAGGTACAAAGCTAGCCTCAGATTGACCGTATGCATGCATAGCCAAGCGAGCGATGCAATGGAGTAATTAAGCTAAGCCCTTACTTCTTAGATCATGTATCAATAAATATTGTACTATTACTTTCAATATTAGATGCACACATGGTGTCACAACTAGAAGCATCTTCCCTTGTGATGTTTAGCTAAAATGTGACTACTTTTAGATGGGAGCATTCAACTATACCTCCTATTACTGTGACACTACGTAACACTCATATGAAGGATGGAGCACTAATTAATATACGGAGTAAGATAAATACACATTTTATCATTCTGATATGCCTTATATAACCAGGTACCCTAACATGGCTGTGAGAAATTATTTTTTGCAACCTCGAGATGCAAATTATTCTCTTCCTTTGCAACGCCCGAGCGTGTTTCTATTCAATAAAATTGACCCGTAGCAATGCACGGACACTTTTCCTAGTCATTAATAAAGATATTATCATTGGAATATAGATCTTTCAAATCCGAGGTTATTTTCATGTCGTCATCACTAACGGTAAGAACTTGTCTCTTTTTTTTTGCGGGTAACTTGTCTTTTTTTTTTTTTGCGGGTAACTTGTCTCTTATTTGGTGACAAGCAAACGTCTCTCAATGCAACAGCATAGGTTTCCCCAATAATATAACAATATATAGAACTTCCCCGAGAGTCCAAACAATTAAAAATAAGTATCCATGCAATTGTGTGGAACACCATGTTAATTGCAAATAAATGGGTGAACTCTACATTATGAAAGCCACTTCACCTTGCAAATTTTCTTTCCTGTATATTCTTTTCCCCATATTTTCTCCGTTGGTAACCATCGTTGTGAGGAGAGGCTGTAATTTCCATCTCTGTAACTTTATCTTCTCTACCCTTTTTAGGGAGAGTAACCTCTTCTCCACCACTATATTTTTAGCAAATCGGGCAAATGAAGAAATCAGGAGACTATACATCAAGGAAAAGTATGTGGCGATATGTAGAAGTCCTTGGTGTACCCGATATGTTTGTCTTTGGCCGGAGTCTGCTGACCGATACTGCCCTCTGTGATTGTTACCTTGGGCACAACCATCTCCACTTCCACCACTCTACCGCTGTCACCAGGCTGCCTAAACTTTATCATGAAAAGAGACACCATGAACACCCGAGAGAGCTCTTGGTTCATCGTCAGAGCAGCCCCCTGACCACGTTTATCGAAGGGGTGGCGCAGCAATGCCAGGAGCCTTGCGTTGAAATTGTGCCCGCCGACGAGCTCCTGGGAGAGTTGTTCTATGTCCTCTTGCCCAAACGCCCACTAGTAGAAAAAGGGTTTTTGGTCAAGCACCCAAATGCCATCAGTCCCGGTACGGCTCACAAATCCGGACCAATGCCAGACACCGGTCCCGATTCATGCCGCCTGGGTATTGGTCCCGGTTCATCTCTAAGCAACGGTCCCGGTTCGTGGCATGAACCGGGACCAATGCCCCCGCGACGCACACGTTGCGCTCTGGGGAGCATTGGTTCCGGTTCATGCCACAAATCGGGACCCAAAAACCCTCCCCCGCGACGCACGTGGCGCTCTACGGAGCATTGGTCCCGGTTCATGCCAAGAACCGGGACCAAAAACCCTCCCCTGGCTATAAATAAGCCCAACCCAACCACTTATTTTTTCTGAAATTTTGTGTGGGAGGTGGATGCTAGGTTTTTTTCTTCACACTGTACACAAGGTGTTCGACGAAATGTCTGAGCCACACTTAAGTTCGCACAACACGGTATCCTCAGCCGAGGTTAGCAACCTTATCTTCTTTATCTGTAACTAATACAAAAATATTGCATGTGTCCGTGTAGGGTGCTCATTTCACTATTCACGATGTTATTGTAATGGTTAATTATTATGACGCAGATCGATGCGCGGATACGATAGATGTACGGCGACCGACGCGATTCTAATTTTATTGCAGGCCTGCATAAATTTATCGATGTGGCTAAGACAAACAAAGTGGATAATTTTATGCCTTGCCCTGCGTCGACTGTCGGAACGTGGCGGAGCACTCGGCCCCGAGAATCCTTCAAAGCCATCTGCTTCGGAGAGGTTTCATGTCCGGATATTATTGTTGGGCCATGCACAGAGAAAGAGGGGTTAGGATGGAAGAAAATGAAGAAGAGGAGGATGATGACAGCTATCCTATGTCCCCTGAAGAATACGGTGATACTTCAATGGAAGACAATGAAGAAGAGGGAGACGTCAATGAAGAAGAACAACGGGCATCGGATGAACCCGCTGATGGTCTTGGTCGGGTCTTTTCTGATGCAAAGCAACAATGCGATACAGAAAGGGAGAAGCTTAAGTTGGAGGCCATGCAAAAGGATCACAAAAAGTTGTTGTACCCAAATTGCGAAGATGGCAGCACAAAGCTCGGTACCACACTTGAACTGCTGAAATGGAAGGCAGAGACTGGTTTATCTGACAAGGGATTTGAGAAGTTACTGAAAATAATGAAGCCGAAGCTTCTAAAGGATAACGAGCTGCCCGAGACAATGTACGAAGCAAAGAAGACTAGCTGCCCTCTAGGATTAGATGTGGAGAATATACATGCACGCATTAATGACTGCATCCTGTACTGCGATGAGAAGTACGAGAATATGGATAAATGTCCGGTATGCACTGCATGTCGGTACAAGATTAGACAAGATGACCCTGGTGATGTTGAGGGCGATGACGAGCCCCCCAGGAAGAGGGTTCCTACTAAGGTTATGTGGTATGCTCCTATGATACCACGGTTGAAACGTTTGTTCAGAAACAAAGAGCATGCCAGATTATTGCGATGGCACAAAGAAGAGCATAAGAAAGACGGGAAACTGAGACACCCCGCCGATGGGTCGCAGTGAAGAAACATCGAGAGAAAGTACTTGAACTTTGCAGGTGATGCGAGGAACTTATGGTTTGGTCTAAGTACAGACGGCATGAATCCTTTTAGAGAGCAGAGCTGCAGTCATAGCACCTGGCCAGTGACTCTATGTATCTACAACCTTCCTCCTTGGTTGTGCATAAAGCGAAAGTTCATTATAATGCCAGTGCTCATCCAAGGACCGAAGCAACCCGGCAACGACATTGATGTGTACCTAAGGCCATTAGTCGGTGAACTATTGCAGTTGTGGGTAGAACCAGGTGTAAAGGTGTGGGATGAGCACAAACAGGAGCCATTTGACCTACGAGCGTTGTCGTTCGTAACCATCAATGATTTGCCTGCTCTTAGTAACATTTCAGGACAGTCAAACAAGGGATACAATACATGCACGCACTGTTTAGATAAGACTAAGGTACATATTTGGATAAATGTAAGAAGGTTGTGTACCTGGGGTGTCGTAAATTTCTTCCGACTAGTCATCAAGTAAGAAAGAATGGCAAGTATTTCAACGGTGAGGCAGATTACCGGAAGAAGCCTAAGCTCCCTAAAGGTTCTGATGTATTTCGTATGGTGAAGGACCTAGAAGTAATCTTTGGAAAGGGTCCTGGCAGTCAATCTGTTCCGAAAGACCCCATTACCGGACACACGGCCATGTGGAAGAAGAAATCTATATTTTGGGAGCTTGAGTATTGGAAAGACTTAGAGGTACGTTCTTCAATCAACGTGATGCACGTGACGAAGAATCTTTGCGTGAACCTGCTAGGCTTCCTGGGCGTGTACGGGAAGACAAAAGAATACACCAGAAGCACGGGAGGACCAGCAACATATCAAATACCCATACGGCAAGCATACTGATAAAGGCCGTCAATACTTAAGCAGCTACGCTCTTACCAAAGAAGAGAAGGAAATCTCTTTTGAATGCCTGAGCAGTATCAAGATCCTGGCTGGCTTCTCATCAAATATAAAAGGAATAATAAATATGACAGAGAAAAAATTCCAGAACCTGAAGTCTCATGATTTCCACGTGATTATGACGCAGTTGCTTCCGGTTGCATTGAGGGGGCTTCTACCGAAAATTTGCGAGTACCCATTGTAAAGCTATGTGCATTCTTCAATGCAATATCTCAGAAGTTAATCGATCAAGAAAGTTTAGAAAGGCTACAGAAGGATGTGGTCCAATGTCTTGTCAGTTTTGAGTTGGTATTCCCACCGTACTTCAATATTATGACCCATCTCTTAGTTCACCTAGTCAAAGAGCTTTCCATTCTCAGTCCTGTATTTCTGCACAATATGTTCCCCTTCGAGAGGTTCATGGGAGTCTTAAATAAATATGTTCGTAACCGTGCTAGGCCAGAAGGAAACATCGCCAAGGGCTATGGAACAGAGGAAGTCATTGGGTTCTGTGTAGACTTTTTTCCTGACCTTAAGCCGATTGGTGTTCCTGAATCATGGTATGAGGGGAGACTGAGTGGAAAAGGCATGCTAGGAAAGAAAGCAATGATATTTAGGGACGGGCATTTTTTGAATCAAGCACACTATACAGTTCTACAAAGTTCTCTAGTAGTGGTATTTTGCATGGGGGAGAGCTTTTTAAAGAGGGCATTATGTGGAGAATAGGAGATGGAGAGAAGATTAGCATCTGGCAGGATAATTGGATCCCGATGTCGTCATTAAAACGGTTGTTGGGGTTCAAACCGGATGTTCAAATTTCGAAAGTGAAAGAACTTCTTCTCCCTAATGGACATGGATGGAACGTGGACAATCTGAATGAGTGTTTCTTTGAGGCTGATGTGGCGGACATCGTGAAAATATCGGTAGGAAGAGCTAGAACTGATGATTTTATAGATTAGAACAACACCAAAACCGGAATTTTTAGCGTATGTTTGTCTTATCACCTCAAGCAACAGATCAAGCGCGATTCCAGTGGATCGGCGGGTACCTCTCTGAATTTGACAGAGCACAAATGATGGCTATCAATCTGGGCAGCATCAGTCCCTAACAAGGGGAAAGTTCATTGCTAGTGGCTGGCAAAGAACGGGCTGGCAATGGGTGCGGAATTGCAGAGGAGGAAAATCAAGAGCGGGGTCACATGCATTGTCTGCAACCGGGAAGAGGATCTCCTTCAACAGTTTTGGACGTGTCCTCACTCGAGGCACACATGGGAGTCTGTCTGTTCACATAGTGCATTAAGCTCGTCGACGCCACCTCGGGATTGTAGGATCATCGTGAGCTCCAACGATGGATTCTGGACTGGTTTGGATCACTGAAAGAGAAGGAGAATTGGCTACAACTATGATGACTCTTTATCAGGTGTGGCTGGCTAGGAATGAAGCAAGAGATGGAGAAGAGATTGAAGGCCCGGAAAACTCTTGCATTGTTAGAGGAATGGAGTAGCATTGCAAAACCGACTATATGTAAACCGGCCCGGGTAGTGGAGCACTGGCTCCCGCCCACACAAGGCTGGCACAAGGCGAACGCGGACAGTGCTCTTTCAATAGAAGGGCTGATCATTTGTGACCGCCATGGAACCTTCCTTGCGGGAGCATCCCATTTTTACCCCCACGTGTGTGATCCCGCGAGGGCTGAATTATTAGCGTGCCGGAGAGCATTGCTACTAGCGAAGCAGATAGGAGTTTAGAAGATTCTGCTGGAGACGGACCGTGTGGGAGTGGTCACAAAGCTGAATGACAAGGGCAAGGACAGATCGATCGATGTTTTTTTGGTGGAGGAAATCAAAACATTGCTGAAGGACTTGGCTGATTCTTCGGTTACTCACGCTCGGCGTTCTGGCAACATGGTTGCTCATTATTTTGCTAAGGAGGGCTGTAATAATAAAGTAATAAAAACTTGGTTGGATTATCCACCAGACTTTGTATCGTACTAGATTTCTGCTGATGCAGAACGTTGAATAAATGCAGCCTTAATCTCAAAAAAAAACAGGTGGCCGAAAGTGATATCTCGGTCCCTCTTCCTTCGTTTGCACCATCAAAACATTTCCTTGGTGATTCTCTTACAAGCGATAACATAAGCACGGTTCGAAGTGAACAGTTCTAACAATGTTATATTAATTAAAATGGGACGATGTGGCATCGAGATCTACTAACTTATATCTAAGCAAGCCCGTCCACTAGGCAGCAACAAGTTCAGAGGCTCATCTGGCTTCGCCTTACTGCGGCCCGAGAAGTTCGCAGTTCTTGCAGCAGCAAACCTTCTCTTCCATCTCCCATTTCGTCTTGGGCGCGACTTCCTTGTGCTGAGGAGAGTACTCCTGGGAACTCCAAGGAGACAAAGAATAAGCCTCTTGAAACGCTTACTGCTTTTCAAATGCATTACATAGATGGAAGAGTCCAATAAGAACACATATTATACCTCCAGTTTCTCGAGCAGTTCCTTAGGAGTCGGAGCCAGGACGATGATATGGCGAGCAGTAGGCTCGATGAAACCTTCCTCCACGGCCTTGTCGATGAAAGATAGCAGACCGTTGTAATAGCCGTCCACGTTCAGCAACCCGACCTGTAACATTTCCCAAGTAATTAATAGTCGAACTTTTTGTGGCTTTTGTCACTGTGACAAGATCAATAGCAGGTCGTACCGGCTTGTCATGAATACCAAGCTGGGCCCATGTAACTACTTCCAAAAGCTCTTCAAGTGTGCCATAACCACCTGCGAGATCAAAAGAGAATTATACAACATGAAAAGAGATTTTTTCCAAACATAAGTATTTATATGGAATAGATCACATGTATAAAAAAATCTCTTTGAGGTAGGAGGATTTGCAGTTATTTTGTTGTTCTCGCTATGTAAAAATGATTTTGTTGGTAATGTTAACTAGCTAAATGCTGGTCCGTTGTTACGAATTAACAAAGGCTTGGATGTGAATGTATTAAACAAATTATATATTTTATCACATGCACACTAACATTTACTATGTGTTACTCGCGCCTCTCCATAAAATATATCCTTATGTGGTAACAAAGTGGACTTGTACTTCCCACCAAGTCATTTTCGTTTCAATACATACACAATTATAGTATAAATATATCATATGACATCATTTCCTCTGCATCGGGCCCTTGCTCTTACCTCTCTTGATGTGGTGTACATTCTCAAACTCCGTCAGATATCCGTCTCAACCGGTTAACAAATAACGTGAATGTCCAAATATGGCTAATAATAGAAAGGTGATCATTCATCAATGACAATGCCCATCTTGCATTGTTTATTTAGTTTTAATGCATAATTATTTACATCACGGGAGGCAAACACAAAAAAAGTTGGACTCGATCAATTGGCGTTTTCTGAAATTTTAAATTTTCACTAAAAAAATTACATTTATCTTAGCTATTGATAGTTAAGAAAAATAACAGTTTATTTAACGTAATCACCAAAGTTGTGCATATATTATAATCTCTCTCCTGCTCTGAAATGCTTCTTAGGGTATTTATCCACTTCTTACATTATCTAAAAATACCAAAGCCCATGTAACAGGGAATAGCGCTAGGAGCCTGCCTCCAAATCAAGAGGGGCTTGCCATGGGCTTGGAAATTTAACCTGGCGTGGAAAAACTGCTCGGATTTTCTTCCCTAGCCCCCATCTAACGTTGGACTTATAAATGCACGGATATATTACAAATCCAGCAGCTAGAATACCACAGGAACTCCAGCATTATTTGGTACACGATTCAGGAATTTATCTAGTCGCGTCAGTTCTATGCAAGTTAACTACACTAGACGCTGACCCGTCCATCCGCACGGGCTGATCTTTATATCAAAATATTTAATTAGCTTACAAAGAGGCTTCATCCCTCTTAATTAGGAGTTGGTTGGAATATTGTCAACTCCAAAATAATTTAACTAAATAAATATTAAAAATATGGCTAGAAAAGGAAAAAATGTGCTTGAGTTTGTATATGTGAGAACTTAAATATTTATATACATTTATAGAAATCATCTTTATGTGCATGTACAAAATTATTCAAACTAGGTGTTCATACCACCACCCTCACGAGAACAAAAACTTCAAATGGAGTTTCAAAATATTACAAAAAGATGCCCAAGTACGTCTAGATGTCTACTATGTATGTATAAATCTGTGTAGGACAGTGGCTTCATATACTACGTACACAAAAGTGATAAATGTGAAGACCAAAACAAATTATATTAATACCCACTTTGATGTACTTATTTGTGATTTCCGTGTAGCCCATAACACGCTTTGTTTTTGAACAAACTCATACACGACTCTATAAATAATCTTTATGCATCTGTAAAAAAGTAAGATTTCGTATCTTTAAAATACAACTTACTATTTTTAAAATAGTGGCTCCAGAATTCTAGCTTCTATGGGATCTACTCTATTGTTAGCGAAAAGTTTACTAGGATTTTGAAAGGCTCATGAACCAAGCAAATACTATCTTCTTAATCTGTATCCCGTAAAATTGATAAATTACTGATCATTACAAAATATGTCATAGTACAATTTAGCAATCTAAGTCACATTTCTCTATCTAATTTATGTATAGGGCAGGGGATTCCCACATTTGTGTACTTAGCTTATCGGTACTAAGATTACCTCAAAGCATAATGAAATGAAATCCTCGAATTACTTCCTGTTGTCATTCGTGATTGTATTCATCGGGATTTTAATGATGATGCATAAGCTGATCTATAAAAAGACATAGCTTAAATGGTTCCTAATTTTGGACCTACTGTGTGACAAGAATTAAATAGAGATAATATTTACTCCCTCCGTTCCGGTTTAAAGGGCATATATAGAAAACCTCTAGGCCATAGGCTTTCTTTGACTGTGGCTAATTTGGCTCTCACTAATTCACTGATTGGGTCTTTCTCTAAAATTAAATGCTTATATGCCTAGAAGGTGGAGGGATTTTGTGATTTGCATGATTTCCAATATGTGTGATTTAAGCCGGAATGGAGGGAGTAGAATACAAAAGAAAATTAATTCGGATCTGACATGCCATAGCACCTGATTCAAACTTGAAGTGCACACTGGTATGATCGCAATTGTGTTTCACCTGCACGACCGATCGATGCATATAACTCTACAAATAAGTGGCAAATCTTGCAGGCAACCAGATTAATGCTGCTATCGGTGCGGCGACACAATACAATTGATTGTGTGCAGACCCGTGGGCAGCGAGCTAGGCGAGGGGATGTGTATTTGAGATCGCGATGGAAGGCCAAAGACCAATAAGGACACGACTGCGCGGAACGCTGCGTGTTGGTTTCGATCGGATCAATAAAGCAATCTAAAGGTCAAAGTTATACTGTGAAACTTGATCGGATGGTCTAAAATGATTGTCTCGTAGATTAACGTGGAGTCTCCTATAGTGTCTCTAATTAGTAAATATACTTATTATATAAGATAAGATGACATTTTCCAGGAGTCGAGAACAATGCAATAGACTTGCTTCCGGATGGCTCCAAACGCACTCAGGACATCATCCGTCAAGCAACACATCCATGAGCCACAAACGATGAGGATGTTGGTCTCTACTACTGTCTAGTTCAGCCTTCCCAATAAAACCATGAATCTCTTGGCCTTTCTTGGCTGGTAGCGGGGTGCTCCAGTGCGTCTCATCTGCTTAAACATAGCAATGCCATCATAGTAGAGCTCTTCTCATGCCATCCCGGAGATCATGTACGCCACATTCCATTCTGCCATCCCATGGAACACCCTCTACGTCGGGGGTGACCCCCTCCTGAACCACACGCGAGATTACCATCGCGTGCACGGCGACTCTTAATTGTTGTAAATTGTGACGACACTTAATTGTTTGACATAATAAACATTTTTAATTGATGGTTACGGTAATTTGGACGTGCATGGATGGTGGAGGGCACTGGGTGATCCGAGGGCTATGATTGTCATATTGTTTGATGATTATATTTAACAGTCCAGGTTCTACCAATGCTTTATGTCCACAGTGAACCAATACAACCTCCAATTTATTTAAGGATGACAATTCTACCCACGGGGTACCATACCCGCATGGAAGGATATGACCACACTTTAATACCCATGGGTAGTACACATAAACTAGCCGTTAAGTCATGGATATGGCACGAGTAGCAACCCGATAGCACAAGTGTGAGTATGAGATTGTGATTTCTCATTTTTTTTATGTACTTATCTACCTATTATTGAGTTGGTATATTTTTTTCAAATATGCTATCGGTGATTGTAGAATTATAAATAACTTGTGTACTATTTAATCTTTCCGCGAGGTACCCACGAGTATGTGTACCCGTCGGGTATGGTACGGTAAAGTTCTATACCTACTAGTACGGGTATGGATAGAATTTTGTACCCAATGACTATACGGGTATGAGCACATACGCTACTCATTGTCATCTTTCAATTAATGCTCCCTCTGGTTCATAATAAGTGTGGGAGATTTAACACAAAAATTATACTAAATTACCGACCCTTATTATGTATCAGAGGTAGTAGAGTAATTCTACTATTTTGCAGGTTATTTACCGTATTAGGCGGAAGTGTTCTACAGATTGGTCCTCCACTGACTTCAACGTTTCTACTAGTTCACGTAGTTTCTGTCGTGTTGTTTCATGTTTTCTCATTTGTCGTATAGGGCTGTGTGCGTGTAAACTAGTATGAATTATATTGGTGTAATGCTACTTTATGAGTTTAATAATGAACCACAAAACTGAAAAGATGTTTATTTTAAAAAAATACGTTTGGTAAAACCTAGTTAGATTCTATTCAGCTGGCTATAGTGTACTCCACATCCGCAAAATCCTATGTGGATGAGATAATGGAATAGAGAGTAAGTGGGCTCTATGTCTACAGCCGGGCCGCACACAATAAATAAGGACAAAAAGTCTCCATAGAGCCTGTGTGAGAGGTTTTGGCTTTTATTCTTGCCTAATTATTTGTCTGGTTTAACTTCATTTATTTAATGCTATAGCCAATCTAAGTATCTAACCTATAGTCAATCTATTGTTCGAGCGAGCTTTTAGGTGACATGGCATTGTTGTAGAACCGGGAGCGGGTACTTCTATTAGCCATGCTATTAGGTATATGTAATTACTATATCCACAAGTTGCTTAAATGAGTAAAACCTGTGCAGATTCACACCCGACCTGAAAGTCTTCTGGGATGTGTCATTTCTCGTTGGTTGTGTAAGACTCGGACCTAAGACGGGTGCAAGGACCATTCTAGGGCAAAACGTTCCCTTGAAGAAGGAAAAACTAGGACAGAGGATACATGGAAAATCCAATAAAATAATTTTAGCTGCAGTTTTCAAAAAAGAAAAATTTGTCAATGGGAGGACTAACCAGGGAGCGCGATAGAGGCATCAGATTGCCTGGCCATCTCAGCCTTCCTTTGGTGCATATCTGTCACTGCCTTCACCTCTCCCATGGTCTCTCCTGTTATCTGCACCCACAGGGAACACCATACATGAAGAAATGCATATATTCACAGCATAATTACATGACCACGTGCATCCTGTTCTTCACCCGACAATGGTTAACACTTGTTATTATATTGTAATAACAAAATATGCTTCAATGTTCAGGAGGAAGTTATCCTTGTGATATCGTCGGATATAAACTAAGATACGGAAGGACTTCTTAGTTATTACTCCCTCCGTTTCATATTACTTCGCATGTTATATTCGGTCAAAGTCAAGATTCACATCGTTTAACCAAGTATATGTGATAAAATATCAAAATCTACAATACTAAATGGATATAATATGAAATTAAAATTCATTATATTTCTAGTAATACAGATTGGGTGTTTCCATATAACTGGTCACATCTAACGAAGTTTGATCTTAACCGAGCCTAACACGCGAAGTAATATGAAACCGAGGGAGTAATAATTAAACAATTTCTAGTAGGATATTTTCTATCAAAGAACTAAATATATAACACATGCTTTGATAAGATTTTTATAGATAAGCATTATGAATAAACATCCATAAGTAGTGTCATGCGATGCAGAGGTGGCTATTCGGCTCACATGTGCATTTGCACCCATTGTGAGAAAACATATTTAGAAATGTCGAAAATTTCGAAAAAAAGTCTCCATATACATTTGAACATTTTATGTTTGTTCACAAGTTTTCCGGTGAAAGAACATTCTACGTGGCCCGTGCAAAAAGAAAAAAACGTCATTTGAATAGTCCTACTCATGTGACATTTTTTGTCCTTTTTATACATGACACGTAAAATGTTCTTTCATCCCGAAAACTTGTCAACGAACATAAAATGTTCGAATTTAAATGTAGATATTTTCTTTGATTTTTTTGAAATTTTGAAATATGTTTTCTCATAATGGGTGAGTCAAAAGAGATTTCCGCATGCGAAACTATTTATAAAACTTGAAATTATAAGGGATGCAAACGGTGTTAAATCATTCCATGTAATTACCTCTCTGGGCATTAGGGCCTTCGGGATCACCCTACAAAGGAACAACAAGATGACAAATTATATAAAAATATCATACTTAGGAAACCTAGCACTTCTCTATTTCGTGCCACTGTTATCTTCAAGACTCCTAGTAATTAATTAAGTATGCATGCATGTAACCATATCACAACTTTAATTGTTACATGCATAAACTACAATACTCATCTCTAAAACAAAGCTACGCTACTCATGATATACTACTAGGATACTAAGGAAGTAGTACTGCCCCCTCCCCCACTATCCTCCTCCCCTAGTTGCGGCCAGGAGTCATCGTCGGGCAAATCCTCTGCCTTTTACAGCGGCGGCGGGGCTTTTCTCGCCGGGCAGTGACCGCATTCCGCCGGTGGGGCAGTGACAACTCCACAAGATTTCGGCGGCATGGTACCATGGTTCTCCCATGTAACGATCCCGATGTTCTGATAGTGGAGGTGTGGATCCCTCTTGGAGGTCGCACCCCCATGACCTTGGTAGTCCGTTCCAAGTCCGCAGCATAGTCAGGTCTGTCGGTCAGTGTCAGTAGATGTCGGTGGTCTGGAGGAGCATGCTTGTGTGTTCGGAGTGGCATCGTCGTGGTGTTGCTGACGTTGTGCTAAGAAGGTGCGGATACTAGGGCGAGGGGCCTACTGGATCTAGAGAGCTTGTGATGCAGTGCCGGCGTTCCAAAAAAAGGTTGTTCGGTTCGCTTTTTTTGAGTGAAAAGGCATCGATCTGCTTCAAGTCTGACTCCTCAAATGGGCCGCCATTGAGTTCTGATCTTTGTCTTGGAGATTTTCGGAGTTTGACATAGGATTCCACTGGATATCCAGAGTGGAATCTATGCGCTGGTGTGCACCCTTTTTGGAAGAGGCCCGAAGCATCGTCTTGTTGTGAGTACCATGGGACATGTCTTCATATAGATTTCCATGAAACTGACAAAGGTGAATAAACTCATGGTGGCAGCGATCAGAGGTTGGTTTTGGTAGAGGGGGGTTTTGGTTGATGGAGACAACGCGGCACAGTTTCTCCTTGTATGTCGGGTTTTCGGCGACTTGCAGCAGCAGTCTTGGCAAGCGGAGTGACATTACAGGTGGACTACATTGTTGGTGGTGCTCCTTAAGTCCCGAGCCACGATTTTCAGGATGAAAACCAAAGGTCTTCCCTTCATTGGTTATACATGGCAATGGTCTTGCTGAATGCATAGTTTTAGAAACACTGATTTTCTCATGGGTGAACACCCAAGATCTTTGATCGGGCCACGACAACGTTTATGCAATGTTTTCTTCTTGGAGGTGTTGCCTTTGGAGAGCCATGTTTGTAGTAGTGATGTTATATCCGACGGTGGTTAGAGTGTTTGTGTTCCGAGTGGTTGAACATGGCAATGGGGTCTTTTTTTTCTCTCTTTTTTATTTTGTTTTTAGTTGTGTGTATCGTGATATCTTTGAACATCTTGATAGTGCAGAGGCTTGGTGTAATTTGTATATTCATGATATTAATATATTCTCTTTGTCATAAAAAAATTGTACTCTAGTTCAGTTTATCAGGCACGCAAGTATTTAAATAAAAAACTTCTAGTACTAATTTTGTCAAAAACAAATACAAGATATGTGCTATGAAATCTATACCATTGGATTCATTTCAAAAGAAGTTTGCAATGGTATAACTTTTGAGATACATATCTGAAATTTTGATGACAAAATTGATGGTAAAAGTTTTTTTTAACCTACGTGCGTGCCTGTTAAACTGAGAGTATTATGGGAGCAATACAAGTAATCCTAAGGTAAAATTATGTGGAACATATGTCCATGATTATATAGGTTGTCTCCCCGTTCTGAATTAATCAATGTTATAGGTTTTTCGGAAGTCAAACTTTTATCTGTTCACCAATGTTATAAAAGGGTTTGTCAATATTCAAAACATGAAATGTATCGTAGACAAATATATTGTATGATTAATTTAATAGCACTAAATTGCTACCTTTTAGATGTCGGTATATTTTCTACAAACAAGGTCAAAACTAAAGTTGATGACTAGAACATCTACTCACTCCGATCTCAAAATAGATGTCGCAATTTTTTTCTAAATTTCGTTGTTTTTAATATTAAATAATGTCTAGATTCATCCAAATTTTCGACATCTATTTTGAGACGGAGTGAATATTATTTTAGAAAGGAGAGAGAGTATTTACATTTTACATCTTCGCATACTTCTTATATACGTAGCTTTTTATCGGCCTACATGTACCAACAACATACACTTTAACCAACAACGAAACATTTGTCTTTATTTATTAAACTCATGCGAGAGAGCTAATGGACAACAAATTGCATCATTGGAGTTTCCGTAAATAAATAATCTACCCAGGCACCAGAAAATCATAGTACTTCATCCGCTCCTAATAAAATAAGTGTCTTAGATTTGTCTTTTCACTTATTGCATTACGGAGGGAGTACACGCGGAAGGATGCATGAATCATCATTACAGTTTGCGTACCCAAGAACATGCCGACCTCCGCTGTAGACAGTTTGAGAGACCACGCCCATCAGCCCCACGCTCCCTCCTCCGTAGACTAGATCAATGTTCCTTGCAACCTACATTATGTAGTGAAAACCATAGGAACATGCGCGAGAAGTCTCTTTTTAGAAACATGCATGTAAAGCTGATAACAAGTTTTATTTTCTACAGTAATGTACATATACTTAGCGGTCTTTTTTTTTTTCCTCTAACAACAATTTAGAAAATGCATGTAGTGGCATAACTTCGAGCGAGTTACAAATGATATTGGAACTTTCTATGTATCTTCTAAAAGAAAATATTGTCACAACAGCAAAATAGAACTCGACGAAGTAGCTAGAACTTTGAGAATTCCAGAAAAGCTAGCTGGAGTAGAGAAATGGTTCAATAGTATCTCTGTACAACTAGGGAACGACGAAGGAGATGAGTACCAGCTCCTCCCCAAGCACAGCAGCAGCATCCTGGTAGCTTGACTTCTTGCCCTTGCTGCTCCCACAGAAGACACATATCCTCCTGAACCGAGACCGAGCCATCTCTTGAACCAAGTGTACCCGGAGGTTTCTCCCCAATCTATGCTCCCTTCCTCCTTCATCTCCATCTTCTCTTCTTTATCCATGTGTACCCGGAGGTTTCTCCCCAATCTATGCTAACCTCTCAAAAGCCACCACAACGAAGAGAACACAAAACGGCAACACACTGATTGCACTTCCCCTTGGATATATGTACCTCGCGAGTGAGCTTACTAGGCCCCATATAAGCTCATTAATTAGGTGTGGTAACTTCTGTTGAAGTATATCAAGTGCGGTGTTTTTTTAGATATGTGCCTGCAGGTTGAAGTTTACTATGATTTCCTCATACAAGAATTAGAAAAATTACAGTATTATGTTGGTCTCTTCGCTTATGAATTCTTATCATTGTTTTATACGTAAGAGTATGGTACTACAAGTCTACGATCTCCATCAAACTAAATAGATACTCCCTCCATTTCAAATTATAAGATATTTTAGTGTATCTAGACATCTTTTAGTGCGTAGGTTCACTCCGAATCTACACACTAAAAGATGTCTACATACATTCTTTTCATGAAATCTAAAATATCTTATATTATGAAACGGAGGGAGCAATTGTTAAGCTTCTCCTTAGATCATGCATGCATGCTTTCCAACTTCCTTGGACAAAAAACATGGCATTGGCTACACTTCCCTTTATTATAGCCTGTGGTGACCTGACGCAACGATTACAGCCAAAGGTGACAAAATTGAGATAGATTTTAAAATGGGGGATTTTATGCAATTTTAACCCTGGACCCCACTTGTTAGATCCTCTCTCCATAAAATCAAACTACCCTCTCTTCTCGCGCTTCCATGGAGTGGTGATAAACCCTAGGGCGGGTGTGCCCTAGGTACTTCTTCTTCTACTACGACGCCTGAGCGCTGTCGAGTTCTACCTCCGTATAGATCTAATCTAGACAGGACCACGGAAGCACTGCCGGATC
Organism: Avena insularis; assembly: GCA_023614405.1. Lineage (NCBI taxonomy): Eukaryota > Viridiplantae > Streptophyta > Magnoliopsida > Poales > Poaceae > Avena > Avena insularis. Next base: position 102,125 of record JAJUPC010000258.1, read on the forward strand.
TTCATCGACATGTTCCCGCTTCGTCCGTGTGTTCTTGATCACACCTCGATGCGGTGCCACTGATCTTGTACGTGTGAATACCGGTGGAGGTGCGACACTTGGAACACTTGATTTTGTGGATCTTCACAAGGAGAAATCTTCTCGCGGCTAATCGACTAGCTGCGGGAATTGACGTACCGACTACTTCGAGAACGACGTCTTCATCGGTGCATGTTCGTGGGAGCCGTCCGTGGGATAATACATCTCCTCATGACTCACTAAGGCTTGTTGCGGGGATCGACGCACGACCAACATAGTCATCGACAAACTTTCGCTAGTTTGATCTTCGAGGGTATGATCTGTTGCTTCTCTCCTTGCATATGATCGTGGTTATGCCCTAGAATTTATTTTTTGTTTTGCGTAACGCGTTCCCCAACATCATGGCATACATCACTCATTCTCTCCCTCTCAACATCTGTCATGGGACATTGCTTCTTTCTTAAAGGTCTTCCATGTACCATTGGAAGTTATCCTCTCTTGGATTCGTCCATTTTGAGCCTCTTCAAAACTTTTTCTAGATATGTATGTTGAGTAAACCTTATCAGGCGCCAGGATATATCCCTATAGATCTTCATGCCCACTATATAAGATGCTTCACCCAAATCTTTCATTGAAAAACTTCCCTTCAATGAGTCCTTTAATATTTTAAGAAAAGTTATAATGTTTCCAATCAACAATATGGCATCCACATACAGTATTAGAAATGCTATTGTGCTCCCGCTACCTTTCTTTTTGCGGTGATCCAACATACCATTGCATGTTGTAGTATACTATAGTCGTGGACATAACACTAACGGAACACCATTCCGCAAATATTACATCCTCGAAGTGGTGCAACATAAACAAAGCGGGTCCACAAACATACATTATCATTATTACAATCAGAAAGTAGACAATGACTTTGAGATCCTCCTAGATCCGTAGAGGAATCCCGAGGACTCAAAGCTAAACTATAATAACTTGAGAACAAGATAAAGAAGCAAACTAAGCCTTACTATAATATGAGATTACTAGATAGAGGTTGGAGATCTATACTACTAGACCTATTTAACTATATCTGACATATATATACTTTAGACTCTTCGGCCTCCATTCCATAGATGTTTTCATAGTTGTTTCCTTCGACGCTTACGTATAGCTCTGGCTCCTTATAGTGGAATTATGTTTGGTGTTCAGTTATATAGAGTGTTCCATATTCTTGGTCGTCAATGTATTCAGAATATAGCAAGGGTTAAGAAGGTACGGTTGAGTACGAGCGTACTCAGCAAGTTCACTAAAAAGGAGTGTTTGATGCACTAGCAACAAACACAGACCAAAGGTCGTAGGTTATGCAGGTTTTCGTAAAAATTTCTGCAAAGGTTTCTTTTATTTTGAAAAACTATGTCCGTCAGCCTTCACAGGTTGATTTGAACTTCGTGGAGTTCCTTTCCTACAACGTTCGCAGCTCCTTCCCGGAACAGGGAGTAACATGTCATACTTTTATACACTCTGCAAAGGTGTGTTGCTTTACCCATAAGAGATTCTTATCTATGTTGCACATCCGGGTGTACCTTCCCGTTCACACTTCCTTTGGTATGAGGCCTAGTATAAGAACCCAAGCCAACCACTATCCATCTCCTCGATCCCCATATACCAGTTAGATTGCACGCCAGACCCAGGATAAATCTTGTTTCCAAATATGGCCTTAAACACACAACCCTCGTAGACACCAGATGACGTTGGACGTTGAGGGATCCACCATGTTGTAAATCCTTTCGAGAATTATAGCCACGGCCCTGTCGTCCGTTGGCATATGAGAGGGAGAAGATCCAGCTGACTTCCCCAGAGCCATTGTAGAATCACTGGCGATATTGGTAGTTAAATTCCTAGATAATATATTCCCGTATAATGTGGTTTCCATTGCCGACCTTAAATAGATTAACTGATCACCCTGGACCAGTAACCATTAGTTCATATTTAATCATGAAAATAGTGTTTTTTGACCTTTTTTAAATGAAGGTGTTGACATAATAGTTTGCAAATAATTCATAGAAAATAATCAAAGGACATGATCAAGTGTGAACTTGCCTTTATATAGCAAAGTATTATAGTCAAATGCCTCGACTTGACCCTGGACCTCGGGTTCTTCAAAAATACCATCATTGCCTGGTAAGGACAATGTTTAAAGAAGCGATATGTGTTGGAGATATGCCCAAGAGGCAATAATAAAAGTGGTTATTATTATATCTTTGTGTTTATGATGAATGTTTACATCCCATGCTATAATTGTATTATGAGGAAACACTAATACATTTGTGTTTTGTAAACATAAAAGAGTCCCTAGTAAGCCTCTCGTTGAACTAGCTTGTTGATTAATTGATGATCATGGTTTCCTGATCATGGACATTGGATGTGATTAATAACAAGGTTATATCATTAGGAGAATGATGTGATGGACACACACCCATAGTAAGCGTAGCATAAGATCAAGTCATTAAGTTCGTATTGCTATAAGCTTTCAAATGCATAGTAACCTAATCCTTCGACCATGAGGTTATGTTAATCATCATCACCGGATGAGTACTTTGATGACATCAAACACCACTTCGTAACTGGGTGGTTATAAAGGTGTCATTGGGTATTCTGAAAGTATGTGTTGAAGCGCATGGACCAAGATTGGGATTTGTCCATCCATATGACGGATAAATATGCTCTGGGCCCTCTCGGTGGAATGTCATCTAGTTAGCTTGCAAGCATGTGACTAGGTCACAAGGGATGACATAACACGGAACGAGTAAAGAGTAATTATCAGTAACGAGGTAGAACTAGGTATGGAGATACCGACGATCAAACCTCGGATAAGTAGAATATCGCGTGACAAAGGGAATTGGTTTCGTATGTTAATGGTTCTATCGATCACGAAGTCATCGTTGAGTATGTGGGAGCCGTTATGGATCTCCAGATCCCGCTGATGGTTATTGATCGGAGAAGTGTCTCCATCATGTCTGCATATTCACGAACCGTAGGGTGACACACTTAAGGTTCGAAGTTGTTTTAAGTAGATATGGAATGTGCGTTTGAGACCGAATGTTGTTCGGAGTCTCGGATTGGATCCGGGACATCACGAGGAGATCCGGAATTGTCCGGAGAATAAGATTCATATATTGGGGATCATTTTCTAAGTTAGAAAATGTTCTGGAGTATTTGTATGGGGATTCTGGAAGGTTTCGGAATGTTCCGGAAGGTTCTAGGAGATTTCTTGGAGTTTGCTTGAATACCAAGAAAGGATGAAGGAGTCTTTGTGGGGCAAGACACGGATTCGTGGGGGAGGAGGGGATTCCTCCCCCCCTCCCAATCCGCCGGCCAAGGAGGGAGGGGAGTCCTACTAGGACTCCCCCTCCCATGGCGCCTCCCTCCTTTAAATAGAAGGGAGGGGGCGCCACCCCCTAGCCCTCTCCATAACAAACCCTCTCCACCTCCTTTGCTCTGCTCCGGCTTAGGCGAAGCCCTGCAGAATTCTCTACTCCACCACCACCACCACACCGTCGTGCTGCTGGGATTCCGTGGAGAAGATCTACTACCTCCGCTGCTCGCTGCAACAGGGAGAGGAAGGTCTGCTTCGACTCCGCACGTGTGACCGTCTGTGGAAGCGCTGCCGGAACGCGGCGCCGGAAGGATCGTCCACTCGATCTTGAGATCGGCAAGTGATCGACTACATCAACCATGAGATACGATCTTGAACAAGGCTTTGGAAACTACGAGGGTTAGTACAGATCTATCTCGTTGCACATGTCTAATAGATTAGATCTTGGCTTTTATCTAGATTAGATCTGGGTTTTGTTCGTTCTTGCGGTAGAAATTTTTTGTTTTACATGCTATGAACCCATCAATATGCTGTTATGCATAAGTAATGAGATGCATGTTATAAAATCCCATGTAATTCCCCAACATTACAAGTGAGTTTGATTTAGATGATTTGTTTAAGATTTGATTTATTTTCAAGTTTGCTTCATAAAAGAGTGTAGTTGAGGACTTTAAGATAAATATATAAGATATGAAATGTTAAGTGGTGTCATGTAACTATTACGAATTTCATGGGTTAAGTCGTTATGTTTTGGAAGGAACAACATAATATTTCTTTTGAAGTGGCAAAAAGAATAACATTTGAAGAAAATATTCTCTATGTTGAGTTAATCAACTTAAAGATTAATAGGACTAAAGCTATAGTTTCTGATAAGGTTTAAATGATCTTGAGTCATGATATACCTAACTTATGATATATCAGACCAAAGTGAACTATAAAAATATAATTGGACTTAAGATATAACATTTATGGTATTATCAACCATTAGGGTTTTTGCTAAGCATATTTAAAGATGAAAGCTTATAAATATGAAGCTTATTCATAAAGACTTAAATCTACCATGTTTAATATTCATGGATTATATTATAAGATTTGTTTATGGGAAATAGGTAAATTTATTACATAGTCTATTTTGTTAATACCAAGTTTAGGAGCTATATAAAATATGAATATATATATATATATATGCAGTGAGATCACTCACTTCCAATATAAGTTAACGGTTTGCAAAATGAACTTTTAAATCTTTGACTTATGGTTAGTTAAAGTTTATGAAGGAAAATTATATAGTTAAAAATTTACTTTTAAATTTTATTAGAAGTTATATTTATGGTTTTAAGTGTAATATTTTGACTTAATCTTTATTTGGTGTTATATTTAATTTATTAAGTAATAAATAATTTTGGAGAAAAAATTAATATTTCCCAAAGTAATAAATTCTAAATAACTTAGATGAAGTTATAAGGAAATTATTTTGGGTTTATACAAATAAAATAAATACATTTTAAGAAAATACTTTTTATAAAATTAAACATACATTTATTTTCTACAAATCCTAAGATAACTTGCAAATCTATATTTAATATTTTTTATAAGTTAATATATTTCTTTTAGGCCTCAAAAGTGATTTTTAATCATTTTTAGGATTCTTCTTTGATTTACTAAATTATATTTAGAGATTTAATGGTGTTTATATCTATTTGCTTTTTATTTAACTTAAACAAGTAAGGTTATATTTTTATTAGGTAGCTATTATTTTTATGAAGACATGGATATTTTATTTGTATTTTTAGGATTTAGATTTATTTTTCTAGAGCTTAATGAGTTCTAGGGGTATTTTGGTATTTCCCTGAAATAATTTGGATTCCTATTCTTTAAAACCTAGGCCTAGCCCACTAGGCTGGCCCAGCCCGACCCAGCCCAATTGGGTTGGTCAAACCCCCCAGGGCTATACTGGGCTGGTCTCACCTCGCCCAGTATCCCCAATCCTTCTTCCTCTCTCATTTTCTCGCGACGTGCTCCTCTCCGAGGCGATCTGATGCTGCCGCCGCCACCACTCTTGTTCCCGTCCGCTCATGGCCGCCTGGACCACTGCCGAGGTGCTGGACGATGCGGATGACGATGTAGTTTGCTTGACTAATATTTGGTTTAAATCTTGCCAATGATGCAGGTCCGAGGCTTTACTTTTGTTGCAGATGATCATATATTATTGTTGCCTTTTATTTTGCCTTCCAACTGATTTGGCTAATGTCCAACTACTGTCAGCAAGACAGTGGTCATATGATTCCTAGATGTTTTTAGCTAGGAAAAGGATTATGTGGTGTTGTTCGCTTTCTTTTGTGTAGATCCACTAATGAGTTCCCACTATGATGCCTCCTTTAGAATGGAACACTATGGTCTCCACTACTGGATCTGCTAGACTTGCCAAGTAGGGTGTGGGAAAATGATATCATCCGGTGTGGATAATCTAGATGCACAACCTTAAGATGTGATCTTGGTTAATGATGCATAAGGCTAAGACTACTGTTGGATAAGAGCAAATACTTTATGTTGCCTAAATATCTCTGTGATGATATTTGCATACCAGTGTATGCAGATCTGATAATATTCCTTCACCATAATTATTTTTCCAAAAGATCTAGTAAGAACATATGCTAAGGAATTAATTTTGTGATTAACTTGTGGTTACTGAGTAGACAGATGTGCTTGATGAGAAGGTTGTGGATGATCTGGTAACTCCTCCAGATCAGCTGTTGCTTGATCTTGTGGCTTTATCCACCTTCTACTCCTGGTTTAGCTCCAGCCACAACTCATGTATTCTAGTTCTCTTCCTCCTCCTTCAAATGCTGCTCCAAGCTCCAACTTTCCCTTGTTGTCCACCAAATCCACCCTTCCATCATGTAACCATCTTGTGTGGTTCTCTAACTGATTCCTATGGTGGATTATGGTTTGATCTAATGGAAAATTAATGAAATATGCTACGGTTTGGTGGTGTTCTTGAGATGTAGACTATGGATGTGTTTGTGAAGTAGTGAGCAAAACCAGCTTGGATGTGTGTGTGATGTGGTTTTGATTCCCTTGCTCTCCTTCCTCCTATTGATAGCACACCACATGCATTTAGTTGTGTGAGCCGCTTCACTGTGGCCTTTTTCTTTGGATCAAATCAAGTGAAATTTATTCACTGCGCTTGCCTTTTACTATTGTCTGCTCTGGTGAAACTTGCCCCTTTTACTTAGCTTATGATGTTGTACTGAAGCCCTTTTAATTTTAAAAGAATAAATTCTACACTTTGGTGAAATTTGCCCCTTTTTACTACTCAATGTACCATGAACAGTGCACTTCACTGTTCGCCACTAAGAGTAAAACTAAGAAAATCACTTTCTTTGGTTTCTTTCTTTTCTTTGTTTTGCAGGTACAGAAGCACCGCTGATCAAGATATATAGTTTAGGAATAGATAGATATTAGTTTCGGTTTTTCTTTCTTTATTTACTTTTGTAATGTTTCATTTCTACTCTCTATAAAAGATCAATTTATATCATTCTTTATTCAATAAATTTTCCCATTCTTTGAGAATTGCTCCTATAAAGTTATTGTTTGATATATATTTGTATTTGTATTGTTGCCATTAAATAAAGGAAAGAAATAGGAAGTATTTTCTTATTTGAGTTATTCTCTTTTTGTATTGTTTTTAATTCTCTTTATTATTTTATAAATATTAAATATTCAAACAATATTAACTAAATCTTTTTGAAAAAATAAAATACTAATTACTTCTAATTTTCAAATCTTTTCCAAATTATTCAAATTTAAACATATACTCAAATTGTTCTCCCAAAATCTTTTAAATTCCTAGAGATCATGTCAAAGTTTATAGCAATCACTATAAAGAGCTAATTCCTAACTGAAAGTATTGAAAGAAACTCTGATCTCCCGAAGGTTTTGTTTTGCGAAAAAATTACCCTAGTTTTCAGATGCATGCATGCAGATGCACAAAAAATCCTAAATCTACCCTTTGTTTAGTCCTAATTGCTGGGATGTTACACTTCTATACACAAGATTCTTGCCCTTTCTTGACGAAACCAAACCCTTTGACTACTTCATCAAAACGTAGATTCTGACTCCGTGATGCTTGCTTCAGTCCATGTATTGAATGCTGAAGTTAGCACAGATTTCTAACATTCTTTGGATCGACAAAACTCTCAGGTTGTACCACGTACACGTCATCGATTAGCCTCCCATTTAGGAACGATGTTTTGACATACATCTGACATATCTCGTAATCCAAATATGCATCCATTCCTAGAAGTATTCGAACAAACTTAAGCATCGATACGGGAGAGATTGTCTCATTGTAGTCAACTCCTTAAATTTGGAGAAACCCCTTTGCGACAATTCATGCTTTATAGACGGCCACATTACCGTACGCGTCTGTTTTCTTCTTATAGATCCATCAACATTCTATAGGCTTTACGCCTTCAGGAAGGTCCATCAAGTTCGAAACTTGATTCTCATGCATGGATTCTATCTTGGATTCCATGGCATCTTCCCACTTAATAGAGTTAGGGCCCATAATAGCTTCTTTCTATGTAATTGGTTCATCATTGTCCAACAACAACACTTCATCTTCAAATCCTACAACTAGAAGACGAACGATACCTGATCTATGTGGTAAAATAGGAGCTGTAATTTCTGGGACTACAACGTTTGTAGGTGTGGTAGCATCTGATGGCGCCTTAGCATTCCCCGGAACAATTTCGAGGTGCTGCGGTACTTGTCCTATATTTCTCTGGTTCAACAACCTTATTAATCTCTACTGTTCTCACACTTAAACCTTTAGTGAGAAATTCCTTCTCAAGGAATACTCCTCCTCGTGCGACAAATATCTTGCCTCTGGTTTTGTGGTAAAAGGAATACCCAACAATTTCTTTGGGATAACCTAAAAATACGCATTTGCTCGACTTGTGATAGAGCTTGTTAGGCTGCAAATGTTTTACATAAACCTCGCATCCCCAAATTTTAAGAACCGATAAGTTGGGTTTCTTGCCAAACCACAATTCATATGGTGTCGTTTCAACGGATTTTGATGACGCTCTATTGAGTGTAAAAGCAGCAGTCTCTAAAGCATATATCCAAAATGACAAAGGGATATCAGTTAAAGACATCATAGATCTTATCATATCTAATAAAGTTTGATTACAATGTTCTCTGACACACCATTACGTTGGGGTATTCCAGTATGCGTAAGCTATGAAACAATTCCACACGCTCTAATATTTTCACTAAACTCGTGATCGAAATATTCACTTCCATGGTCCGACTGCATAATCTTTATTTTCTTGCCACATTGATTATCTACTTTATTCTAAAATTCCTTGAACTTTTCAAATGTTTCACAGTTATGCTTCATAATATAAAGATATCCATGAAAATTCAATTCATCTGTGAAGGTTATAAAGTAGAGGAGTCCACCGCGTGCGGGTATACTCATGGGACCGCTTACATCAGTATGTACTATTTCGAATAAGTCAATCGCAGATCTCTCATTGCTTATCAGATAACTATGAAGGCCATCATAACTATCATCTAGCAAATTGGGGCCTCTTGACTTAGAAGACTGGGCATGGAGGATTAATTAGGTATAACTAAAATAGCTAAAATGAACACGCATACCCCTTGCATTCTAGGTTAAAATATACAATTGGATTGTCATAAACTACAGAATAAGATCATTGACCATGAATAAAGAGCCAATGAACCAAATATGTTAGCTTCAATTGAACCACGCCTCTCTCTCTCTTTTCTAGAAAGTGGTAAACCGAGGTATTAGTGGCAGGTTCGGAATGACAAGAGAGTTCAGGGAGGATCATTGGTTTGGGTGTTGTAGTATAGCTATTTAGTTTTTTCGATAAAGGGTGGTTTTATTACTTAAGGAGTCTAAAGAATTACACCCGGCCTCTACATAACTAAGTTGCACACAACCATTCGAGGTTCAAAGTCGAAAGAATATAACAAAACACAGGCGCATTACATATCATCATGAGAAATTGTAGAAATGCCTATGGTGGAGGGCCTATCGCAGATTATTCCTCCATCCATGACAGGTAAAGAAATCTCTCATCATATCCTCCAACCTCGTGCACACCTCCGTAAAAAGGTCGTGAAACTCCGCAAGATGTAGGAATGACCATAAGCAGAGTGTACATCTACACCGGTAGATAACCTGCAAGACTCATTTCTACATAGAGATAGGGACCATATAATGATAATCTCTCCCATGATTTCTGCAAGTATAACCTTGTACTTGTGATCGATACTATGTAGCCAATTCCCGAAAATATTAGCAACTCTACGTGGTGGATACAAGTCTGAAGTTGCTTGATTCTCTCATCATGATGACAAAAAACGCATTTCTTATCTCCTTTCCAGTTTCACCTAATAAGATTATCCTTGATGAGTATTACCCCATGACTAAGATACCAAGCAATTTTTTGTTTTTAAGTGGTATTTTCATTTTCCAGATTTTCCGATTATTAACAAAAGGAAAGACTTGTTGGACCAAAGCATTGTACAAAGAGATGACTGGGAATTTTCCGTTCGCAGTAAAATTCCAACGAACACTATTAGGAAAAAGGCTACTGGTGGCATTTAGAAAAGTGGCTTGGTGGCTTTCAACCCACACGCTACCAACTTTACGCCACTGGTATCTCTTAGTGGCGGCGATTGGGTCGAAAGCCTGTGGTATTTTTAGCAGTTATGGCGTGTGAGGTTTTAAACGCTGCCGGTAAAAATTTTGAGAATTAAAAAAATGGCATCGACGCCGGCGAGCGTCGCCAGCGAGCTCCTCGTCGCGGACGACGGAGAGCTCCTTGTCAGGGATGCCCGTGAGCTCCTCTTTGCGGACGCCCATGATATCCTCGTTGCGGATACCAGGGCGAGCTACTCTTCGCGGAGGCTGGCAAGCTCCTCGTCACGGACGCCGGTGAGCTACTCATCGTGGAGGCCGGAGAGCTCCTTGTCGCGGACATAGGGTCGTGGACCTAGATGGCTCAGTGTACGGCGCCAGAAAAGTGCTGGTGCGGTGTTGATGTAGAGCTCGTTTGGAACCCCAAGAGGAAGGTATGATGAGCACAGCAGCAAGTTTCCCTCAGTTATGAAACCAAGGTTTAATCGAACCAGTTGGAGCAAGGAAACACCCAAAGGTGTTGCTAGCTGAGCCTTGACAGGGCGCACTACCGGTGCTAGTAGCAACGTGGAGACCTGCACAACACAACCACAGAACTTTGTCCCCAACTTGCGATGAGGTTTTCAATCTCACCATGTTTTGCGGAAAACAAAGGATTAAACGTATCGAATGGAAAGAAGTAAAAACTTGCAGAAAGTAAGCACAAAGCCGTAATCGTTTGTAGATTGTATGTAAATAAAAAGGACCGGGATCCATAGTTCACTAGAGGTGGCTCTCCTTAAGATAGATAACATGCTGGGTGAACAAATTACAGCGGGGCAATTGACAAACATCGAGAAAGCAATACATGCATATACTAATCATCTTGACTCCTTTGAGACTTGATTGGGCATTACAATATTATACATAGACCGCCATCCAACTGCATCTATGACTAATAATCCACCTTCAGGTTATCATTCGAACCCCCTCCAGTATTAAGTTGCAAGCAACAGAGTATTGCTTTACGAATTGCGTGTAAACTAAACAATACGATTGTTCTATGAACAAAGGATTGTTATTTTCTCCCTACTAGCAACATCACATCTAGTACCTTAGAGATTTCTGTCACTTCCCCAGATTACCAGAGGCATGAACCCACTATCGAGCATAAATACTAACTCTTGGAGTTGCTAGCATCTACTTGGCCAAGATAGCTACTAACAACGGAAAGCATGCAAGATCACAAATAACAAAGACATGATAGAATCAATAATCAATCTGAAATAGCATCTCAATATCCATCGGATCCCCGCAAACACAACATGTAGAATTACAAATAGATGATCTTGATCATGAACGGAGATCACAAGATCTAAACATGAAAGCACAAAGGAGGAGAACCAGCCATCTAGCTACTACATGGATCTGTAGTCCGAGGATGAACTACTCACGAATCACACCAAAGGCTTGCATGGTGATAAAGATGGCCTCCAGGGTGAATTGCCCTCTCCGGCAGGGTGTCGGAAAGAGCTTCAGATCCCTCCTGATCTAGGGATGGAGATGACGGCGGCTACAGACTCTTTCGTGGATTTTTGATCGGGTACTTAGGGTTTTCGTCCCGAGGGCAATATATAGGCGGAAGGAGAGGCCGAGAGGGTGCCTGGGCTGGCCACACGACCCCCTGGCATGGGCCAAGCCTGGCCACGCGGCCAGGTGGTGTGGCCGCCCTCTGGCCCTTCTCCGTCTCGTATTCTGGTATCTGATGACTTCCCAAAAAATAGGCACTTTGGCTTTTGTCCCGTCCAATTCCGAGAATATTTATTTTCTGACTTTCCTGAAACCAAAAACAGCAGAAAACACGCAGCTGGCACTATGTCTCTTGTTAATAGGTTAGTCCAAGAAATCATATGAAAAGTACTCCAAAGTGTGGGCAAAACACAAGAAAGTGGATAAAACCAAGCATGGAACATCAAAAATTATAGATACATTTGCAATGTATCAGACCTGCAGGTGGAGGTGGATGCCGGCGAGCTCCCTGTCACGGTGGTCGGCAAGCTCCTCGTCACAAACATGGGGTATTATACCTGTGGGTAGAGGGGGACGCTCATCGCGAGGTTACAGCTGGGCCAAGATACCAGGGCGACGGGGAGACGCGGCGAAGCCTTCAAATGGCGCTTTCTACGATCGAGGAAAAAAGCAGGGACGGCGGCGCACATGCTCGGCTAGAGTCGGTGCTGCTCGCCTAAGGAGGAGAAGCATCGGCGATGTGCCCATGTGCGGAGGGGATCGAGCGGGAGGACTTGTGGGTGTCCCGGACGCTGCTCGCCGCTCGCTGCATCTACATGTGCTCGCTCATAGGAGATTAAGCGAGAAGGGAGAGAGATATTAGAGAAGAGAGAGTGATAGATAAGGCTAGTGGGCGGTTGGCTGTTGAAAATTGTATGAAGTCACGAGATGCGCTTCTGCTTAGCACATATTAACGGTGCATCTTAATATTCAAACGCCACCATTAATAAAATACTAGTGGCGTTTTAATATTTTTGAACACCACTACTAGTTTTGTTCGGTTAGACTGCCATGTCCTATTTACTGGTGGCGTTTATTTGGGTTTAAAAACCACTAGTAACTACATGGTGATGGTGTTTTATTTTTACGGAATGCCACTAGTATTTTAAACGCCATTGGTAGCATTACTAGTGGCGTTCTTATCATTTAGTACGTCACTAGTGGTGTGTCTGCTATAAGAGTTTCACTACTAGTGGAAATTCATAGGTCCTAGGCATTAAGTTGACAAATGACAAGCGGTGAAGCAAGTCATTCCAAGATGCAAGTCTGGGTCCAATCAAATCTCTTCTGAATTACATATTCGGTGTATTGGATTCCAACACCATGGCGATTGTATCACCCTTGTGACGAATAATATTATACAATGCAGGATACTGTTCCCGTAGTAGCCATTTATCCTCCCAGAAACGTATCTCAGATCGGTCCTTAATCGGAAATGATCCAAAGGGGAAGAAATGCTTCTTCGTCGTCATTAGACCAGCCCAGAACTATGAATCTCCCGGTTTCCAATGAAACTAGGATAGTGCTTTCGAGCCCCACATATTTTCGTTTAAGGATGGTTTGCCAAATTCCATCTTCAGATAACAACTTGAATAGCCATTTTCCAAGGAGTCCTTGTGTTTTGATCTCAAGATTATGAATCCCAAGCCCTCCCTGATCTTTGGGTCGGCAAACCACACTCAATTTAGCCAGTCTATAATTTTGCCTTTCATTGTCTCCCTGCAAAAAAAATGTTGATGGAAAATAATCCAATCGTTTTCAGACTCCTTTTGGTAGCTTGAAGAAGGAAATCATATGCAGTACCATGTTACTGAGTACGAAATTAATGAGAACAAGTCTTCTACCTAGGGACAAGAACTTTCCTTTACAGATAATTAGTCTCTTCTATTTAATTTTGGGATTCATATATTATTTTCAATTAGAAACAGTAGCGGAAAACAGGGCATTAGTCTCGGTTCGTTAGGGCCTTTAGTCCCGGTTGCGCAACCGGGACTAAGCACTCGGGACTAAGCAATCTGTTACGAACCGGGACTAAAGGCGCTCCATGTGGCCGCCACGGAGAGCGGGGGGTGGAGGACCTTTAGTGCCGGTTCGGATCATGAACCGAGACTATAGGAGTTCTTGCCACGGCAAAAAAACGTCCCAAAACTCTGCCACGACAGCAGGTTCTGCCGTGGCAGAGTTTTGCGGCGGTTTTCTGCTACGGAAGGAGGGAGAGGTTTGGCGTAAGTGATATGCCGAGAGATGATATATATACAACTACAGAACTGAAGGAACCATTACAGAACATCGTCATGAATATAGAAATCGAAGTGACCTCTATCTTCGTGCTTGGTCAAACATATTATATAGAGTACAATTTCATGCATATATACAATATAATTTCTCTTATGATTCCTAATGTCTGAATATAAATTCCCGATGATATTCTCCGGTTGGATCTATGACCTCCTTATTTCAGAATCTTGCCAATTCCTCTTGAATTGCTCGTACGCGATCCTTTGGTAGAAGACCGTGTCGCATCCATTCAATCTAATTTAAAGAAGGTGATCATCAATATATATGAATGAAACTCAACACAACTAATGGTAATAAAATAAGATTGTGAATATTGTTTACGTACTACAAGTTGATGTGGAATTATGCCCAGCTCATAGGTCGTCCGGCGAATGTACTCGCAAACATAGTATCCATATAAATTATTCTCGGCTTCCTGCCTCAAACACTTCAAGAGAATAGAGTTCAATTAAAATAATAATCAAGCATGCTAAATAAGAATCAAAGAGACGGGTGGACCTAGCTATAGTACTACTGATACGTCCATTTTGCATCACTATTCTATGTCTTAATTCACTATTATTCATTGATATATTTCGTATTGAGAGGTGATACTTATGTTATTTCATCTGTTTTTGCATGGTTGATGACTTTTGGAGCATAGACCAATGCAGTCAGGATTCTGATGGAAAAGGTGCTGTTTGGAGGCAAAATTCGTGAAGCTCAGAAAATCCGGGAAAATATACGGAAAATCCTATTTTTCCAGAAGACTAAGGATGCCAGAAGATGGACTGGAGATGGGCCACAGGGGGCCCACACCACCCCATGGCGCGGGCAGCCCTAGGCCGCGCCTGGAGGTGGTGTGGCCACCCTAGCCCACTCCAGCCTCTCCCCTCTGGTGTATATCATCCTCCCGAAACCCTAAGACTGGGAGAGCGACCACAGAAAGATTCTGCCGCCTCTGTGGGGCGGAAAACACTGAGAGAGAAAGATCTCTCCGGCGGACAGATTTCTGCCAGGGGAATTCCTTCCCAGAGAGGGGAGATCGTCGCCATTAACACCACCATCAAGCTGGACTTCATCGGGATCATCATCATCATCACCACCATCATCACCATCATCACCCTCATCACCATCTCCATATTGTTGTAACAATTGCGTTGAATCTTGCATAGTTCATAGGGGAAACTTTCCCGGTGTTGATTAGTCTTTGTAGTTGATGCTATTGAGTGAACCATTGAATTATTTTTTATGTTCAGATTGTTATACATCATTATTCCATCTCTGATCATGATCCATATGATGTCTTGTGAGTAGTTCGTTTTGTTCTTGAGGACATGGGAGAAGTCTTGTTGCTAGTAGTGGAGTTGTGTTGAGAGAGATTCAATAGATTGCTATTTAAGTTGTGGTGTACTTCTTCTAGTGGTGTCATGTGAACGTCGACTACATGACACTTCACCTATATGGGCCTAGGGGAATGCATTGTTATTTGGCTACTAATCGTAGGGGTTGCCGGAGTGACAGAAACCTGAACCCCCGTTAGGAAACCATTGCACAAGGGACGTAAGGGTCTTAGAGTTTAAAGCTGTGGTTAGGTTTCTACCTTAATTACTTTCTTGTACTTACGAATGTTTGCAAGGGGTATAATCACAAGTATGTATTAGTCTTGGATGGAGCAGTACATTAGCATAGGTTCACCCACACAACACTTAGCAAGCTAAATAAGATTAATCGACTATATGAAGCGAAAGCACTTGACAGTCTTCCCATGTGTCCTCGAGAACGTTTGGTCATCTTAAATAATACAACCGGCTTGTCCTTTGCTGCATAAAGGATTGGCCCACTTGCTGTATTTATTCCTACTGTCTTTTGTTTACTCGTACTTTATTTACTTGCCTTATCAAAAACCCCTAAAAATCCGTTTGCTAAGTATTTGCAGAGAATTCCTGATCCATACCACTAGCCAGAACCTTCTGCTCCTTGTTGGGTTCGACACTCTTACTTATCGAAAATACTGCGATACACCCCCTATACTTGTCGGTCATCAAGACTATTTTCTGACGCCATTGCCGGGGAGTGAAGCGCTATTGGAGAGTGGAACTGGTAAAGGAAACTTCTAATGTGAGTATTGTTTACTTCTGTTAGTTGCTTTATTTTCGTTATGGATAATTCGCTGAGTTTCTTATTTGGTAATGCTATTACCACTGCTAAGGTAGTAGATAAGCCACCACCTGCTGAGAATGATGTTTTCAAAATACCTACAAGAATTATTGATCGTGTTATGGATAACTACTATGTTGGGGATGGAACAGTCCATCCCGGTGATTATTTACTCTTTATACACGAATTATGCGGGTTGTTCAAGTGTGTAGGTATTACTACAGATCAAGTTAAGAATAAGTTATTCTCATTGTCACTAAAAGGAAGAGCTGAGGAATGGTATAAGCTGCTGAAGAATGGTCAAGCTCTGGAATGGGAGGAAATAGTGCCTCTCTTTTATTCAAACTTTTATCCTCCTAGTGAGATTCATAAAGATCGGAATCAAATATACAACTTTTGGCCTCTTCATGGAGAGAGTACAGCTCAAGCTTGGGGGAGATTGAAGTTACTAATGCTGAAATGTCCCATTCATGAGCTCCCCAACAATATTATTATCAACAACTTTTATGCAAGGCTCCCTCTACATGATAAAGATTTATTGGATGCTTCTTGTGCTGGATCATTCACTCGTATGGAAGAAGAAGCTAAATGGGACCTTCTAGATCGTATTCAAGACAATGCTGAAGGTTGGGAGAATGATAAAGGTACAAAGTCAGGTATAAATTATGATTATGAATGCATTGAATCTTTTATGGGAACTGATGACTTTCAAAATATTAAAAATTATTATGGTCTAGACTCTCAAGCTATTGCTTCTTATTTTAAGGATTTTGCTTCCTACATTGAAGTGCCTAAAAATAAGTGGAATAGGTATCATGAACCTTATAAATATGTTGCTAAGATTGTTCCTGCAAGAAATACTGAAGTTTATACTGCTAATCATGTCTTACCCAAACCTTACATTGAGAAAATGCCTTTCCCAGTTAAGGTAAAGGAACATTCTATGATAGCTAGTATGGTTAATGAAAGTATGAATAAAGCTGTTGAACCTGATAAATAAATGGTTGCTGAACCTATTGTAGCAAATGTGAAAGACTTTGTTGCTAAATATGAAAAAGAGGGACACCTCTAATATTGTTTCACATAGTAGTGTTATGGGAGCTAGTATTCCCGTGTTTTCTGTTAGAATAAGTGATCATTGCTATGATGGTCCTTGTGATAGCTATATTGTTAATTTTATGCATGATACTGAAAGTTACTATGAAAGGGGGAAAAGTGTTCTTATGTATCTCAATAATATCAAGTTTCCTCGTTTTATGCTGAAAGTTTTTATGTTGCACTTCTTTTGCCTTCTTATGCAAGTTTCCTTTGGTTTCAACAACTTGTTTGTTTACAGAATCCCCTTGCATAGGAAGTGGGTTGGACTTAAATGTGTGTGCTTTTGCTTCTTAATGCTCTCTTTCACTTCAATTCATATCCCTATGAGAGCTTCTTCAAAATTATCATGCCCATCTTAATGGCTATAAAGAAAGAGTTTTATGGGAGACAACCCAATTTGTTTTTAGTTTTAGTTTGGTTTTGTTTCTTTGAGTCTTGGAAGTTATTACTTCGGTAATAACCGCTCCTTATCCGTTTTTTTTGGTTTTTGTGTCAAGATCAACCTCTAATGAGAGAGAAGTATTATTTGGGGAAGTTATTGTCCCGAAACAGTTATTGTCCATAAAAATTCGTGAGAGATCTCTGTATGTCGGATTGAGCTGTAATTTCTTGTTCTTCTGCCCCAGGTTGTTATTTAACTTTCGTTAGTTTTGCACTTTTTGATTTGAGCAACAAAAGATTTTCGAAAAAATTGATCTTCACCTGCTGGTCTGTTTTGACAGATTTTGCCAATCTTGCATTTGCTTCTTTATTCGATTTCCTTTTTGAATTCTTTTTGGGTTTTTGGAAGGAGTTGCTACAGTAGCTTTTGTTTTGATGGTTTTCAGTTGAAGTTGAACTCAAAATGTTTTGTCACTTCATATATACTAATGTTGCTAATGAGAATTGTGTGAAGTTTTGTGTGAAAGAAATTTCCAGGAAGTGGAGATAATGGTGTAATAAGAAAGAGAAAGGTTTTATGACTCAAGTAATAAGTGTATGAAGATGAAGATATTGATTTTATTCAAGTGGTGACTCCGGAAGGATCCACTAAATACCAAATTCAGAGACCTGCAGAGTCTGTTTCCAACTAGGTAACAGTTCTGGTAAGAAAAGTTCCACGAAAATACAATCCAATTATATTTTTGCAGTTTTCAGTCAATAAGGAAAGCTACGAAGCAAAAAAGGGACAGAAACGGAGCCAGGGTGGCTCACACCACCCTGTGGCGCGGGCCCTCCCCTTCCCGCGCCACCAGGTGGTGAGTCCACCCCGGACTCCGCCTCCAACTCGTTTTCTCCCAGTACCTTCCTTTTGATACAAAACTTCGTAATATATAACCCCCTGTATCCCCCGAGGTCCGTATATCGTGTTTTGGTCGTGTTTTTGTTTCGATCTGCTTCTACCAGGACATACTCTTTGAAAGTTTAGAAGCACAATGGTGTCTGCCAAGGATAAAGGGAAGGAGCCCATGTAGGAAGACCTCCAAGACCCCGGGAAGGAGAAGGAGATCAAGAGTGAAGGTGAACAGGAGCAAGGCCAACACCCGCACACCGACACTACCATTGCAAGCATTGGAGTGGTGGCAAATCCAGCCATTGGAGGGAAGCCTCCTCAACACCGTTCAGATCCCTGGTCACTACCTCCAAGCACCAAGAATCCTTTCCATACCCTTATCCATGAGCATCAATACCAGAATATGCCCAAAGGGAAATTACCCTCCAATTGGGATTTGCCTCGTTCTAGCCATGCAGGAAAAGAAGACTTCAAGGAGGAAGAGTGGGGAAAGAATAGCAAGAGCTGGAATTCTCAACACGACATGATCATGAGCCGCATTGAGCAAAACTCACAGCTGATTTGTAATCTCACCTTCGAGATTGAGGACTTGGGGAAGCTGATTAGAGAGCTCATTGAGAGGATACCACCACCACCTAAGGAGTAATTCGTCATCAGGTTTGGCATCCCCTTGGTTTGTTCCAAGCTTGGGGGAGTGCCGCGGTATCACATCACTATCTTCTATATTTTTACCTTATTAGTAGAGTCATATCATGAATAGAGGAGTTATTATTTAGGATGGTTTGCATTATGGAAGTGTCCCCTCTCTCGTTAGATATGTATCCCTTGGTGTGAGTTTCCGTTATGGAATATTAATGAGAAGTTCTATCATTCGCTCTTTTGCATAGCTTATACTAGTTTTCAATTCGTGGTTATATGATTGATCTTGTTGTTAGTATTGGTATCACTTTGGGATCATTGAGTTAATTTAGTTGGTTTCGGCAAACCTGGCTCGGTCAGTAGCACACTATTTTTGAGAGTTGAAAGAAAAGATAGAAGTACTCTAAAGAAAAATAATTTCATCATCTTTCTTTCTTGATTTGCTCATAAGTCTAGTATTCTCTAGTTAAGATCTTTTGTGCTTCCAAGGAAGATTGCATGTTTCTCTTTATCACTTGTATGTTTGTTTCTTTCCTTCAACTCTTATACTTGCTACCCAGCTTTGCTAGCCAAAAACATGTACTGAGAGGGTATTCTTCTCGCGCATCCACCTCCTTTAAACCAAAACCTTTGCCATTTGTGTCCACCATACCTACCTAGTAGCAATATTGCTATTCCAAGTAAATTCTTGTTTTATCTACCTCCCAAATTAAACTTGTTATGTGAAAATTAGTGATTAAAGCTCTCACGAACTTGATGGCACATTTTACTTTCTTGCACTTAATAAACTTGAACCATTGTGCTCACCTATGTTGCGTATATGCTTGCGCTTTGTAAGTTGTGAATTAGCAGAACCATGCTGTCATGGGGAACGCTTTCAACATTGCACTGGTACTTTGTACCAAGTTGATATCATGTTCTTTTGTCTATGGATGTCGTCGGTGTGAAATGAAAGGGGAGCTTGTAAGTCCATGGAGTTATGCATATGTGTTAGAGAAACGCTTGGGCCGCTGGTCTAATCCATGCTGGCATGGTGGAAACCTGCAGCGTAACCATAACGAGTATCTATGAAGCATTCTTCTTATAAAAAAAGAAATAGAGATTGAGAAAAAAAGAGAAAAAAGAAAAAAAGGAGATATTATGAAAAGAGGAAAGAGAGAAAAAAGCACCATATTCCCATGGTAAATAAGAAGATTGCTGAGATACTTGTTGTCTGCTTGCCTTGTCATTTTGATATGGAGATTCTTCCGTATCATCGGGCAAGGGGTACCCCCGTTGGCGGTTCTCTATGATACACATATGCTTACTATGACAAGAACTTATCGGTGACTAAACTTGAGTAGCATGAGGAGCGGCCCTCGTATTCAAGGGACATGAGATTCTCAACTTACAACTTGTCAATGCATATCTTCATTTGTGATCACTTTAATCTTAATCACCTAAAGATGCCTATGATAGGGGCAATGAGAGCTGAAAGCTAGTAAGTATCATAATTTTTGGGAGCTCTTTATGAGACTTGCAATCCCTGCTTCCCTCTGCATAGGGTCTTTCTTTTACTTTGTAGTTGAGTCAGTAAACCTACTCCCTTCTATCTCAGTAAGTCTTTTGAGTTGATGTGTTTCATTCATTCATATGATGATTTATTCAATCAAGTTTCTTATATTCCTTATTTTGCACATTGCTCTTATCTTGATGTTTACTACTTTGAAAGATATCATTGAAAAGCCAGCTATTTGTGAACTCCAGCAAATTATCAACTATTCTTCGACCAAGAGCTAAGTTTGCCATTACCAATTATGATTCACTTTATGTATCTTTATTGTGTTTCCTTTACTGATTGCAAGTTGAGTTATATAATAGTGAGTTGTCTTCTATTATGATCTGTGTATTTGATGAGTGTGATGCTTCTTGTCCGTATTCTTTTATCGACTCTTCACTCCATAAACCTGAGGCCATGTTTATTGAACTCAGTTCGCTTGAGGTCAAGCGAAGTCTAAGCTTGGGGGAGTTGATACGTCCATTTTGCATCACTATTCTATGTCTTAATTCACTATTATTCATTGATATATTTTGTATTGAGAGGTGATACTTATGTTATTTCATATGTTTTTGCATGGTTGATGACTTTTGGAGCATGGACATTGCGGTCGAGGATTCTGATGGAAAAGGTGTTGTTTGGAGGCAAAATTCGCGAAGATCAGAAAATCCGAGAAAATATACGGAAAATCCTATTTTTCCACAAGACTAAGGATGCCAGAAGATGGAGTGAAGATGGGCCACAGGGGGCCCACAACACCCCATGGCGCGGGCAGTCCTAGGCCGCGCCTGGAGGTGGTGTGGCCACCCTGGCCCACTCCAGCCTCTCCCCTCTGGCGTATATCATCCTCCCGAAACCCTAAGACTGGGAGAGCGACCACAGAAAGATTCCGCCGCCTCTACGGGGCGGAAAACACCGAGAGAGAAAGATCTCTCTGGCAGACAGATTTCTGCCAGGGAATTTGTTCCCGGAGAGGGGAGATCGTCGCCATCAACACCACCATCCAGCTGGACTTCATCGGGATCATCATCATCACCACCATCATCACCATCAGCACCCTCATCACCATCTCCATATTGTTGTAACAATTGCGTTGAATCTTGCATAGTTCATCAGGGAAACTTTCCCGGTGTTGATTACTCTTTGTAGTTGATGCTATTGAGTGAACCATTGAATTATTGTTTATGTTCAGATTGTTATACATCATTATTCCATCTCTGATTATGATCCATATGATGTCTTGTGAGTAGTTCGTTTTGTTCTTGAGGACATGGGAGAAGTCTTGTTGTTAGTAGTGGAGTTGTGTTGAGAGAGATTCAATAGATTGTTATTTAAGTTGTGGTGTACTTCTTCTAGTGGTGTCATGTGAACGTCGACTACATGACACTTCACCTACATGGGCCTAGGGGAATACATTGTGTATTTGGCTACTAATCGTAGGGGTTGGAGTGATGTAAACCTGAACCCCCATTAGGAAACCATTGCACAAGGGACGTAAGGGTCTTAGAGTTTAAAGTTGTGGTTAGGTTTCTACCTTAATTACTTTCTTGTACTTACGTATGTTTGCAAGGGGTATAATCACAAGTATATATTAGTCTTGGATGGGGCGGTACATTAGCACAAGTTCACCCACACAACACTTAGCAAGCTAAATAAGATTAATCGACTATATGAAACGAAAGCACATGACAGTCTTCCCATGTGTCCTCGAGAATGTTTGGTCATCTTAAGTAATACAACCGGCTTGTCCTTTGCTGCATAAAGGATTGGGCCACTTGCTGTATTTATTCCTACTCTCTTTTGTTTACTCGTATTTGTTTACTTGCCTTATCAAAAAATCCTAAAAATCCGTTTGCTAAGTATTTGCAGAGAATTCCTGATCCATACCACTAGCCAGCACCTTCTGCTCCTCGTTGGGTTCGACACTCTTACTTATCGAAAATACTGCGATACAGCCCCTATACTTGTGGGTCATCAACTACTTACTTCGATTTGTCGAAATGTAAGCTCCTCTTGTCATTCACCCCTAACAGCCTTGGTGAACCGTTTCCAAACCCTGTCCGGCACAGGAAATGAGTTATTAATTACTTGATATCAGGAAATGAATGAAATATGCCGATATAGTACGATAATGATTGAAGTTACCTCTAGAGCATTTCAATCAGGTCCTCCCATATCTCAAGGTTTTTACATTTTGAGTCGATGACCAGTACTTTTCCTTTCTCAAGTTGAATGACTAGCAGAATAAAGTGGAACATGCGCACATATAACTCATCAGTTACACTTAACATTGAGTAAATAAAATCGAATGTGTATAATACAGCAACACTCACTAGAATTTTAAGGAAATAGTATTTCCGTTTTGTTACGTTGTTCCGTTAGAAACTTTAGCAAGTAATCCTCTATTTCCTTGCCTTATGTTTTATCGTATATTCATGAATGTTATTTGGATCAATGAACCCAAGGTCATAGATTCGTCCTCTTTTGTATTCAAGAATCTTCATTCTGCATAATATCGTGCAAAGTAATATAGTGAGGATAATTATACATGGAATGAACGAGCTGAGCTAGAGACTTAATTACAGAAATAAATCACTTACAGACAATAGCAACTGATGAGAGATTTGTCGAGGGCGTCTTGATTGAATAACTAAAATAGTTCCATGAAGTCAATATGTATCTCGTCGTTTCCACGAAAGTAATGCTCCTCTTTAACTACCAATATGAGCATGATCGTGCCTTCTTCTGATGCTCGCATATTCCACCCATGCAAGTTTCGCATTTGCATTTGTATAAGCGAGACCTCCTCAGGTCGGGCGAGAGGCTTCCCGTACTCGTATTTGTATGCTACTTCAGCCATGGGTGCGGCTTTCATGCCTAAGTATTGACCAACAGTCATACCAAGATCACTAGTTGTTTGTGCGACTAGTCGTGCAACCTCCAGATCTGGATCAAAAACACTTTCAGCAGGGGGCACAATTGGTTTTTCTATTCTTCGAGCTGGGAAATTGTTTTCCAGCTTCTACTAGTACTTCTTGACCGCTCCACATTCTTCTTATGTGACTTGATAATAGAGCGGTCATAGTATGATACTATATCATCTGGCCTTTGTTGCTCAAGTAGGTGCACATAGTGTTGCACCGTTTTTGGTGTTATGTACTATTTTGGTGGGGGCCATTTCGGTGCAAACTGGAGTTTGACATCTTCATCCACGACTAGTCTGAGTTCCTCATAAGTCATGTCGTAAGGTAAGTTGACAGGTACTTCCTTGGCTTTCTTCCTACCTGCTAAGACTTTCTTCCTTGTACATGATGTAGTACTAGCCGCCAGGGCGCCGGTGCTCTTCCGCTTTTGCAACTAGGGATGAGGCGGCGAAGTTTGCTGATTGGTTGAAGGCGACGGAGTCTGCACACGCACCGGAGAGGGATGAGGCGGCGGAGATTGCAGACATGCCGGAGATGGCTGAGGCGGCGGAGTCTGCAGACGCGTCGGAGACGGCTGAGGCGGCGGAGATTGAGCTGGATTGCAATTGGGAGAAGTCGGTGGCCTTGGCGTGAAATTTGGAAGCATGATGTTTTTCTTTCGCCATAGAACACTGCCTTTCCTGGCTTCTCCCAATTCAGTCAGATCCCCTTCGCCTTCAGGGAAGTCAAGCTTCAGGTGCCCAAATCCCTTCATATCTTCATCCACCCCGACAATAGCATAACCATCTGGAACGAGAGATCAATGGTAAGTTGGTCTAGGTCTAGAAGGTAATGCAAAGCCGGCCGCCACCTTTATGGATATATTCACAACTATCACATGCATCTCGCAATTTTCTGGACCCGTGATATCATCCACAGGGTAGCGGCGAGCCATCGTCAGTTCATCATCATCAGCCGGGACCTTGGTGGAAGCCACGCTGCTTTTCCGCCGAGATGGTGGGCCGGTAGCATCGAATGCAGGATCTTCGTCCTACCGCTAGATGGGCCGGTAGCTTTTTGGATAAGTGCATTTATTTTCTTCTTCTGCATCCTTAATGTATCTTCTTTGTGTTGCATCCGGTCTGCCTCCCTGTCCTTTCTCCAACGATGGATTTTATCAGTATATTTCTTCCTGTCGTCGGGAAAACCGAGCTTCCACTGCTTTCAATGCCTCTTGTTTGTCCTTTATGTTCTTTATTCCCATGGGCGCATATCAGCTCGTCGTTCTCTCTGTCTTGCACATCCTTCACTATAGTTATACGGGCTTTGCAAGGTGTTTCAAGATGTTCTTTTGCATAAATACAATTCCGTGTTTCTAGGTATACAACTTTCCCCCATGCACGTATAACCAAGAGTTTGCTCGATCGGTCCACTCTGATGTCCTTGGATTGATACATTTATCAATCAGGTCATTCTCAGCTTTCTCCCACTTATGCCTGGCAGCCTTATAGCCACATGTCCCCATAACATGGGGATATTTCTTTCGCGCAGCATTTTCCTTGTTTATTTCCGACCTTTTCACAGCTTCAGCCGATGTCTTGTACTCCATAAATTTTTCCTAGTGATCTCTTAGCTTCTCATTTTTTCCGGTGATCTCCTGATTCTTTTTTCTAGCACATACAACTTGTACAATTTTTCTTGTGGTCTTTGAATTGTGTGACCATCTTCTTAAGAGCCCACTTGTTGACTAATGGCTCTATAACTTTGTGTTCTGGATCCACCTCTAGCGGTAGGGTGAAATTTGTCATGAGCGTATTCCAAAGCATATATTTGCATATATCCTCGACATAACTAACTCCATCCTCCTTGGCTTATTCCATTCCAGAATGGAGATCGGGATGATGTCCCTAACAATAACTCCGCATTGACTTACAAATAATCTCCCATTGTGCACAGGAGCAATCGGGGCGCCATCTGCAACGACTTGTTAGATCGTGAACATAGCATCAGGGGCCAACTTTTTTGTCGGGCCACGTTTGCTTCTAGAAGATTGCTTCAATCCGGAGGGCTAAAATAAGAAAGAACCGTTAATATATATACAAATAAATTAATGCATCTAGTCAGCAGCGGCTCGATTTATATACCTCGTCGGACTTTGTAGTCAAGGTTCCCTCACCGGAGCCGTTTCTTCGCTCACCGGAGTCGTATCTTACCTCACCGGAGACGTCTTTCCGCTCGAGATCCTCCTCCACTCTATCATCGGAGTCGTTCAGATACTGCGAGGTGATATCATCACCGGCTATCATACCCTGCAATGTCTCTTCTTGATCTTCGTCACGCTACATAGTTTCTGCAAAGACATGCTAGTTATTTCAATGCTATAAACATAGCAGAGCGCTCATAAATTAAGGACACGGAGCTAAATGGTTGCCGTACCCGTCCATCTTCCCTATATGACGCGTGTTGCCGCACCCTTCCATCGTCCCTATATGGCACGCGTTGCTGCACTCCTAACCTCAAACACCGATGGGATCGTGTAACTCCAATGCTCATAACCAACAACGACCATGTACAAACTTATTTAAACATAGAAAACATTTCTTAAAATATTCAAACTTACATAATTTCAGATCTAATAATAATGCAACATATGACTAATAATAGTGTAACATAAGCTTCATCCCGTCCTGGAGCCAACCGGTGCTAGAAAGAAGTGTTGTCACGAGCCTTCGTCTCGGACACCGCATCGTCATCGCGAGTCACTACCACGACCACTATACTAATACTAATACTACCACTACCACTATACTAATACTACTACTGACATGGGCATAACCTTCCGGGTGCCTATTTCTGGTATATATGGTGCGGCCCAACGAAAGGCTTATCCGAAAATATTCCAAGATCCATGAAGCTCATGACGATTCAACAAATACGAAACCTACAAGGACACAGAATCCTGGCGGAACAAGATAAGGAAAGTACAATACTAGATTACATACAAATTCTAACTTGTAACCAACTCGTATCGGTACCAGAGACTTAGCCACCCCGTAAAT
Source organism: Avena insularis (assembly GCA_023614405.1). NCBI lineage: Eukaryota > Viridiplantae > Streptophyta > Magnoliopsida > Poales > Poaceae > Avena > Avena insularis. The sequence continues at coordinate 128,683 of JAJUPC010000258.1, forward strand.
AAAGGCTAGGAGGATCCAACGAGGAGGGCGGACTACACCTGACAATAGATCTAGATAATAGACCTCAGATACACACACATCTCTCTTCTCTCTCTCTCTCTCTCTCTCTCTCTCTCTCTCCCTCTCTCTCTCTCTCCGAGATCGCATCTAGTCGACTCATCGAGTTTGTACTCTCTATTGATAATACGAGCAGACAAGCAGGAAGTAGGGTTTCCTCTACGAGGGCCTAAACCTGGGTAAATCGTCTCTCTTATTTGTCTGTTAAGCTCACAAAATCACCAGCGCTCTCCTTTTTCATGAAACGCAAGTCCATAACCATGGGCATTACCGAGGTTACCCCTCGTCAATTGGTGCCGCCTGTGGGAAATCTGGGCGCTGGAGTGATGAATTCGGCGGCTCCGTCTTCACCAAGCAGCAATCCGACGATTGAGGTTAGTAAGATCCGCTACGATCCCATCGATCTTGATCCACGCCCGCACACCCCTCTTCCGGCCTTCGACAACTTCGACCAGGAGATAGATCGTCTACTTCGACCACACGCACAAGGGCTTGACATCAGCATTGCACCCTACGTACGGCTGCAGAATGACAGCCGAGCGAGTTTTACAACGAAGCTGAGACATTGCGCTCGGAAAATCTTCATCGCATTCAACAAAAAATACCTGGACATATTTGGTTCGAGTCAAAAGGGATCCTAAAATCAATCAAAACACTTGCCAAAGCTCACCTGCAAAAACACGCTCGCGTCAAGTACGGATCAAGTTTCAAAAACCAAATCGAGATTGCACGTGTTGAGCACAGTCTTCAAAAATTCAGCCCTATTCTTTTCCGTATTGGGTTGGGATACCGAGCCAGGTCTCAAGCCGGACATCAAATCTCAAGGAGAAAAAAGTGACATGAAGGGATGCCTATTGGGAGACGTTGTTTTTTTCCTTATCTTTGGAAAAGAATTAAGCGTAGCACAAATTAATTAAACCTTGTGAGGATCAAATATACTACGTGTAGCCAGGAGGCCATGTTTTCCGATCAATCGAGAATTATTACTCTGAATAAAAGAAGCAAGGACGCGAATCAAAGAAGCAAGGAGATGACAATACATGCATCGGATTTGTATAAGACTATCTCTCCACTACTCCCTGTTTGTTATTATTATATTCTTCATATATACTAATTATTTTCCATGTATATTTACGGGCCTAATTAATCAAATTGCAATGCGCAATGGACAGAATAGCCCGCGTCGATATCCGGGCGGCTTGACTCGCCGTTTCAGCCGCGCCGCATCGACTTCAGATGACATGGAGCCAAAGATTCGACACCGCGTCAACTACGATCCGCTGCATGACTCCGTCAACCTCGACACCATCTGACCGCATGATCTCTACGATCGGGGGCTGCGTCGACTCCGTCGCATATACTTCGTCGACTCCGCCGTCACGATCTTTGGCTGCGGCGACCCGCCAAAATCTTTGGTGGCGACGACCCTCTATAAATCTTCATCAGCGACTTGCCGCCACGTCGCCCCGGTCCGTTGCGTCGACTCCGTGTCCATCGTACGACTCTATCGACCTCGAATACATGTCTGACCACATTAAATCTACACCCGGGGCTGCGCTGACTTCACCGTGCAACGCACTGACGCCGTCGACAGCGGCAACCCGCTAAAATTTTTGGCTGCACCGATCCTCTGCAATCTTTGGCTACGAGGACCCGACAAAATCTTCGGCCGCAGCGACCCACTAGTAGAAACCAGGCAATTAGCCCGGGTTCGTAAGGGCCTTTAGTCCCGGATGACGAACCGGGACTGCCAAAGCGGGACTAAAGGTCCAAGCTTTAGCCCAGTTCTGTTACGAACCGGGGCTAGAGGTCCAACCACGTGGCTCTGTGAGGCGCGCTGGGCGGCAGGACATTTAGTCCCGGGACTAAAGGTTCCCTGCCGCGGCAGCATTTTGGGTCATTTGGCTGCCGCGGCAGGGGATGGGGTTTTAGGGTTTTGTGTTTTTCTTTTCATTTTGTGTTTTGTGTTCAATTATTTTTCATACTGTGTTTTCGTTAGAAACAAGTTTTCATGTACATACATAACGCTACTACACAGTACTTGTACACATTGATGCAATATATAATATAATTTCTCTTACAAGCATACATGGAGTCGCAACCGGGTCCAGAGCATGTCTATTTGATTACATAGAGATCATTACATGGATGCTTTAGGGTCTACGTATAGAGTATTCTCCGCATGGATCTATGACCTTGTCGACAAAAAATCCAGCAAATTCCTCTTGGATTGCTATTAGGCGGTCCTCTGGTAGGAGTTTGTCCCGCATCGCGTCCAACTATATAAAAAGGAGATCGTATGAATTAGACTCAACACAACTTTTTGTAATAAAAATAAAGGATGAATATATTGTTTACTTACTCAAACATTTTCCGAGGGCTTCTCAATACTGATGCGAATGAACTCGCACACGTAGAATCCACATAGATTAGTCCCCTGTGACTGCCTCGCGCACTTTACAAGAATAGAATTCAATCAAATAATAACTTTAGCATGATAAATGCACATAAACTAGAATTAAATAGATGCGCGGATTTAGCTCGTACTACTTACCGAGAGTGATTTTAAAAATAGCTCCTCACGCCATTGACCGCGGACATGGTTCTTGAACTGTGTCCAAACCCTACCCGACAAAGAAAATTAATGTATGAGTTAATAACTACTTGATATCCCATAAAATGAATAAAAGAAATCGATATAGTGCGATAATGGTTGAAATTACGTCTGGAGCGCATAGATAATGCTGCGGTAGTTTCCAATGTCTTTGTTTAGTGAGTCCATGATGTGAACTCTTCCCAAGTCAAGTAAAATGCTTAGAAGTATGTAGTGGTACCTACGCAAGGTTTACATACGTTAGTAACTCATCATTTACACTGAACATCGAGTAAGCAAAATTTAATGTGTACAAAAACTCACTTGCCGTCGTGGTAAGGAAATAGTATTTCATTACAGAAATGTTGTTTCGTGAGAAACTGCAACAAATTTTGCTCGGTCTCCAGTGGTTTATCATTTAGTATAGCTCCATGAACTCGATGTGGGTCAATGAACCCAAATCCATTGATAACCTTTCTTTTACAATTGAGCATCTTCATTCTGCATCATTATATATAGCGTACAAAATAATATAGTGAGTATACTTACCGGCAATGAATTGAACAAGCTGAGATAGAGACCTAATTACATAAATAAAGTAATCACTTACAGACAATACGAACTGAGGATAGTTTTGTCGAGTTCCTTTAGATTGAACAGCTAAAATAATTCTGTAAATTCAATAGGGACTTCGTCTTTAGTGAAGTAATGCGATTTTTGAACTTTCAGTAAGAGCCAATATTGTTGTTCTTTTGATGCTTTCATGTACCATTCATGGAATCGTCGCATTTGTGTTGGCATGTCCCGAAGCCTCTCAGAACTGACCAGAGGCTCCCCGTGAACAAATTTGGGTGCTACCTCAGCCTTGGGCATATCACCGTGAAGAATTTCATGAATAGACATATTACATTGCTCGGCCAATATCTTAGCTGTTTCCGGATCCATAGGTTCTACCTCATATAGTTGATGTTCGGGTATGTTCACCTGGAGTGGGGGGAGCGATTGGTTTGCTTGTTTCCCCAGCTGGGGAACATCTCTTTTAGTTCTTCGGCTACCACTCGATTGTTCTGCTTGTTTTCCCAGCTGGGGGACATCTGTTCTGATGCTTCCGCTACCACTCGATTGTTTTGCTTGTTCCCCCTGCTGGGGAACCTCTTTTGTGATGCTTCCTCTACCGCTTGGTCTCTTCTGTTTCAGTGTCTTCTGAAGACATCGTGTATAGTCATCTGGCGCAGTTAACTGAGCTTGGGATGGTTGCGTCAGTAATTTCCTAAAGTGCTCCTTGGTTTCCGGTTTTATTTGGACCTCTGGCTCTGGTTGTTTCTTTTTTAAATGAGCATCCACTTAGGCCCTTACGACCGCATAGATCTCCTCATCGGTCAAGTCGTAAGCCCTCTTGGGAGGAACCGGTGGTACTCTTGGGAGGGGCAACAATTGTCACTTTGGGCGTCGGTTATCGCTCGACGGAGCGGTGATATTCTTCCGCTTTTGGCCCTTAGTGGGTGGAGCCGGCTGCGTAGATCGAGATGGACTCGTGTTGGAGTCATGGATTGGACTTGGAGGTGGTGACTTTTACTAGGAGGAGACGGTGCACTTGGAGGTGGACTTTTACTGGGAGGAGACGGTTGCCTTGGAGGTGATGGATTGTTTCTCGGTGAAAAAGGTGGCCTTGGTGTCGAGCCTGGAAACTTGATGTATTCTTTTTTCCAAAGAATGAAGCCACTCGTGACTTCTCCTAGTGTCGTCTCCCCTTCATCTCCAGGGATGTCAAGCTGTAGTGACTGACACATAGGTTGAATTTCATCCACACCGACACGAGGATAGCCAGCTGGAATCGGATTGCAATGGTAGGTCGCTCCTGGTGCAGAAGGTAAAACAAAGCAGACCGCCACCTTCATGGATATATTCTTCAGTTTAACATGCAGCTCACAACTAGTCCTCTCCTTAATTGCATCCATGGGGTACACATCCATCATTGCATAATTACCGTGGCCCTCCGTGGAAGCCACGCTGCTTTTCCGTTGCGATGGGACGACCGTATTGTCCGGTGCAGGATCTTGCTGTCGGAGTCCTTTAAGTTCATTAAGCTCCTGGCGATGCTCCTGCATCATGGCTTCAAACCTCGCGAATCGCTCTGTATCCTCCTCTTTTTGCCGCTTTGTTTTTCTCGATCGGCTTCTGTACGTGTCAAGGTGCTCGGGAAACCCGATAACCCATGGATAAGAAGGTCCGAACCCTCTTGTTCGTCCAGCCTTTTCAGGATTCCCGAGAACCTTTGTCAGCTCATCGTTCTCTCTGTCGGGAACAAATGTTCCCTCTTCAACCTCTTTTATCACTTTAATAAGTTCATTCTTGGGTGAAGAAATTTCTTCGGCTGCAACAATCTCGCCTATTTCTGGGTCTAATGATGTCCCATGCCCGAGTACCCAATTTCTTGACCTCTTGGGCCAACAAGACGTAGTTGGAGTGACCCCTTTAGCCTCCAGGTCAGCCTCAGCTTTATCGAACTTAGACATGGCACTCCTGTAGCGACCTGTGCCCATATGATGGTGATATTTCTTTTTGCTTGCATTTAAATTATTCTTTACTGACATAGCCTTAGCTGGTTCCAAGGTCTTGTATTCCACAAATGCGGCCTAGTTATCCTGCTGCAACTCTAGTGGGCCAGTGAATGGAGGAGTTTTTTTCTTCAAGACATATTTGTGGTACAATATTTTTTCCATTCCTTGAATAGTTTGGCCATCTTCTTAAGAGCAAAGTGCTTGACTTTCCTCGTCATTTGCTGTGTGAGCTCATCAGTCTCCAAGACTGGTAGGGTGAAATGTGTCATGAGAGAATTCCACATCGTATCTCTCGCTCTGTCATCTACAAAACTAGCCCCAGTTGGATCCTTTTTCTTTCCTGGCTTGTTCTAATTTCGCGTGGTGATCGGGACGGTGTCTCTAACAATCACTCCGCATTGACTTGTAAATGCATTCACAGATTCGTTGGGCTCCAGCGGTTGACCCTGCGAAGAGACTAAGTCAATGCTGAAACAGACATCAGCGGGCAACTTGTGTGTCGGGCATCTTGTCCTTGTAGAAGATTGGCCGGAAGCGGAGGTCTAAGAGAAGAAACATTCGTCAGTACATATATACGAATCAATTAGTGCATCTATACTAGTGAACAATCGATAAAGGCTTTATATACCTCGACGGAGTTTGTCATTATTATGGTGTCTTCACCATGGTCTCCACCATGGTCAGCACCATCGTCTCCACTATCTTCTCCACCATCGTCTCCTCCAGACAAATTAAGATATTAGGAGCCATCGTAATAAGACCCCCCAATACCCTCATCTATCATGTTGAGAAGCTCCTCTTCATTCTGTCTGCCGTCCATAGCTTAACTAATACAGAAAAAGAATATTGCATTAAGTAAAAGAATATTACAATTGCGACAACTCGGATACAATACTTAGTGATTAAGATAAAGTACAATAATATAAGATAAAGTACATTATTAATACATATCTCTCATATCTCGGGTGAGATCCGTGAACCTACCAGATATTGGAGAACCTAGTCTCCAAAAGATACATGTATCGTCCTACATGCTCGTCCTCCTCCCTGATACGACGATGTACCACCTCCTCGGGGGTTGGCTCCCTCTGCACCGCTCCTGGACCTCGTGGAAGCCACCAAAGAAGCTCCGGGTCGACGATGATACCCGGATTCCTCACCAAGGTACGAGTCCCGACAGGTAGCACCTCCCAGTGCCAACCCGGCGGATCCCAGACTCGGACATCCCCGACGGAGTCCAGTAGGCTCGGACGAGGTGGACGCGGCATAACTAAATAATAGAAATAAACAATCATAAAACATAAACATTAACTAAATCACTAAGTATTGCCCTAATAACACTAACCCTAAACCTAACAGTAACTAAACTAAACCTAATTAACTAAGTATTCTAACTAACCCTAACTAACCCTAGATAAATACTAACCTATACAATTAACCTAATACTAATACTAACTAATACTAATACTCATATTAAATACTAACCTAATACTAACACTCATACTAAATACGAACTAATATTAATACTAAATACTAATACTAACCTAAATACTAATACTAACCTAATACTAATACTAACCTTAATACTAAATACTAACCTAATACTAACTAATACTAATACTAATACTAAATACTAACCTAATACTAATACTAAATACTAACCTAATAATAATACTAAATACTAACCTATAATACTAATTAACCCTAAATACTAATTAACCAAAATTAACAACATATAACCAAAATTAACAAATAATTAACCCTAAATACGGAATTTATGTGGCGATCACACTGAGCAGCGAGAGGTCTTTGGCAGAGGCAGTCTTGGCGGCGACAGGGAGGCGTGGAGGCCACGGCGGCTGGCAGACGGCAGGCGGCCTGAGAGCAGGCGTGGGCGGTGGCGACACAGGCGAAGGCGGCGGCCTGCAGGCGTGGCGGCGTGGCTCTCTCTGGGAAGAAGTGATCTGGCTCTCGGTGCATTACGACCGGGTAGGGGTATTTATACCACCCCCCTTTAGCCTCGGGTTCGTATTACAACCCGGGGCTAAAGGTGTTTTCGGCCACCGCTCTTCCCACGCGCCACACCCCTTTAGCCCCGGTTTGTGGCGCCAAAACCAAAAATGATTTATATTTTTCAGAAAATTATGTATTATATATCAAAAAATTTAGAAAAAAAAGATCTATAATTTAAATCTATTATCATACTTTATTATATAACTTAAATGAAATTATCTATTGTTTAACAAGTATTATATTTAGTACAAATGTTGGAAAATATAGTTTATTATTTAAAAACAGAAAAATACATATAATATACCAAAATATTCACACAAAAAATAGACTCATTAGAAATATAATATTTAATACTAAAACTATTAACTAGGAGTAAAACATATTTTTCCGCCATTTCCCCCGCTTCCCGTCATGTTTTCCCGCCATTTCCCCCGCTTCCCACCATTTCCCCCGCTTCCCGCCATGTTTTCCCGCCATTTCCCCCGCTTCCCGCCATGTTCTCCCGCCATTTCCCCCGCTTCCCTCCATGTTCTCCCGCCATGTCCCTCTATATCTAGGTCGACCGCCATATCTATCCACACATCCACACCTCTCTCACAACAATGGACACCGCTTATTGGGCCTTTCTAACGTTGGAGGAGACCGAGGCGCTGTGTGCCTCCACCTACCCATGCTCGCCAGGGTACCGGCTGCCTGCTGGCTGGATGCTGAGCGCTGGAGGGGTTCCTGTTCCTCCTGTGCCTCAAGGTTCGGCCCGCCAGGCGGCCATCACGAACCACTTTTACCTCGAGCTCATGCCGGAGCAGCGGATGTATCTCCATTGGGATCCCAACAACCTTGACACCTGGAATGCCTTCTTCGCAAACCGGCGGGAAAGTGAGCTCGCCAGGTACGAGGGTAACGGCCCGCCCCTAGTAAACCACAACGAGGCTGGTCGCCGCCTATGGTGGGTGAACCGGACTATCACCGGTGTGATGCGCTACATCGCCATGGGAGACCATCTTCGCGTGTTGTGAATCCGAGGCCGAAGGATCCATCCGCGTGCTACGAGTAAGGGCTGAGGATCCATCCGCGTGCTACGAGCGACGACGATGACGATTCCGAAGACGACCCTAAAGCTGTGTACTACAGAGCTAGATATGATTATGACTAATTTTTACATTTTAATATTAATAAATGTCTGGCCACAACAAGTATCAATACTACCTATTGTGATCGAGATAGTTCATATCCATATACATATAAGAAAGTTATTAAAAATTAAGGTTTAATAATATTGTACATCACCATCATCCACACATGTTAGGGTTTTCTTCTAATCCGTAACCATGGAGCATCTTCCTTACTTAACGGGATGCTTGGGTGATCCTTCACAGCGAAGGGCGGAATTTCATGAAACTTATCATAATCTTCTGACATGTGTGTCTTTATCCTCCACCCCCACGATGTTTCTTTTTCCTAAAAGAACTATGTGGCGCTTTGGCTCATCGGATGCTGTATTCTTTTGCTTATCTTTCCTTTTTCTCGGTTTGGTAGACATGTCCTTCACATAAAAAACCTGAGCCACATCATTGGCTAGGACAAATGGTTCATTTCTATATGCAAGGTTGTTGAGATCCACTGTTGTCATTCCATATTTCTTGTCTACCTCAACCCCGCCTCCTGTCAGCTTGAACCATTTGCACCGAAACAAAGGAACCTTAAAAAAAGGTCCATAGTCAAGTTCCCATATCTCCTCTATGTAACCATAATATGTATCCTTTTGCCCATTCTCGTATGTTGCATCAAATCGGACACCACTGTTTTGATTGGTGCTCTTTTTATCTTGGGCGATCGTGTAAAATGTATTCCCATTTATCTCGTACGCTTGGAAAGTCAATATAATCGAAGATGGTGACCTGGCCAACAAGTACAACTGCTCTCCAACATTTATGTCATTCATGAGATGTGTCTGCAACCAACCGCTAAAAGTGCTCATATGTTGATCTCTAATCCAGGAGCCAGGCTTCCCCGGGTTGTTGGAGTGTACAATATTCTTGTGTTCCTCGATATACGGAGCCACCAAGGTGGAACTTTGCAGAATTGTGTAGTGTGCTTTAGTGAGACAATGTTCGTCCATACATATCCTTGCTTTCTTTCCTAGCGCGCCTTTTCCACTAACTCTACCCTCATGCCGTGATTTAGGAACACCGATGGGCTTAAGGTCAGGAATAAAGTCAACACAAAACTCAATGACCTCCTCTGTTCCATATCCCTTTGAGATGCTTCCTTCTGGCCTAGCACGGTTATGAACATATTTCTTTAACACTCCCATGAACCTCTCAAAGGGGAACATATTGTGTAGAAATACAGGACCAAGAATGTTAATCTCGTCAACTAGGTGAACTAGGAGGTGAGTCATAATATTGAAGAAGGATGGTGGGAACACCAAATCGAAGCTGACAAGACATTGGACCACATCTATCTGTAACCTTAGTAGACAATCTAGACTGATTACCTTCTGAGAAATTGCATTGGGAAACACACATAGCTTCACAATGGGTACTCGAACATTTTCCGGCAGGAGTCTCCTCAATGTAATCGGAAGCAGCTGGGTCATAAGCACGTGGCAGTCATGAGACTTTAGGTTTTTAAATTTTTTCTCTGCCATATTTATTATTCCCTTTATGTTCGACGGAAACCAGACGGGACCTTGATACTGTAAAGGACTTCAAAAAAGATTTCCTTCTCTTCTTTGGTAAGAGCGTAGCTAGTAGTGCCTTCAAACAGCTCTGGATGCATGCCGCCTCGGTCTTTTATACGTTGTTGGTCCTGCCGTGCTTCAGGTGTATCTTTGCTCTTCCCATACACGCCCAAGAAGCCTAGCAGCGTCACGCAAAGATTCTTCGTCAGGTTCATCACGTCAATTTTAGAGCGGACCTCTAGGACTTTCCAATAGGGTAGCTCCCAAAATATAGATTTCGTTTTCCACATGGGTGCGTGTCCGACATCGTCCTTCGGAACAGATTGTCTACCAGAACCCGTTCCAAAGATTACTTTTAAATCCTTCACCATATCAAATACATCATCACCAGTACGGCGGATAGGCTTACACCGGTTGTCTTCCTCACCATTGAAATGCTTACTTTTCTTTCTTAGGATGTGCGTGGGAAGAAGAAAATGACGATTCCTCGGGTACACATTCTTCTTACATTTATCCAAATATATACTTTCAGTCTCGTTTAAACAGTGTGTGCATGCATTGTATCCCTTGTTTGTCTGTCCTGAAATGTTACTAAGAGCAGGACAATCATTGATTGTTATGAACAACAACGCTCGTAGGTCAAATTCCTCCTGCTTATGCTCATCCCACACACGTACACCTTGTGCGTGCTACAACTGTAAGAGTTATTCAACTAATGGCCTTAGGTACACATCAATGTCGTTGCCGGGTTGCTTCGGGCCTTGGATGAGCACTGGCATCATAATGAACTTCCGCTTCATGCACAACCAAGGATGAAGGTTATAGATACACAGAATCATAGGCCAGGTGCTATGACTGTAGCTCTGCTCCCCAAAAGGATTCATGCCATCTGTACTTAGACGAAACCATAAGTTCCTCGCATCACCAGCTCTTTTTCTTCATCAATGTCTTCCATTGTAGTACCATCATATTCAGGGTAGTCGTTGTCATTCTCTTCTTCTTCGTTGTCTTTCATCATAACCCCTCTTTCTCCGTGCTTGGTCCAACAATTATAGCCGGTCATGAAAACAGACACCTTATGATTCCGACAGACACCACATGGATAAGACATAAAACCATTCCGCTTGTTTGCCTCGGCCACAAGAAGAAAAGAATGCATGCCTTTAATGAACTCGTTAGAGAGTCGGTCAGCGTACATCCATTGCCGGCTCATCTGCATTATATAATTAATTAAGTACATCAAACATAATCATAATTAATTAGTACTAATGTAAAAAACAAAATTAAAGCCAGCAACCGGGACTAAAGATAAAATGAACCTTTAGTCCCGGTTGGAGGCACCAACCGGGACTAAATGTGGATGTGGAGACAACATGTCGACACTATGTCCTCAGTGGGCAGCACTAAGCCAGTAAATTAAATGACGACACTATTTTGGGTGGGTGGCAGCATAATCTTAATTAATTAGTACTAATCTAAAAGACAAAATTAAAACCAGCAATCGGGACTAAAGATATGATGAACCTTTAGTCCCGGTTGGAGGCACCAACCGGGACTAAATGTGGATGTGGAGACAACATCTCGACACTATGTCCTCAGTGGGCAGCACTAAGCTAGTAAATTAAATGATGACACTATTTTGGGTGGGTGGCAGCATAATCATAATTAATTAGTACTAATCTAAAAAACAAAATTAAAACCAGCAACCGAGACTAAAGATATGATGAACCTTTAGTCCCGGTTGGAGGCACCAACCGGGACTAAATGTGGATATGGAGACAACATGTCGACACTATGTCCTCAGTGGGCAGCACTAAGCCAGTAAATTAAATGACGACACTATTTTGGATGGGTGGCAGCACAATGATGGGTTCGTAGCATGGAAAACAAAAATTTTCTACCGCAAGAACAAACAAAAACCCAGATCTAATCTAGATAAAAGCCAAGATCTAATCTATTAGACATGAGCAACGAGATAGATCGGTACTAACCCTCATAGAACCGAAAGCGTTACGAGATTAGATCTCGTGGATGATGTAGTCGTTCACTTGCCGATCTCAAGATCGTGTGGACGATCCTTCCGGCGCCAGCGTTAAAGCGGCGCTTCCATGACGGTCCTGCGTCTTGGTCGGCAGACCTTCCTCTCCCTGTTCCAGCGAGCAGCGGAGGTAGTAGATCTTCTCCACGGAATCCGAACAGCACGACGGCGTGGTGGTGGTGGTGGAGTATAGAATTCTGCAGGGATTCGCCTATGCCTGTGCAGAAGAAAGGTGGAGGAGAGAGGCGGCAGAGATTGGGTGTTGTGATAGGAGGTCCAAGAGGGGGCGCCCCCTCCCTTCTATTTAAGGGAGGGAGGCGCTGAGAGAGTCCTAGTAGGACTCCCTCCTTGAGCAGTGGAAGGGGAGGAAACCTCCTCCCCCACGAATCCATGTATTGCCCCACTTGGACTCCTTGATCCCTTTCTTGGTTTTCAAGTAAACTCCAAGAAATCCTCTAGAACCTTCCAGAACTTTCCAAAACCTTCTAGAATCTCCATACAAACACTCTGAAACATTTCCTAACTTAGAAAATGATCCCCAATATATGAATCTTATTCTCCGGACCATTCTGGATCTCCTCGTGATGTCCAGAATCCATTCCGAGACACCGAACATCATTCGGTCTCCAACGCATATTCCATATCTACTTAAAACAACTTTGAACCTTAAGTGTGTCACCCTACGGTTCGTGAATATGCAGACATGATGAAGACACCTCTCCGATCAATAACCATTAGCGGGATCTGGAGATCCATAACGGCTCCCACATACTCAATGATGACTTCGTGATCGATTAAACCATTTTACATACGAAACCAATTCCCTTTGTCACGCGATATTCTACTTATCCGAGGTTTGATCGTCGGTATCTGTATACCTAGTTCTACCTCGTTACTGATAAGTACTCTTTACTCGTTTCCATGTTATGTCATCCCTTGTGACCTAGTCACATGCTTGCAAGCTATCTAGATGACATTCCACCGAGAGGGCCCAGAGCATATCTATCCTTCATATGGATGGACAAATCCCAATCTTGGTCCATGCGCTTCAACACATACTTTCAGAATACCCAATGACACCTTTATAACCGCCCAGTTACGAAGCGGTGTTTGATGTCATCAAAGTACCCATCCGGTGATGGTGATTAACTTAACCTCATGGTCGAAGGATTAGGTTACTATGTATTTGAAAGCTTACAGCAATACGAACTTAATGACTTGATCTTATGCTACGCTTACTATGGGTGTGTCCATCACATCATTCTCCTAATGATATGATCTTGTTATTAACGACATCCAATGTCCATGATCAGGAAACCATGATCATCCATTAATCAACAAGCTAGTTTAACAAGAGGCTTACTAGGGACTCTTTTATGTTTACAAAACACACAAGTATTAATGTTTCCGGTTAATACAATTATAGCATGGGATGTAAACATTTATCATAAACATAAAGATATAATAATAACCACTTTATTATTGCCTCTTGGGCATATCTCCAACAGTCTCCCACTTGCACTAGAGTCAATAATATAGTTAAAAACTTGTGCATTCAACACCTATGGCTTTCTGGTGTTGTATAGACACTATTGCTAGTGGTAAACATAATCTTCGGATCTGACACTTCCAGGTCCGTGTGTATTTGCATGTCCTTTTGTCTCTACGCATTACTCATTCTCCAATGAGATGGCATTGTATAAATTTGGTCCTTTGGTGAGACATTTAGTTCCTTGGGATTAAATCATGTTGATACAATTGTCGTACAATGTATCTTCATAGTATTATCCCGCTATGAACCACACCTAGTTTGATAACAAACTACTTGACGCAAATGCCCTCATTTGCTGCTACAATAGCAGTCATATACTTAGCCTTTTGTTGTAGTATCTGTCACAATGTTTTAACTTTGGTACTCAACCAAATCCGTTATGGAACTTCCTTTCCATTACATTGTGCCACCCATAGTTTAAATTGAGATAAACTTAATTTGTGACAAAACTAGTATCAATGTAACAATTTACAATGAACTATTTGTCACCACTATATAAGTAATATATTCTTAGTTCTTCAAAATATCATACGAATATCCCTACTATTGTCCAATGATCATCTTATGAGTCATTCTGGTATATGCTCATAACATTTAGAGCATAGGACATATCTGGATGTGTACATCTCAAAGAATGATTGATCAAAATATTCTTCTGATTTCACCAAGTGTAAAAACACTTGAATCTCGTGTCAACACACTTGAATCTTGATTCAGTCCTTTCCGTGCGTCAAGAACCTTTCTTGTTGTTTCCATATTGAACTCATTCAACATCTTATCTATGTACATTTGGCAAAACCATATTAGCGCCTCAATCTATCCATATGGACATTGATGCCTAATTCTTGGGTTATGCCTAAGTCTTTCATCGAAATGAAATTCTTAACCTGTGTCAATAAAAGATACATCATTTCTAATCAACAATATGTCTTTCACATAATGTATTAGAAATATGTCTTAGCGCTCCCACTTAATTTCTTGCAAAATGCAAACATCTTCATCGACTCTGATGAAATTAAACCTTTTAACGGTTTCATCACGGTGAAGATTCCAACTCCGCGATACTCACTTCAACCATTGAAGTTTTGCATAATCTTTTAGCATCCTTTGAATTAACAAAACCCTTTGGATCGTGTCATGTACACGTTCTAGGTAACCATTCTATTAGAAGAACTTGTTTTGTTTGTTCAACTACCATATACCAAAATATATGTAGTGGTTGCTACATTAATCCGTCCAGACTAAATATCGCTATGAAAGATCAAATCTTATCATAGTCAATTCCTTGAACATTGTCGTAAACTCTTTCCGACATGTCGACTATTTCATAGATGTGAAACATCCATGTCTATTGATTTATAGATCCATATCACATGTAAGGTCTTGCACCTTTCCAGAGGGTCTTTCAAATTCAAAGCTTGATTTCTCGTGTATGGAATTATCATGGATTTTATGGCTTCAAGCCACTTAACGAAGTCAGGGCCCATCATTGCTTCTTTGCATGTAGTCGGTTCATCATTGTCAAACAACAATGATTTAACTCTCAAATCTTGGCATTTGATTACTTACCCGACCTACTTGGTTCAATAGGAACTTAGATCTCCGTGACCACAACCTTTGAGGCACGTGAGCCATGAGCATTGTTGCCGCCTCCGGGACACTTAACGATGCTGCGCAACTCAGCACATATTAGCCAAGGTTCAACAACCTTGTCAAAGTTCTATTGTCCTCCCACTTGACTTTTTACCAAAAATTCCTTCTCAAGAAACACGACATTCTAAGCGACAAACACTTTTGTCTTCGGTGTTATGGAGGAATACCCAATGGTTATTCGAAATAACCTACAAAGACATGCTCATCCGACTTTGGTTGTAAACATTTTACTTATGCCTAGCATACCAAAAATTTAAGAAAGGATAACCTGGGTTTTATCCCAAACCATGACTTATATGGTGTCATTTCAACGGATCATGATGGAGCTCTTTTCAGTGTAAAAGCGGTAGTCACTAAAGCTTTAATCTTTAAAATATAATGGCAGTTTTATAAATGACACATTTGATCTTACCATGTCAAACAAGGTTTCATTACATATCTTGAACACTCCATACTCCTATGGTGTTTTGGGAAATGCAAATCCATGGAACGATTCCTCAAATCTTAGGTGTTTTGCTAAATTTGTAACTCAAACATCTTTATGATCCAATCATAAAAAAATTTATTTTCTTGTTACAATAATTTTCCACTTCATCTTGAAAGTCTTTGAACATTTTCAAATGTTTCATACTTCTTCCTTATTGAGTAAGTATTTACATATACTCACTCAAATCTTCGGAGAAAGCATATGAAGTTGAAATCCATCACCCACGACTACACATAATGAACTATATACATCAATATGTACAAATTCCAATCAGTTAGTCGTCCGTTCCTCTTTTGGCCTACGAACGGAGTTTTAATTATCTCCAGGAAAGTATCACAAGCATCATTTGATCAAAATCAAAGACTCCAAAAATCCATAAACATGGAGTTTCTTCATGTATCCCTTTCAATATAATTTAAACGGTGATATCACTTTGCAAGTGATCTTTCAATCATTTGTTTTGCGACATTTCAGCATTAGTTTTATGGTCGTTATTTCTCCAACCAGACTTGTATATCATCCATCTATTATGGAATACGGTAATTATTTGAACAACCTTTTGTCGTCATAATACCTGATCAAAATAACAATTATTGAAACAAATCTTGAAGGTAAGCTTTGATGTTAACGAGCAACACAACAACCCTTTGTTTGTTTTCAATGAACATCATCACACATTCTCTTGCTAGTTACTTAGGCCATTGTAGTTCATGAATTGTGTTGTCCTGTATGACACTTCATACCAACCAATTCCGTATAAAATACCGCAGAACCACATTGTTTAACAACCAAGGAATACAGCCATAACATGTATCTTCTATATACCTAAGTTGGATATCTCCAATCTTTCTTTTCTGCCAAATATTTTATAGATTCTCTTTCAACAATTCCTTTTCTTTTAAAAGAATCTATCAACATCAATAGTGGTGTCATTCACATGACACATAGTACAAAGTGTGTATAGTCAAATACTAATACCTTTGAACTTGCACTTTGAAGTGGATCACCTTCATCAAATGTTTGGCATTCTTTCAAAATTCCATTATTTAGTAATCTTTTAGTGTAGTAAACATTTTACTTACATCTTCTATTCATCCTTAACATGACGACTTTCATGATCAAGCTGTTATAGCTTATAAAGGTGAATTGCGAGTATAATGTTTCTTTTCCAAAACCTTTTGGAGGATTAGGATGACTAGCGTCTCCAACCTTCACAAATTCTCATCAAATATGAGGACATATACTCTATCATGTTGTAACCAACACATTGTTTTAGATATCGCAATACCTTTCACATATGATGGTTTCTGAAACATTGCTTTCAGCTCTTAGATAAACTTGATATTAAAAACAATCTTTTGAGTATCAAGAATCATGGAGGAAAACATGATACATTAGATACTAACACTGGAATTGTTTACTCTTGATTTAATACTGTTTATTAAACTTCACAGAGTAAAAGGAGTTTGCTGAAAGTTTGCAACAGGACTTTTAAACTTTAGATTGACACTCAAAACAATACGATACCAGTTCGTAAAGCAAATATCCAGAATTTCTATAGTTCTACTATCTCAACTATAACTAAGCGTAAGGTGGTGAACGGATGCCAATGACTACAACAAACTATGAAAATTCACTTTGATTGTGTTTATGATAAATTGAGTTTGACTAATCCAAATTACAAATGAACTCCCACTCAAAACAACATCCCTAGAGTTGTTTTAGTGATTACACAAACCAAATCCACTACACCAAGTCCGATCATCACGTGAGATGATGTAGCTTCAAAGGCGAACAATCAACATGTTCATCATATCATCCATATGACTCATGCTTTACCTTTCGGTATTCCGTGTTCGAGACCATGTCGCATACATGCTAGGCTCGTCAAGGTTAACCTTAGTATCCGCATGTGCAAATCTGGCTTGCACCCGTCGTATGCACACGTAGAATCTATCACACCTGATCATCACGAGATGCTTCGAAACGACGAGTCTTAGCAACGGTGCCAACTAAGGACGAACACTTTATTACTTGATATTTAGTGAGATGGATCATCTTATAATGATACCGTCGTTATCTAAGCAATACAAGATGCATAAAGGATTAACATCACAGGCAATTCATAATTAGTGTGATATGATATGGCCCTTTCTTCTTATGCCTTTGATCTCCATCTCCAAAGCACGGACATGATCTCCATCATCACCAGCATTGCGTCAAGGTCAGTGGCGCCGCTTCATGGTTGTCCATCATCACTAGCAACTATTACAACTACATGGAATAAAGCTATTACAAGATGAATAGACACGCAGGTCTTAAAAGAATTAAAGACAACCATTAGGCTCCTGCCGGTTGCCATATTACAACAAGGATCATTGCATACATCAAATATAATCACAATCACATGATGGCCATATCACATCACAAAACCCCTGCAAAAACAAGTTAGACGCCTCTAATTTTCTTCGCATGTTTTACGTGGCTTGGGGCTTTCGACTAAGAACGGATCTTACCTACGAAACCGAACCACATCGTTGATACAAGTGCTATCAAGTGCAAAGTGTAGATTTGATCTATACTATGATGGGAGAGACAGACACCCGCAAAGCCACTTGTGCAAAACGAGTTGCACGTCAAGCGTGGAGCAAGTCTCATGTACGATGACATGTAATGTTAGCCCGAGCCGCTTCATCCCACCATACCGCAAGATGCAAAGTACACACATAGCAAAAGACGACACGAGCACCAACGCCCACAACCTCATTGTGTTCTACTCGTGCAACAGATCTACGCATAGACAAGGCTCTGATACGATTGATGGGTTTGTAGCATGGAAAACAAAAATTTTCTACCGCAAGAACGAACAAAAACCCAGATCTAATCTAGATAAAAGCCAAGATCTAATCTATTAGACATGAGCAACGAGATAGATCGGTACTAACCCTCATAGAACCGAAAGCGTTACGAGATTAGATCTCGTGGATGATGTAGTCGATCACTTGCCGATCTCAAGATCGTGTGGACGATCCTTCCGCTGCTCAGCGTTAAATGGCATCACACACGTGCGGAGTCGAAGCAGACCTTCCTCTCCCTGTTCCAGCGAGCAGCGGAGGTAGTAGATCTTCTCCACGGAATCCCAAAAGCACGACGGCGTGGTGGTGGTGGTGGAGTATAGAATTCTGCAGGGATTCGCCTATGCCTATGCAGAAGAAAGGTGGAGGAGAGAGGCGGCAGAGATTGGGTGTTGTGATAGGAGGTCCAAGAGGGGGCGCCCCCTCCCTTCTATTTAAGGGAGGGATGTGCGCCTAGGGAGGGGGAGTCCTAGTAGGACACCCCTCCTTGGGCCGGCGGTGGGAAGGGGGGAGGAAACCTCCTCCCCCACGAATCCGTGTATTGCCCCACTTGGACTCCTTGATCCCTTTCTTAGTTTTCAAGTGAACTCCAAGAAATCCTCTAGAACCTTCCAGAACATTCTGAAACCTTCTAGAATCTCCATACAAACACTCCGGAACATTTCCTAACTTAGAAAATGATCCCCAATATATGAATCTTATTCTACGGACCATTCCGGATCTCCTCGTGATGTCCCGGATCCATTCCGAGACTCCGAACATCATTCGGTCTCTAACGCATATTCCATATCTACTTAAAACAACTTCGAACCTTAAGTGTGTCACCCTACGGTTTGTGAATATGCAGACATGATGAAGACACCTCTCCGATCAATAACCATTAGCGGGATCTGGAGATCCATATCGGCTCCCACATACTCAACGATGACTTCGTGATCGATTGAACCATTTTACATACGAAACCAATTCCCTTTGTCACGCGATATTCTACTTATCCGAGGTTTGATCGTCGGTATCTGTATACCTAGTTCTACCTCGTTACTGATAAGTACTCTTTACTCGTTTCCATGTTATGTCATCCCTTGTGACCTAGTCACATGCTTGCAAGCTATCTAGATGACATTCCACCGAGAGGGCCCAGAGCATATCTATCCGTCATATGGATGGACAAATCCCAATCTTGGTCCATGCGCTTCAACACATACTTTCAGAATACCCAATGACACCTTTATAACCGCCCAGTTACGAAGCGGTGTTTGATGTCATCAAAGTACCCATCCGGTGATGGTGATTAACATAACCTCATGGTTGAAGGATTAGGTTACTATGTATTTGAAAGCTTACAGCAATACGAACTGAATGACTTGATCTTATGCTACGCTTACTATGGGTGTGTCCATCACATCATTCTCCTAATGATATGACCTTGTTATTAACGACATCCAATGTCCATGATCAGGAAACCATGATCATCCATTAATCAACAAGCTAGTTTAACAAGAGGCTTACTAGGGACTCTTTTATGTTTACAAAACACACAAGTATTAATGTTTCCGGTTAATACAATTATAGCATGGGATGTAAACATTTATCATAAACATAAAGATATAATAATAACCACTTTATTATTGCCTCTTGGGCATATCTCCAACACACTATGCCAGGGTGAGTGTGTCGACATTATGTCATCAGTGCCCGACACTATGTTGTGCTGCTTAATCTATAAATAGGTATGCATTCTTGTGAAGAACTGCAATATGGTGTGCGAGACCAGGGACACCACTACGGCGGAGCTTCTCGAAGATGTCTTAGGACCTCGTCCTTAGACATCTTCGAGGAGCTCGCCATAGAGGCACTCTCTAATATGTGAAATTAGTTAGCTCCACCAGTATACTGATCTAGCTAGAGAAGATATAAACTGAAAGCTGGTGTGCGAGAGCAGGGACACCACTACGGCAGAGCTTCTCGAAGATGTCTTAGGATCGCGTCCTCAGACATCTTCGAGGAGATCGCCATAGAGGCACTCCCTAATATGTGAATTGTTTTAGTTACCCGACGTATTAATCTATAGCTAGAGAAGTTATTAACTCCAAGATGGTGCCAGAGGGACACCACCACGGCGGAGCTTCTCTCAAAGATGTCTTAGGATCCTATCCTCAGACATCTTCGAGGACCTCGCCATAGAGGAGCTTCTCGAAGATGTACTATGATGTCTTCTTATCAAGCTTTTATGAATTAACCCTATCTTTGTTACAATTTTTTCAGTTTGTTGAATGCAGGAAGACGAAGAAGGATATTTTGCCCAGCTAGCTAGTTAGAATGATGAACTCACGCATGTGTGTGCTTCTAAAATCAAATTTCGAGACTATGTGCCAAAACAAGATATATATAGATATAATCCACATATTGTGATATTTACCTTAGAGTTCCTTACATTAATACAAGATAGATAGAATCTAAACATCGATATCATGCTATCATTGCAAAAATTACTACCAAACTAAATCCACAAATCCATCTATAAGATAGAGCATGAAATGAGCTAATATAGCAATGGGAGTTCAAAGGATGAAGTTGCTCACGTTTTAGAACCTTTGGATAGATGGGGACCACAAAATATAGACAAATCTTGAGGAAAAAAAGGGCACGAACTCGAGCTTGAAGCGAGAAAGAGAGAGAGAGAGGAGAGCCACCAGCTTGAATGGTGGCTTCGGCAGGGGAAGAAGATATAGCCAGACCTTTAGCCCCGGGTCGTATAACAAACTGGGACTAAAGGGTCTGGCGCCCGACCCGACCTTCTTGAAACCCTTTAGTCCCGGTTTGTTACACGACCCGGGGCTAAAGGTCCCGTTCGAACCGGGGCTAGTGCCTGCCACCCCCCTGGGGCTAGTTCTAGCTGTTGGACCGGGGCATTAGTCCCGGTTTGTAGCAAAACCAGGGCTAATACCCCTGGACCAAAGGTCAGTTTCCTACTAGTGACCTGACAAAAAATTCGGTTGCGTCGACCCGCTAAAACCTCCGGCTACGGCAACCCGTTGCGTCATCGGTTCTGGCTCCTCCGGCCACATCAACCTCGTCAAATACTAACAATGCTAAGTTTACTTCGAGTTTATTACTTTCTTACTTTAATCGCACTCGAAACACTTGGGGGATGCACCCTCTTAGAGTAACCTAAGTGTCATTGACTCCGTGCACTCGAGCAATGTAGGGTTTCGTAGAAGAAAACAAAAAAATTCTATCTACACGAACACTAATACTAAGATCTATACTATGTAGACATAAGTAACGGAGAAGGAAGATGGTATTTAGACCCTTCAAGACCGATAAACGCCTTACGCAGGATGGCTTATGTTGATGAAGACGAGCAGCTTCAAGCACCCCAAGTGTGGTGCCTCCGAAGTACTACACACGTCCGGTGTAGGTGACGTCTCTCGTGCTCTGATCTAGCCGAGCAGGGGAAGAAGAAGATGCTGGACCGAAGATCACATGATGGTAGTATGAAGGTGGAGAACTCAAATTCCTAGAGGTCCTCCCCAATATTATGGAGAAATCCTCAATGGCAATAAGAGAGAGAGAATGACAGAATTGGATGATTCCAAAGGGGAAGGGTGACCCCCTTTATATAGTGGGAGGGGGAGGTGCACCACCCAAGGGGCAGGCGGTGTGGGACTAATCACCACACCAGCCGGCCAGCAAGGAGGAGCCGCCGGCCCTAGGTGGGCCCCCCTTGGGCAGCCCACCAAGCCCTAGCTGGCTGGCCCCTCTCCCTAGGCGCCTTGCACCTTTGGGCCTCCCCTCTAGGTGATGCCCATTAGCATTGAACGGTAGACTAAACTCACACAAATATAGAATCGTCGTCGAGCAGAACACGCAGGGAAGGGCTTCTGGCAAGTTTTTGTTCTGGCTCCAACAATAACATCGAGGGTTCTCTCCCAAAGCGCTTCCAGCTGCACTAGTGTACAGAGAAGACTGGATGTGAACATGAAACTTTACAGGAAGAAGAATCGCCCCACTTTCCCTCTTGGAAGGATACCTAGTATAGTGAACAGCAAGCTACACTACTTCAAATCTCTTCTCTCTTCTAAGTTTGCAGCAGTTGACTCCTGAAATAGAACTTTTCGGGTCAGATACCCCCAGCCAACGTGAGGAAAAGTGAATGATTTCAATCTAGAAAAGAATCATATCTTCTTTCCCATTTTATGATGAGAATTCTAAGTCGTATGTGTACGGAAGATCAATGAGGTTGTATTCACATATGTCTATGAAATCAGTATAGGAGCAATGGCTTTCATTCACAAAACAATTATGAACAGTCTTTATGGCCGTTTTGGTATATCGCCGGAAAGCGGGAAGCTTCCCCGCAACTCCAACTACCGGAAACATTAGCTCGAACATTCGAGTTAGAGATGAAAAGGACCGCCCTTCAGCTAGAACCCTCCCTTAAAGAAATGAAATTGAGTCCTTCGATCCCTCACAGCTGCAGGGTATATAATCTCGGTCCTCCCCTATGGGCAGCCTTTAAAAATAAAATAATATATATTTTAATATTAATTCATCCAATTAATATAAAATACACATGTTATTATATTCCTTCACTCCAGAACTCCTTCCGGAACCCCTCCGATCAACATCGGATGTTATGCGGATCTATTCCGGTTTCTCTCTCTATTTCTCCTACTATACCACATCTATCCCTAAGCGTCCTCACCTTAAGCGTGACATCCTGCGGTTCGGGAACACTCCGGACATGATTGAGACCTCTCTCATACCAATGATCATCAGTGGGACCTGGATGCCCCTGATGGCCCCTATGCATTCCACGAATCTTATCACTTGAACCGTAAACGTTGTTTCCCATTCCCTTTCCCACTTGATACTTAGTTCATCCGAGCCTTGATCTTCGGTATCTCCATACCTTAGTTCGATCTTGTTACCGATGAACTTGTTTACTCGATCCCATGTCATTGCATTCTGTGACCCAGTCACACGATTGCAATCTTTGTTAATGCAACTTCACCGAGATGGCCACATATCTATCCATTACATGAAATGGCAAATCCTGGTATTGATATGTACTCTTGTACATGTACCATTTGGAAATCTTAGTGGCACCTTTTTGATCATCTAGTCACAAAATGATACTTTATACCATCTAAGCTCTCTCTAGAACGGTGATTTGCATTATCTCACAGTCTAAGGATCAGGTTGTAAGGTTTCCTGTTTATCATTAATGGTGAACTTTGTAACTAGATCTCATTGAGATACAAATATCGGATGTTTGTCTATCACATCATTCAACCAATAGCGTCACCTCATTGTCAATTGGCATAAATTCCCATTATCTTGAAACCCAGATCATCCTCATGACCAATAAACTAGTTTGCTAGAGGCAACTAGAGACATAGGTTGTTTACATACCACACGTGTATTAACGTTTTGTATTAATACAGTCATAGCACAGTATGAAACCTATCATGAACATATAAGAGATATATCAAACAATACACTTTATTATTTGCCTCTAGGGCATATCTCCTTCAGGCACCTCATACGCGACTGCCTGAGTAACTGACTCTGTCTGAACGTTGAATCCTTGAAAACTCCGACCCACTTGCAGCCCAACTGACTGGTCGGCAAGGTACCGAGACTAAGTGCATCAGGCTAACGAAAAGGTCTTCCGTTAACGGTACAAAAGTATTGAGCCCAATGGCACTCGAAAATGTTATGACAAACTGAAAGGCACATATTCTTTATAAGATATACATACTTCACTATTTTTTATATTTTCTACAGCTTACAGAATGTCGGCTACATCGAGCTATTTTATCGAGTCCTCCAAATGGAGTCGATTAACACCACCCACATCAACTTTCGCCAAGACCCGAGTCGAGAACCTCCTAAGATGAAGAAGATCTCTAAGCCTATACTCACCCGATAAAAATCAAGACCCGAGTTGAGAATCTCCTCTGATGAAGAAGATTTCTAAGCCTATGCTCGGATGCAATCATACACACAGGGCCTCGGGGGTTACTCTCATCGGGAGCGCTAGTCGCGCACCCGATGAAAGCATATCCTCCAACGGATTCGATGAAAATCGCTTACATCGCTACAAATAAGGTCTGAGTAGAGAACCTCCTCGGATGAATATCATATTTGCTCACCCGATAGAAAAATAAAAATCCTCCTATGGAGTCAATAAATTATTAAGAATTCTCAGACCACGTCCACGCGATAAAATGTCTGAATGCTGTGTCTATCGACATGAAGTAAGACCCTAGGATCCGTCCAGTGAGACCTAGTAACCGCACCTGAATGCGCTTTGCTAGTAATTTTCCGTATCTATGATATGATGAAAAATCCTGACGGATGCGTTGGGTACCCAAAAACTGTAATTCAGTACTAGATAAGACCTCCGCGGCCCGAGCTAAATTACGCCAACATATACCAGGTTCGAGTCCGGGGACGTGAACTTGATGTAGGTTCACGTTGTTTTTTCCCAAGAGCAATTAACTGGATCCCGATCCGTTGGATGTACTAGACTCACTATACCAAAATTGCCATGACAAACTTACTAAACTGACAGTTCTCCTATTCGATAGGAAAAATTCCTCCTATGGAGTCGACAATAATAGAAAAAATACAAGACCTGAGCCAAGAAATTCCACGGATGATGAAAATTTGAGCCTATGCCCGAGCGCACTCGTTCGAATATAGCCTCAGGGGCTACTCCCATCGGGAGCGCTAGTTGCGCACCCGACAGAAAAAGCAGAAGTCCTCCAACATGAGTCAATGGAAGATACAATGATGAAGAACTTTGAGCCTACCTAAGTGTATTTTCGTTCTTGAAGTGATATTGGAATTTTGGGTACTCAATATCACTTCAAGAACGAAAAAACTTCAGCCACTGCATCAGCCAAACAAGGTAGTCGAGAAACACAACCATCTAAAGAAATCTTCGAGTTCACCTTCCGGGAATATTAAAAAGACATTGAGCCTATGCTCGGATGCAAGCATCCGACCATAGCCTCGGGGGCTACTGACATGGGCACAACCCTTTGGATGCCCATTATTTTTATATATGGTGCGACCCAAGGGAAGGCTCACCCGAAGATATTTCAAGATCCATGAAGCGCATGACAATTCAATAAATACGAAGCCTACAAGGACACAGACTCCTGGAAGAACAAGACAAGGAAAGTCCAAAACTGATTACATACAAATTCTAACTTGTAACCAACTCGTATCGGTACCTGAGACTTAGCATCCCCATATATAAAGGCTAGGAGGGTCCAACGAAGAGGGAGGACTACACCCAACAATAGATATAGACAATAGACATCAGATTCACATCTATCTCTCTCTCGGCAAGATCACATCTAGTCGACTCATCGAGTTTGTACTCTCCATTGATAATACGAGCAGACAAGCAGAAAGTAGGGTTTCCTCTACGAGGGCCTGAACCTAGGTAAATCGCCTCCCTTGTTTATCTGTTAAGCCGACGAAATCACTAGTGCTCTCCTTTTTCGTGAAACACACATCCATAACCATGGGCATTGCCAAGGTTACCCCTCGTCAACTACTAATACTACTAATAATACTCTACCACTACCACTATAATACTACTAATAATTAGTACTACTACAAATACTATAAAAATATTACTAATACTATAGTACTACTAGTAATACTACTAATACTACTATTAATACTACTACAAATACTAGTAATACAACTACAAATACTACTACAAATACTAGTAATACTACTACAAATACCAGTAATACTACTAATACTGCTACTAATTGTACTACTACTAATACTGCTACTAATTGTACTACTAGTACTACTATTACTAATACTACTATACTAGTACTAACACTACTACAATGTATCTACTCAACCAAATCAATAAAATTTTCATGAGAAATTTCATATCTCTTTCCTAAATCTAATTCAGATCATTGGTTCGGGAGGATGATAGAGGAAGGGAGAGGGATGGGGCGCACCTGGAGCGGTCGGTGGTGGCGGCTAGGGCGCTCGTGTGAGGATCGAAACAGTTGTGACGACGGTGGTGGTCGGTGTGGCTAGTGGTGGCAGCGGCCGCGGCGTGAGGATAGTGACGGCGCAGATGCTCGGGGTCGGTGGCATCGCCTCTTGTGATGGCAGACGGTGACGGGGGACGGTGTGGACGGGGTTTTGGGGGAGAAGGGCAGGTGGGTTATATGTCAATGGCCTTGGAGCCCCGGTTCAGTGATGCCTGTGTGTGCTTGTCTGGGATCGTGAATGATGAATATTGGATTTGGGGGAGAAGGGCCGGTGGGTTATATGTCAAGGGCGTTTAGCTCTGTCTTTAGTGCCGGGTCGTGGCATGACCCGGGGCTAAAGGTGTGAACTTTATCCCCGGGTCATGCCACGAACCAGGACTAAAGGGCAGCAACCCAGAGGGCGCGCGCCAACCCTCCACCTTTAGTCTCGGTTCGTTGCATGACCCGGTACTAAAGAGCCATTCGAAAATAATTTTTCAACTAAAGTCCCGGTTCGTTGCATGAAAATAAATTATGGTTCCCACCTTATTGCATATTAACATGTTAATAAAATAAATACATAATATTTATATAATAAAAATATATATAGCATAACAAAATTTTCATAGAAGAAATATCTATATAATAAAATTATAATTTATTTTTATGAGAATTAAATTATTTAATATGGTAAATCATTTTTAAAAGGGTTTTAAATGGTAAATCATAAAAGGGTTTTTAAATGGTAAATAAATTATAAATAAAGAATAATAATCGCTGGCCTCCGATTATTGCCATGTTGAGATACACATGATCTAATGCTCATGATTTTTTGAAAAAAGGAAAACTTTCTAAGAAATGGGTCTGGTTTGAACTACAGGTACATGATCTAATGCTCATAATTTTTTGAAAAAAAACATTTTTAGACTCACAATATGATGTTTCTTCAGAGATTCAATGCAAGTTTTAGAGAGGCTCATCCCCTATCTTAATGCTCGCCGTTTTGATCATAGTTTGAAACGAGCATAAGAAATTAAAAAAAGGTCCAAACTATGTAAATCCTTCACATGTTGTCATATTATGTGACATAGTTGCAAGGAAAATACCAAACTTGGTATAATGATTACATCACGAAAAGTCCTCAAAATGAGCTATCATGTTCGAGGTTTCATGGCTTTCGGACCAAATGCAGAATTGCGGCATAGTTTGTGATAGTGTGCCTATATTGTGCATGCATGTGTATCTTGGGATGACGAACAATGCTGCAGGAGGACATTTTTCGTCGCACGGAAAAGCCATTTTCCATTTTACGAGTACAGAAACATAGCATTTTGGGAAGCAACCACCAAAGGCATAATTTAAAATACCGCCACCCCATTTTTCAAAAATACTAGACCACCTTACATGGGCAATGTCCTAACCAGGATATCATAAACCTTTCTGTCCACCCCGGGTGAAAAAGACAAATATATGACGAATCGGTAGGAAGTGTGTCCGGTTTGAACTACATGTACATGATCTAATGCTCACGATTTTATGAAAAAATTATTTTTAGACTCACAATATGATGTTTCTTCAGATCCAATGCAAGTTTTAGCGAGTCTCATCCGCTATCTTCATGCTCGCCCTTTTGACCATAGTTTGAAATAGGGAATTTTGAAACGGACATAAGAAATTCAACCTTCGCGTGGTGTCACATTATGTGATATATATAGTTTCAAGGAAAAATACTAAACTTGGTATATTGATTGCATATCAAAAACCACCAAAGACATAATTCAAAATACATATAGTCATTTGTTTCCTGAAATGCCTTGCTTATGATCGCGTCGGCCGTAACTATAAAGTATCTTCATCATTTAATAGGATGCTTGGATCAGTATTCACTGTGAAGGACGGAATTTTATCAAACTTATTATAATCTTTTTATATGTCTGCCTTGTCCTCCACTCCCACGATGTTTATTTTTCCTGAAAGAACTCTGTGGCGCTTTGACTCATCATATGATGTATCCGTTTGCTTATTTTTTTATTTTTATTGGTTTGGTAGACATGTTCTTCACTTAGAAAACCTGAGCCACATCATTGGCTAGGACGTATTGTTCCTCTATATACCCAAGATTGTTGAGGCCCACTATTGTCATTTCACACTTCTTGTCTACCTAAACTCCACCTGATGTTAGCTTGACCCATTTGCACCAAAACAAAGGGACCTTAAAAGAAGGTCCATAGTCAAGTTCCCATATCTCCTCTATGTAACCATATTATTTATCCTTTTCCCCATTGTTGTTTGTTGCATCATTGCGGACAAAACTGTTATGATTGGTGCTCTTTTTATCTTGGATGATCGTGTAAAATATATTTTTATTTATCTCGTACCCTTGGAGAGTCAATACAGTCGAAGATGGTGTCCTAGATAACAAATAGAGATGATCTCCAACTGTGTTGTTATTCATGAGATGTGTTTGCAACCAATCACCGAAATACGCCATGTGTGCACGTGTAATCGAGTCGTCAGACTCCCCCGGGTATTGGGAGCGTAGAATATTCTTGTGTTCATTGATATACAGAGCCACCAAGGTGGAACTTTGTAGAACTGTGTAGTGTGCTTGAGTGAAAGAATGCGTGTCTCTACATATTATTTCTTTCATTCCTAACGTGCCTTTTCCACTTAGTCTCCCCTCGTGCCACGATTGAGGAACACCAATCGGCTTAAGATCAAGAATAAACTCAACACAGAACTCAACGACCTCCTCTGTTCCATAGCCCTTGGAGATGCTTCCTTCTGGCCTAGCACGGTTATGAATATATTTCTTTAAGACTCCCATGAACCTATCAAAGGGAAACACATTGTGTAGAAATACAGGACCAAGAATGGCAATCTCTTCGACTAGGTGAACCAGGAGATGCGTCATAGTATTGAAGAAGGATGGTGGGAACACAACCTCAAAATTAACAAGACATTGGACCACATCATTATGTAACCTTGGTAGAGTATCTAGATTGATTACCTTCTGACAAATGAATATAACTTCACAATGGGTACTCGAACATTTTCTTGTAGAAGCCCCCTCAATGCAACTTGAAGCAATTGTGTCATAATCACGTGGTGGTCATGAGACTTTAGGTTATGGAATTGTTTCTCTACCATATTCATTATTCCTTTTATATTCGACAAGAAGCCATATGGGACCTTGATACTAAACAGGCATTCAAAAAAGATTTCCTTCTCTTTATTGGTAAGAATGTAGCTGGAAGGACCTTTATACTTCTCTAGATGCAGGCCATCTCATTCGTTCATATGTTGTTGGTCCTGCCGTGCTTCTGGTGTATCTTTCGACTTCCCATACATGCCCAAGAATCCTAGTAGGTTCACGCAAAAATTCTTTGTCGCGTGCATCATGTTGATTGAAGAGTGGACCTCTAGGACTTCCTAATAGGGTAGCTCCAAAATATAGATTTCTTCTTCCACATGGGCGTGTGTCTGGTAGTGTCATTCGGAACAGATTGACCGTCAGGACCCTTTCCAAATATTACTTCTATATCCTTGACCATACCAAATATAGCATCACCAGTACGGGGCATAGGCTTATTCCGGTGATCTGCCTCACCTTTGACATGCTTGCCTTTCTTTCTTAAGATATGCTTGGTCAGAGGAAATTGACGACTCTCCAGGTACACAACCTTCTTACATTTATGCAACTATGTACCTTTAGGCTCATCTAAACAGTGTGTGCATGCATTGTATCCCTTGTTTGACTGTCCTAAAAGGTTACTAAGAGAAGACCAATAATTGATGGTTACGAAACCAACACTCGTAGGTCAAATTTCTCCTGTTTGTGCTCATCCCACACACATACAACTTGTCTGTGCCACAACTTTAAAAGTTCTTCAACTAATGGCCTTAGGTACACATCAATATCATTGCTGGATTGCTTCGGTCCTTGGATGAGCACTTGCATCATAATGAACTTCCTCTTCATGCACAACCAAGGAGGAAGATTGTAGATACATAGAGTTATAGGCCAGGTGCTATGACTGCAGCTTTGTTCCCCAAAAGGATTCATTTCATATGTACTTAGACCAAACTTTAAGTTCCTTGCGTCATCTACAAAGCCCGGGTACTCTCTCTCGATTTTTGTCCACAACGACCCATCAGCGGGGTGTATCAACATCGAGTCTTTCGTGCGGTCTTATTTGTGCCATCACAACAACTTGGCATGCTCTTTGTTTCTGAACAAACATTTCAGTCGTGGTATTATTGGAGCATATCACATAATCTTGGCAGGACCCCTCTTCCTAGGGCGCTCGCTCTCAACATCACCAGGATCATCTCATATGATCATATCCCTCAATGCATCGCATACCGGGCATTCATTATTATTCTCGTACTCCTCAACACGGTAGAGGATGCAGTTATTAATGCATGCATGTATCCTCTGCACCTATAATCTTACTGGTAGGCAGTTCGTTATCCTTTGCAAGCTTCTTCTTCATTATTTCTGGTAGCTTTTGAAATCCTTTGTTAGATAAAACATTCTCTGCCTTCCATTGCAGCAATTCCAGTACGGTACCGAGCTTTGTGTTGCCATAATTTGGGTACAACCCTGTTTTGTGATCATCTAACATGCGCTTTAACTTCAACTTCTCATTTACACTTTCGCATTCTCTCT
Organism: Avena insularis; assembly: GCA_023614405.1. Classification (NCBI taxonomy): domain Eukaryota; kingdom Viridiplantae; phylum Streptophyta; class Magnoliopsida; order Poales; family Poaceae; genus Avena; species Avena insularis. Next base: position 159,871 of record JAJUPC010000258.1, read on the forward strand.
GTGCAACACACTGTTGAATCACTTTATTTGAATGAAGAGGGTGATGTCATTTTATGGATGGAATCTAAAGGAATTTATTCAGTTATCTCCTCGAACTCAGTCATTAACTGCAGGTATATTCCTCTGGTACACATTCAACTGTCCCTCCAAGGTTGCATGTTTTCTTATGGTTTATATCTATCAAAAATTTACTTCCAAGAGATAATATAAGAAAAAGACAAAATTTATATGTTACTTACCTATTATCTACTGAACCTGGTATTTTTATTCACCTGTACTTTCAGTGTACTATATCAAAAGAGTTATGGAAAAACATGTCTCCCTTAAATATGTTAAATGAGAAGGTAACTATTCTCTATATTTCTAGTTAGTGGATTAGTGACAAAAAGAAAAGGCTTCAGATTATCATTCATACATTTATTATTAAAATGATAAATGATATGTCCTTCAACAGGTTATGTATGGTTTGGACGAAGGTACTCTCTGAGGATGGCCTATACCCTTGCCCGATGGAGGATTTTGGGCCACGAGGATGTAAGAGGGCGGCTAGACATTGCCCATGGAGCTCTAGATATTATAGCAAGTCAGTCGCCCATTGTAATACCTCGGACCGTACGCTCTAAGAATCAAGCCAGGATGAACCCAAAGTGCATAAGATGTCCTACCGCGAAGGACCAAGGGCCACCCACATGTAGGCGCTGTCTAAGCGGAGCATGGAACAGTACCGGCCAACTACCCTATCCACTTTACAAGATCATCGTATCAAGTGCGACCAATGTAGTCGACATGTATGCGGACTAAACATACACAAGTCTGTATGTCCGTGACGTACAACAGTACATTAGAGACATACCAACTAAAAGAAATAGAAATATTCAACGCCATACGGCAAGATTCAAATATCTTAAATAGAGATAATAGTTTAGGATACATCCTCAAACATCACACATCAGAGTATCAAGCAAAATTTGAAATCAAGATTCGAGTACGAACAAGAATAAAAATGGCATAAGATGTCCTAAAAATAAGCACATCCCTGCCACAGGTCTCATGGATCTCTATCCCCGGAATCTCTACACCTAATGATAGTTGCCACCGTGATCGGTCTCCTTGACCCAGTAACCTTCCTATGAGTAAACTTGTCCATCTGAACCAAAATATTTATCGTGTGAGACTCTAGGGGTATTCATCAAGTCTTAATGCATCTAACGGAAACAACCTGGGGTGACGTAATTGCAGCGAAAGATAATATCTAAACAGTTCTATAGAGACACGCTACAACATCCGTCCAACCAGATATGGATGAACGATCATTAATTAGAAACAACAGTTATATAAGTAATATAAATAAACATCACTCGCTTTCCTTCTCACTTACCGAACGAGCAGGCGGAAGAACATCCCATCCATTGGCAATTTAATTAACCATTTCATAAGTATTGCACTATTTACTAGTCAAGTTTTAGTTAAATTAAACATGATGCTTTAGTTATAGTTGTCTATGATAGAGAAACTGTGCTCCAAGTAGTCCATCACCGCGAACACTGATTTTAGAAAGATTTACCCTATAGGGGTGCACAAATAGTAACACATGCACGATCAACCTAGGGAAGAACCAAATAAAAAGCAACGAGACCTCACGACAAAGCATTCATAGGATTCATAAATGATTTCAGGGGGGCACCCCACTAAGCTACACGCAACGAAGTTGGCCGGCTCCGAGACGGACCTAGGGTTTGTTCTAATGTCTGTAAATGACTGGAAACCCAAAAGTGTGATTGAGCTTGTCGATACCGCGAAATTATTCCACATTCCAAAATAGTATAGGCGCTCCACGCGCAATAGTAAATAAAGCAGTAAAGCATGGCATAAGTATAGGATATTTATAAAGCCCCAAACTAATTGTGGCCCCAAGAAATAAGATGTGAATCAAGCTCAGACCCACATGCGGATAGTGCGATAGTCAAGGAACATGAATCAAGTACCCGGGGTCCTACTGGACACGAGTGAGCGTGGAAGAACCAAATAACAGCTATTACCCACCAATGTCTCTTTCTTTAGTTATCCTATTACTACACAGTTTAGTATCCAAAGAGTCACACAAACTCTACACATGCAATTCTATGACTCACATGGCTCAAGCAACTCATAGGATTAAGGGTACAAGCTTCGGTGGGGTTTAAAAGTAAAGGCTATGCAGTACTTGGGATTCATTTAATGCAAGCGTGACTCAATTATACAAGAATAAGATAGAGACATAGATGCTATATGTAATGCAAGCATGGGGATTTGCTTGCTTGTCGGATCAGCAGTATGGTAACTGGGATCCGTGTAGTATTCTTGGTTCTCCTGATAGTTCCCTTGATTGGCATATGTCCAGAATAAAAGCCAAACACACAAGGGGCCATAATAAATAAAGTGCGCAATCATACGAATATATGCAACAAGCAAACAAGATATGCCAAGGTGTTCCAAGAGCTTGACCGGTTCGAGTGTCTCTTGCATGTACTCACGGGGGCTCTCTTCTCGTTTAGCGCCTTATGTTGCTGGCCTCTTCGAAGATTCTTGCGTACTCGTCCATGTCTGGAGCATTGATAGGCTTGTGAGAAGATACGTGTCTTGGTCACACTACCCAACACGATCAATTTAGCTTTATATTCTATTGTTAGACATAAAGGGGATACACTTTTTACGGTAATGTTCGAATCCTCCGAATATGTCTTTTAGAAGAGATATCATCGGTCGTAGATTGGTATCTGTGGAAGAATTTTTCAAAATTACTAGATCAATGCCATTTCTGCCTCGATTTAATTTAGATCTCTGTTCTGGATTGGGACCGTCTGGGTTTTTAGTCCCCGTTCGTGGCATGAACTGGAACCAATGCTGCGCAGAGCGCCACGTGTGCGTCGCGGGGGCATTGGACCCGGTTCGTGCCACGAACCAGGACCAATGCTTACAGATGAACCGGGCAATGCCCAGGTGGCATGAACCGGGACCGGTGCCTGGCATTGGTCCCGATTGCGGAGCCGAACCGGGACCAATGGCAGCTGGGTGCTGGACCACTGAGGGTTAAAAAGAGCTTGATATTTAGCAAAAGTCTTCCAGGGAGCACGAGTTCTCGAAATAGGGCCCGATAAGGCGAATTAACGGAGAAAGTCGCTGACGGGACAGACGCCAAAAACACTATAAGAAGGACTGCAAGAGGATCCCTCTCCTGACCTCGAAAACCGCAGCTTCTGACATGCCAAAGGTTCTACGAAACGGGATGTTACTCCTCCATCTCGGATGCTTTGTTTGCTCGATCACGACTTGTGGCTTGTCCCAACGATTATTGTACAGTACCTATTCAGTGTTCAGAGGGCAATAAAGTCGTCCCAGCCTTTTACTGATTTCACCTCACCTACGAGGGCCTATAGAAACTCACCTCAAACGCTCGACCATTGGCATGAGTACTATCTTCCTGCCAGAACTTATTAGGCTAGTCATATCACACATTAATATCATCCATATGATATATTACCCCTATACTATCTCTGTTCGGGATTATAGGTCCGAAGAGCTTTTTTATATTGTTTGAGATTATAAGTGCCATCTCATTTATTAATGTCTCTAGTCCAATGCATGTTTTTCTTTTTCTCTCACTTCTCTCATGCATGTAAGACATTGGTGCATGCATAGATTAATGAGAGAGAGTTATGAAGAGTATTGGTATTAGCAACTTGGCCCTTAGGACTAATAATCCCAAACAGAGGTAGTAGTGATTAGTATCATACTACAAGTATCGTAATAACACCTCTCTCTTCATTATTTATGGTGGCACATCAGATTTTTGTCAAAGCAGCATTCATGATACTTATGCAAGCCTTTGGCCTTTCACAACAGAGGTCTCTTAACCCATCATTTTAGTTAAACTGTTGAGTCAAAAAGAGTTAGAAGATTGTTATATCTTAGGTCTTTCATAATGGGGTCTCTTAGCGCAGAAACCTATATAAAATGCTGATATCAATTAAAAAAGAAATTGATGATTGCTAGTATATCTTCAATAAGATACGCCCAATGCAGGTGATGGTAGGCAATGAAAGTTGATAGCCCAATCAGAAGCATGCATGACAGTAAAAGTATTAAATTAAGATATAACCTATAACACTAGTCACAATGGGGAGTATCATATAGTAGTATCATGTATATGATGCTAGTATATGATACCATCTCTACAATGCATAGTGTCATGTAGTAGTACCATAGTCTTAGTGTATTTATTGTTTTGTAGAATCTCAATGTAAAATTGTGTAGAAAATTTATTTAGGATTAGTCCTTCTAGTTTTATGTGCTATTATATCGTATCTAACTATGATACCAACACAATCTGTTTCATCATTAATTGCAGTGACACATAAGCATTTTGCATGTATGTAGTGCATGATACTACCTATGATACCCTATTGGGGATAGTCTAAGACTAGTCATAGTGAATATACTACTCCCTCGTCCCGGTTTAAATGACACATATTGAAAACCATGCAATCCCAAAACCCCGCCTCCTAGGCACATAAGCATTTAAGTTCATAGGAAGAGTCAATCAGAGAATTAGTAAGACCCAAATTAGCGCCAATCAAAAGATGCCTAGGGCCCAGAGATTTAGTAAGGCCCAAATTAGACCCAACAATGCCCTTTAAACCGGGATGGAGGGAGTACAACGAATAAGCCATCCTTATTTTGCGTGTTTTGTCTTTGATTAAAATATGTAAACATTATTGGTACAAAATGATTATCATTAGAAAGTGATTTTTAATACAAATGCAAGGATACTATATAATCCAGATTTAGTTTCTTAAATTTTTTGGTCAAATTTGAACTTGCAATGCGTGTGTGCCTTATTCATTGAGATGGAGCTAGTACCATATTCCCTCTATTAGAGATTGTTAGTCCTACTCCCTATGTCCCTATTTAGAGGACACATATAACAAATCTCTGGTCCTAGGCTTTCTCTGATTGGTGATAATTTGGCTCTCACAAATCCTCTAATTGGCTCTTCCTCTGTAATTAAATACTTAATTATGTCCCTAAGAAGTATAGGTATTTTGGAGTTGCATGATTTGCATTATGTGTCCTTTAAACTGGAACAGAGGGAGTATGAGTTACTTTGCTAGGATAAAAAAATTAATAGTTCCTCTTAATTACTTTATGCATCAATAGTTGCATATGCATGAGAGAAGAAAGAGAGAGAAAAAGACATGCATCGGAAGAGAGACCTTATAATTCGTAACATTTTGAAAAAGCTCTCGGGCGTCCCCGCAGCAGCTGAGATCTACTACAACGCATGCCTTTAACCGGAGACGCTTATTTCTCTAACGGACTATCCGCTCCTTCTGCCGCACAAGTCCAAAACTGGTCGAACATTCGACGAAAGATTTTGCATCGACGCTTGCATATAAGGGCTCATCAACCGGGATTGTTAACCACAAGTGCCGATCGACGTCCCTTAACAAGCGTCTGCAGTGCCAAACGGAGGGGGAAGGTAATACTAACATCCAACTACATACAGTGCCAATTATTGTAGGCAATGGGAATTAGTATAAGACAAAGATCCAACTACGTATGGAGGGAGTCTTTTGGTGATGAGACAGATCCGATCGAATCACGAAGGCCAGGATAAAAGACAATAAACCGTCATAAATTGGGGTTCACCCTTGCACGCAACACAGACCGACCAGTCCTACAAGCGGCAGCGATTTGCTTCCCTACCCATTGATAAGACGCAGCCGTTGGGTCGTCAATTCATTGCCTCACCTAACAAGGCCAATGCGGATCCCCATTTGATACTGTACTGTATTAGTCTATCGGGCAGCAATACGTACCGCGCACGGTATAAGAACTGTTCAAACTGGTAGTCGATACATAACTAACCAAGTAGTACTACGTGTCATCGACCCGCAGTGAAAGCCCAGACAGTAGTAGTCAGAGGCGAACCCACCTTACTGTATATTAATATAGTGCTGTGTCTGGCTTTAATTACTTTGTCTGACCCCACGGAGTGTATTGCTCTCACGCAGTGAAAATGGGGAACGCAAGCCTGGTTGGCTACACATTATAGTAGGAGTAGTACTCCTACATAACACTGACGCCTCCCCATATTTTAGGCTCGGCTCCTATGTGGTGGGTGTGAGCCCAACAAACGACCGACAGCAAAACAATTAGCTAGTAAGGGCAAATATTGCGGAGTTATGGAGGGGCGAGGGACTATTATAGTTAGTGTTGGTTTTAGGCTTAATACTGTGGTGATTAGCAAATATTTAGCATACAACGTGCTGAACTTGGATAGGCTAGTCCCAAAACAATTAGCTAGTAAGGTCCCGGACAAAATGCAACGATGCACACATATACCTATTAAAGTAGGGCAATCGATCAATTGGTCTACGCGATACATACACAAGCAGCTGACTACTTTATTCGGATTCGGGATTGCTAAATGATTTGGTCGATTTTATTTTTGTACGGCCAAAACCGCCAAAGGGCTTAATCGAGAAATCAGGACTCACTCTTGTTTCTGATGAACATCATCGTCCACTACAAGAATGGACAGCCACGACGGCCCTGGCTACGACGGCCAAAGTCGGGCCGTCGGGCGTAGGGCTCAGCCCAGGCCAGCTCCGCTCGGTGGCCGTTGGCGTAGGCCCAGCTACGCCGACGATAAAGACGCCCTCCTTCTTCCATCTGCTCTGGCTTAGGCAAAGCTCTGCAGAATTCTCTACTCCACCACCATCACGCCGTCGTGCTGCTGGGATTCCGTGGAGAGATCTACTACCTCCGCTGCTCGCTGGAACGGGGAGAGAAAGGTCTGCTTCCGCTGCTCGCTGGAACGGGGAGAGGAAGGTCTGCTTCGACTCCGCACGTGTGACCGACTGCGAAAGCGCTGCCGAAACGCGGCGCCGGAAGGATCGTCTACTCGATCTTGAGATCGGCAAGTGATTGTCTATATCAACCACGAGATCCGATCTCGCACAAGGCTTTCGGATCTACAAGGGTTAGTACAGATCTATCTCGTTGCACATGTCTAATAGATTAGATCTTCGCTTTTATCTAGATTAGATCTGGATTTTGTTCGTTCTTGCGGTAGAAATTTTTTGTTTTCCATGCTAAAAACCTATCAGGCTGCCGTCGGCTTATTCATCCTACGCCGACGGCCCCGATATTTTGCCGTCCACATAGAATGCGGCCGTCGGCGTATAAAGTTATTCCCGTAGTGTCATGGGGTGCTAGATCCTTGCCACGGCATGACGGCGTTCTGATGGGGCAGCATGATGTAGCCGCTGTGAACCCGCCAGGCTGCGGGAGATTACCCGTTGTTCAACCAGAGACTAGACGATCAGAAGAAGCCGTCGAGGCGTATTTATTTGATTCTGTATCCTAACACTGCCGGAGGCCAAACAAGTAGAGGATCATACTAGGACTACTGGGTTCGGGTCTTTGGAATTGGTCCGCGCTGATCTGTTCGTGGACCATATATACAAAATTTCTTCCTAAAATTCGCACTCGTTCTGTTTGGGTTTTCATTTGGGCTGAAAGAGTGACCCCAGGAGATAGCATCTTCGGACAATGCAAAGAAAGACTTGCAAATGCATATAAAGGGGAACATGCTAATATAATGGCAAATGGTGTAAAAGTTTGGTGTCCTAAACAGCGAAACAAACTACTCCAGGAAATAAAAGAACCGTGGGCCTTCTTGCAGTGGCATGGCGTATCATGCATGCCGTTCAAGAATAAGGCCGTGTGTTCCGCACCGGCGGTGCCATTGCCTCGTTACTCATTCTTGCCTTTCTCGAGCTGATGATGATGACCACCGTTAGCGCCGGCACAAGAGCCGCCACCGCTCTCACCACCACCGGCGCCAGATCTTGCCGGCTGCCGCAAGTCCTGGAATGGGAAAACTAACTTGCCCGTCCTGTCCTGCATACATTGCATCCAGGCGCTGGTGCCGTACCCCTCCGAGGAAGCCACGCCACCCGACCCGTTTGGGTCCAGCGATAAACCGACAAGCAGCTCGGTGACCCTGACTGTGGCTGCGGCTGCGCTCGGAACTCCCCTAGCACCACCTGCATAGGCACCTGGACCGGCATATGGCCACCGATGCTCCGAAGAAGCTCCATCGCAGAGAGCGCCGGCCGGGCGCCCATTGTGGCACCGCCGGCCGGGTTGCACATGTTGCTGCCTTCCAGGCTCGGGAACGGTCTGTACTCCGCCAGGTTCATATCATGGACGAGGTTCGGGTTGGTGTAGGACACTGCCTGCCCGGCCATGGACGAGCTGTCCGAGCCGGATGCGGAGGCCAGTAACAAAGGCGGCGACAGCTTGTTCTTGCGGGAGCCGCCGCCCACAGGGACGTCGCGCAGCGAGCCACCCTGGGTCCAGTAACGGCGGCATGTCTTGCAGAAGTAGCGCGGCTGATGGAGGCTGTAGTTGTTGTAGTAGCAGAACTTGGTGTTGATAGAGGTACACCGCGGGCAGATGATTGCTTCTTCTATTTGCAGCCGCGCCGGCTCCTCCGTGCTACCGACTGCCATGGCTGGCGTGCGACCCGGCAAGGCGTCCCCAGGTGCCATTGCCGACGCCGGGTGCTGCAACGGCTGATTTGGGTTTGACCCTTGCACCTGCAGGTTGGCTCCTGTTCTTCCCATCAGCATCTCCGGCACGGGCTTCATCTTTCCTAGCCCCTGAAGATAGTCCTGGCAGCAAGTACAAGCCTTGAGCAGTCAGCGGAACGCAGATGATGGTCAACGGACCAACCAAAATGATGCAAATGGAGGTTAGAGGCATGCAAACAATGGTAAAAGCAGGATGAAATGAAAAGGCGAGGAGAGGAAGAATAAAAGGAAGATGGAGGAGAAACGCACCGCACCTCCACACAAAACAAAATTTTGTTTGTGCTCTTGTGTGTAGGGTTGTAGTACTCCTGCTGCCACACATCACCACGATGACATGTCTGCTCTTCTGATACAAGGGCAACCAGTGACAGATCCGATCCATACCTGCACAAGAGAATCACCAGAGAGAGAAACACAACACACGCACGCGGCACCACGAGACACGAGATTCGATTGCTACTGGCTCATGTCGAGCCAGGATATGTTATTTCTTTGTATATATTCGGACTAGCGTTCACACAGGGTTTTTCACAAGTATATATAGGACTAGGGTGGAGTCCCTGCATGACACGACATGCCGTCGTGTTTAAACCCAACATTCACCCCCGTAAACACGACATGCTTATTTCACAGCTTGAACGCCTATCTTCTGGCGCATTTCCAAGAACTTCACTCGCCCCAAAGACTTGGTTAGTATATCTGCAAGCTGATCATCTGTGGACACATAGTTGACATCAATTCTCTTCTCTTCAACACACTCTCATATGTAGTGATACTTCGTATCAATGTGCTTGCTTCTATCATGATGCACTGGATTATTACATAGAGAGATAGCAGATTTATTGTCAATCTTTAGTACCACCTCTTCTGGTTCTTGGTTAGTCAGATCACCAAGTAACCTTGCCAACCACACGCCTTGGCTAGCTGCAGTAGCTGCTGCAATATACTCCGCTTCACGGGATGATTGAGCCACAATTCTTTGCTTTTGACACAACCAGCTCACAGCATTTCTACCATGAAAATATATGACTTCCAAAGTACTTTTACGGTCATCTACATCTCCTGCCATGTTACGGTCATCTACATCTCTTTCAAGAATTTTCTTTGCATAAGACTCTTCACACAACGTAACAACGCCTGCTTTTTGTTGCACTTCAATGCTAAGATAATAGCTTAGTAGACCCAAATCACTCATCTTAAACAATTCTTTCATCTGTGGCTTGAATTTTGCAATTTCTCCTTCATCAGCACTTGTGATCAACAAATCATCTACACAGACACCAACTAGCAGACAACTTGTTCCTTTACCTCGCTTATACATTGCATGCTCAAGAGGGCTCTTTTCAAAACCAAGAGACTTTAATGTTCGCTCAAGCTTCATGTTCCAAGCACGGGGTGCCTGCTTTAGGCCATACAATGCTTTCCTCAACCACAACACTTTGTGTTCAGCTCCTTTTTTGGTGTACCCTGACAGCTGCTTCACATACACCTCTTCTTCTAGTTCACCATTGAGAAACGCCGTATTCACATCCATATGATGCAATTTCCATTCCTCCTGAACTGAGAATGCAATTAACAACCTCACTGATTCCATACGTGCAACTGGAGCAAACACTTCCTCGAAGTCAATTCCTTGCTCTTGTACATATCCCTTTGCTACAAATCTTGCTTTGTACTTGATCACTTTTCCTTCAGCATATTTCTTTAGTTTGTAAACCCATTTGAGGCCAATAGCCTTATGTCCATTGGGAAGATCAACGAGAGTCCATGTCTCATTATCATGTATGGATCCCAATTCTTCATCCATCGCACGACGCCAATCTTCCACCGAATTGGCTTCTTCAAATTTGGTTGGTTCTTCATCTTTAGTTAGAAGACACCGACCTCTTCCTTGTCCTTTAACAGGATTTATCGTGCGAAGTGCATCTTCTGGATATAAATCCAACACGGGCTGTAATTTTATAGGTGTAGGAGGCCCGGTTCTTGCTAGAGAGGAAGCCTCCATCGTCGACGTAGCCGGTACATGCTCTCCATCTGACGCAGATGTCCCCAGTTCTACCGCCGATACAACAGCTTGGTGTTGTTTTTCTGCCGCTACGGTAGAGCCTGCCACGGCAGCATTTGGAGCCACTTTTCCTGCCGCGACAGGGGTATCGCCCCCCTCTTCTGCCGTGACTGTAGTACTGTCGCTGCCATGCGCTGTTTGACTCCCTGGATCACCACGATCAGTTGCTCGCTCCGCCTGTTCAACATAGCTATACACAACATGGAATATTTCATTAGAGTTAGATTCATTCAGATCTGCTGCATCCCAATTCCATGACATGTCCTCCTCAAAGACTACATCACGCATTACACACACCTTCTTGGTAGAGGGATTGTAAGCACGGTATGCCTTGGAGCCGGGCTCGTATCCAATCATAATCATTGGTGTGCTGCAATCCGCTAACTTGCCAACATGTCCTACAACTGTCTTCACATGTGTTATGCATCCAAACGTGCGAAGATGATCAACACTAGGCTTGCGCCCGCACCATGCCTCATACGGTGTCACCCCTTCAACACTTTTTGTAGGTGCTCTATTGAGAAGATAAACTGCCATCATCACAGCTTCTCCCCAAAATCTTCCAGGAACCCCTTTGCTCTTCATCATACGTCTTTCCATGGAAACTACAGTTTGGTTTCTGCGCTCCACTACTCCATTTTGCCGTGGGGGGTATGGAGCAGTCAGGAACCGTTTGATGCCATGTGCCTCGCAGTATGAGTTGAACTTGTTTGACGTGAATTCACCTCCCTGATCCGTGCGGAACGCCTTAAGCTTTGCTTCTCCCCCGACCTCCGCTGCAACTTCAATTCTCTTGAACGCATCAAGAGCTTGATCCTTGGTTTTTATCAACACAATCCACATGTACCTACTGAAATCATCAAAAACTAGTAGAAAGTACTTTTTTCCTGCCGGAGTCGTGGGTGTGACAGGTCCACATATATCACCATGCAAGAGTTCTAACACTTTGTTTGCTCTAAACATGGCTTCTCGAGGGAAGGGTGCTCTTCTTTGCTTTCCAGTAAGACACCCATCACACACCTGCTGTGCATGATCTACACAAGGTAGTCCTCTCACCATGTTCTTCAGCCCAAGTTGGCATAGTGCTTGAAAATTTAGATGCCCAAAGCGAGCATGCCACTTCCATCCCAATGCTTGCATATTGGCCATGAGACAAACTGGGTCGGCACGTGCTATATCAAGGATATACATCCTATTTCTTGCCCTTTTTACTTTCAACAGCAAGTTCCTCTGCCGATCATACCCCCATAGATATCCATTTTCAAGCACAATCTTGCACCCTCGTTCTTCAAGCTTACCTAGACTTATGATGTTGCTCTTGAGCTTGGGTATATAGTACACATTGGTTAACACCTTATGATGACCACTATTTGAAACAAACAGAACTATACCTCGTCCATGAATTTCAACAGTCGTACCATCACCGAAACGTACTGTTCCTCCTACCATGGGATATAGTTCAACAAACTGAGACTTTTCCCCGGTCATGTGATTACTGGTGCCAGTATCCAGGTGCCAAATACTGCTGCCGGTCTGCCCTCTTTTTCTATCATGAAGATATACTTTTTCTTCGACAAGGGTGACCGTTTCTACAACTTGCGCCCTTGAAGGTTTCACTACCTCTTCCTGCAGTTCGCACACTTCCAACATCATCAGGCCATCACCATCATCACCCTTTTCAGCAATTAAAGCTTTCTCTTGCAGGGGTTTTCGGCAATCAGATTTGAAGTGGCCATAAATACCACAATTGTGACACTTTACTTTCTTGATGTCAAATTTTCTCTTTTGCTGAGCTGCGCCCTCCTCTTGCTCTCCATTGCCTTTCTTGGGTGCTTTCGGTTTCCACTGATTTTTGCCATTTTTGCCTGAATTGTTACTCGAGCTGCCCTGTTTTTTTCGACCAGGCCTCCCATTGCTGCTTTGTGAGCATCAGATGTTCACCCTCCTCTGAATCATTGACACTCATGCGAACCCTTGTGCCGTGAGCTTTGAATCGGCCGACTAGATCTTCTATTGTCAGAGTCTTCAGATCCAAACATTGCTCAATCGACGTGACGATCTGTATATAACGTGCTGGAGCTACACGCAAGAACTGCCTCACTATCAACACATCTTCTAGCTTTTCCCCATACGCATGGATCGATTTCACCATGGCAACAACCCGGGCTGAAAACTGATTTATGCTTTCGTCAGATCCCACGCTTAGATTTTCATAGCTCTTCATCAGAGATTGGAGATTCGCCTCTTTTACTCGATCATGGCCCTCATGCAGTACCTTGATCGCCGCCCATGCCTCCTTCGCCATTTTCTTTCCGACTAGATGTTGTATGACATCCCGAGGTACCACAGAATACAGCGCAGTTAGGGCTTGGCGATCCTTCACGTAATTCGGCCCACCCTTGACATACTCATCACCGCCGGGATCTACTGCTTCCCAGTTCTCCTGCGCCTCCATGGCAACCTCCATGTTTATCGCCCAGAGGGCGTAGTCCGAGCGATCTAGGTAGGGGTATAGCACCGCCCCCACCGTCGCCCATTCTTTCGGCGCTGCAGACGCCGCGCTGCTCTCCCCTTCCTTGCGCACCACCAACGCCATGACCTCTCGAGTTCTTTCCGAGGATCACGAACGTAGTACCGCAGGCTTGATACCAACTGACAGATCCGATCGATACCTGCACAAGAGAATCACCAGAGAGAGAAACACAACACACGCACGCGGCACAAGACACGAGATTGGATTGCTACTGGCTCATGTCGAGCCAGGATATGTTATTTCTTTGTATATTTTCGGACTAGGGTTTACAGGGGGGTTTTCACAAGTATATATATGACTAGGGTGGAGTCCCTGCATGACATGACATGTCGTCGTGTTTAAACCCAACAACCAGCACTAATACAGAGAATGACACTATGAACACGGGTCAAAATCCATTTCGGTAATGAAAAGAGCCTTCGGTGCTAGAGACCTGCCACTGATGTGAAGACCTGTATAGCAACAGAGGGGGGCGGGTTGCTGGCTGGAATCTATAAGTTGGATCCCATGAAAATTTCACACCTTACAAGCAAAATAGTACTCCCTCCGATCCCTAAACCAATCCAGACAGAAGAGTTATGGTGACAAGAGAAGGAGAAACCTGACTTTCAATGTCGGAGATTTTGTATATCTCAAGGTTTCACCATTGAAGGGAACCCAACGTTTTAGTCTGAAAGGAAAGTTAGCCCCCAGATATATCGGACCTTTCAAGATTCTAAATCATCGAGGAGAAGTATCTTATCAACTGGAACTGCCAGAGGAGATGTCAGCCATCCACAATGTGTTCCATATCTCGTTACTTCGCAAATGCTTAGAAGTGCCGGAGAAGACCGAAGTTTTCAAGAACATCGATCACCGAGCTATTGATATCAACAAGGACCTGAAGTATCATGAAGTGCCCATCCGTATCTTGGAGGAAGCCTACAGAACCACCAGGACTAGGAGTATCAAATTTCTCATGATTCAATGGAGCAACCATACCGAAGAAGAAGCCACTTGGGAGTGAGAAGATTACATTAGGACTCAGTTCCTAGATCTCTTAGTTCCTAGTTTTCTTTCTTAAATCTCGAGACGATATTTTGTTTAAGGGGGGAAGGTTTGTAACATCCCAAAACTTTAATCAAAGATTAATCAAGATCAAATCTACCCAATTTAGGGTTAACAAAACCTTTTTCTATTAAAAATCTTTAAGCATTCATATGTGTGTGCATTTAAAATAGGAGTTGTTTGAAATGCCATGATTGAGTGATCTATTGGTTGTAAAATGACTCTAAGGTAAATTACACATCATCTAGATCATCCCCAAGCAAATCCCAAAGAAAAAGAAATAAAAAAGAATTAAATAACGAAATGGTCACTTTTGCCATTTTAATCACCTAGCCCACTTTGGCTATTCCTAGCACTCAATTGCAAACAAAAACAAATGTGGATCTTTGCACCCCTTTCTAGTAAAAGTAGTGATGTGCCAAGGCCCACTTTGTGATCTCCCGAAAACATTGAAACTCTAATTTTAAATGACATTTGAAAATTGAATCTAGTTCATATGTCTAGATCACAATGTTTCAAAAACCATCCAAATGAACTCCATTTAAAAATCCCAAGCAACCACGGATGCTTAAGCATGTGACCAACCACTCCACCAAAAATCTCTAGAAAATTCAAATGTTTTCTTCATGCGGCCATTTTGTCGAACAGTTGGCAGGCAGAAAAATACTGGCCTATCTAATACTGTTGCTAATTGCTTTCTTGTCCCCCATTCAACCCACTATGCTCTTCCCTATTTCCCCTCGTTCCAACCAAGTCATCAAGGAGCTAACCCTAAGCCTGGATCAGCACTGGCGCGCCGCCCCAATTTGGTCGTCACCGGCCAAGCATGGACAGCACGCCAGAGACACCGCCGCGCCAAACCAGCTTGCCCATTAGCTCCACCAAACCCTATCGCGACTCCCCACCACCCATCCCTGCCAGCCCGACCACCCACCTCAGAAGCGCCGCACTATCCTCTCTGCGTGCAGCCAGAGCACGCCAGAGCGCCCTCGCTGCCAGCACGCCACAAACCGTGCCTCGACACCAGACCGCGCACGCCGCTCCGCCCTGACCCCCTCACCCCGCCAGACACGGCCGTGCACTGCCACGGGACCCACAGTCGCCAGGAACCCCGTCGAGCACCGCCTCTATCCCTCAGAGCGCGAGAAGCTCCCGACTAATGTCCACGGCCCCTAGCGTCGCCTTTAAGCTCTAGATGATCGCCAGGGAACCACCCACCGTCCGCCTACCTCGCCCACGCCGGTAGCCCCCCCTGTGACATCATCACCGATGAGCTCCGCCCACACCCTTCGGTCCCCTCGTCGAGCGTATATAAGGAGGCCACCCCCAGCCTCAATCGCCACACCATCCCACTCCCCTCTCTCCACTGATTGTTTCCCCTCTCTCGCTAGAGCCGCTTGAGCAGCCCATCGCCGGAATTGCGCCGGAGTTAGCCGCAGCAGAGGAGGAGATGTCCCCGTCGATTTCGTCCACCCCCGGAGCTGCCGCGACCTCGCCTGAGTCCGCCGTCGTCATCTCGTTCGATCGCCCCCATCGCCGCCCTCGCTGGAGCCCTGGTATGCCCCCACTGCACCCCCACTGAGCCGCTAGGGTTCCACCTCGCCGGCGACAGGTCCGTCGTCGATGATAAGCCCTAGCCGTTAGATCTAGTTCTAATCGTGTGGTCCTTATCGCCCCGTATCGCTTCGCGTTTAATGAGTCACTGACAGGCAGGACCCCCTGTCAGCATCCCTCAGCGCCGCGGAGTGTACACGGGTCGGCCCATTTAGTTTCCCGCGCTGACCCAGTAATTCAAATATAGGTTTTTCTATTTTAATTAAAACTTAGTTATGTCCACTAGTTTAAAAATCAATTCAGAGAGTTTACATATCCAAATTGAGTGATTTAAATTTTGTTGGAAAGATAATGAAAATCTCTATCCAAGCCCATTGGATTTCAATCTTTTAGCATTATAGATATCACCTAGCAAAAATAACAAGGCAGAAGCTATTTCACATTCAAACATTTTTCTAAAATCAACCATAATAGCTTTTGAGTTGATTCCAACTCTGTAAAATCACATTTAATCATACCTATCTGAATATGTAATAATATTAAGATTTGCATGCAGTGACTTTGGACTAGTACCAAAATAATGCTATATAGGCATTTCTAGTCACTTTAAATCATTAATTATTAAACTTGAACTTATTAAAATATGATCCACCCTTTAAATCACATTCCCTTATGTTAGAATATGTGGTGATGACATGTGTCCACATGATCCCATATTTTAATTGGAGAATATTAAATCTTAGTTAATTAAAATGAGTAGAAATTACTTTTCTCAAATAAAAAGAATGAAGCTAGTTCATTAAACCTTGTGATGTTTGTGATGATACTAGATCATCAAATGTGTGTGCCTTAGTGTGTTAAGTAGACTAGTTAAGTATTATTTGGGGATTTTGTATTCCGTATGTATTTATAGACGATAGTACCGACCAAGTCTACGAGGAGGAGGAGTTCTACCAAGAGGAGGAGGAAGAGAATTTCAACCACTGCCCCAACCAAGTCAAGCTAACACTTGCAAGTGTCTTAACTATGCAAGCTAGAATTATACAAGTTAACAATGCAAGCTAATCCTTGCAAGCTAGATAACCTAAGCAAGATGCATTAGGCATGTTTTGGTTATACCCTTTGACTTATACCTACTCCAAGTTTTATTTACAATCTTTACCTTCTTTACTTTTCCAAAGTCCTTTACTTGTGTAACGGTAGCATAAAGAGTATAAAACTTGACCTATCTAGTTAGACTTAGATGTCATTCTATGGATGAGATTGAATTTAGCATCCCACCTTAGTGAACAATCTTAACTTAGTAGTGGAACTAAACCAAAACTTGATTCACATTAGATGAGAATACTTGGTGAAAATTACTTGTGAAAACCTTCGAATGATGAGTCATTCTATTGAGATGTTTTGACATGTGTTGAGAAACACAAATGGTTTATGAAGATGAAAATGTTGAGGCATGAGCCTTAGCCCTTTTACAAAACTGATGGTTGGGTTCGGATGCGATACCATTCCAATTTTACCGTACAACCACAATACCTGAATTGGGTAAGGCTTAGCCAGAAGTTTATATGCATTAGTATTAGTTCCCTCGCGGGAGAGGTGTTGGAAATATGCCCTAGAGACAAATAGTTGTAAGGACTATTATCATATTTCATATAGTTTATGATTAAGTTTTATATCATGCTATAACTGTATTGTGTGGAAACATCAATACACGTGTGATATACAAACAACCAGGAGTTCCTAGTGAAATTTTAGTCACTGGTTCATTGGTCAACAGATGATCAAGTTTCCTGATCATGTGGCATTTATGCCAGTTGGAAATGAGGTCATCTCATTCTGAGAATGAGATGATGAACCAATACCCAACCTAGACATCGTGACCCGATCATGTCACGAAGTTCAAGTTACGATGATTAGAAATTGATCCTCATAGATTATTCCTTAGACCGTGAGGCTATATCAATCATTGTCTCCCGAGAATGCTTTGATAGCATCAAACGCCATCTGGTAATACAGTGGTTATAAAGGTGTGTTCAGGTGTTTAGAGGAAATCGTTGAGGCAATATATGTCAAGAGCGGGATTTGTCCGTCCATGTGACGGGAAGATACTCAAGGGCCCACTCGGAGAAGTTATATCCTATAGCTGCGGGGCATGTGATTGGATCACAAGGATATCACTTGTCGGAACGAGTTAAGTAGCATTGTTCACTAACGAGATTGAACACGACATGGTGATGTCATTGATCAGATCTCGGGCAATGCAAGTATGGAGTGACAAAGGGAATAAGACACGACTGTCCCGGTTCAAACGACGAAAGATCTTCGTGGAACACACAGGGGTCACATGGCCATCCAGGTTCCTCTGTCGATCATTGGTGCGGGAGTGTCCCGACCATGTCTGGATTGTTCCCGAACCATGGGGTATCACGCTTAAGGGCTTGATGATGCTTAGATAGTGTTTATAGGATCGGTAGAATCACCGAAGAAAATAAGGGAGAAAACCGGAAGGGTTTCGGTAAGTCCAGAGGATGTCCGGAGTGGAGGTGGAAGGTGTTCCATAACCACGGAGGTTGAATAATATTTGAATGAATGTTAAATATTGATTTAATCATTTATTCATAATTATTTAATAAAGAAAAAATCAATTAAAGGTCAAAAAGGCTTAATGGGCCAATTTCCGGAGGGAGAGGGCCCATTAGGGGAAAGGAGAGAGGGAGAAGGGGCAAGGGGGAGGCCGGCTGGGCCTAGCCCCCCGTGCGGGGCCCACTAGGTGGCCGGCGGCCACCTCCTCCCCCTCCTCTCATTTAGTCCCACCCCGGGACTTTGAGAGAGGTAGTACCTCCCCTTCCCCTATATATAGTGGGGTATTTGGCCTAGAAAAATACACCAATAATCAATAAAGGTCTCCCCACTTTTGGGAGGACCTCTAATTGATATTTTCTCTCTCCCCCTCTCTCTCTCGTGACCGTAGTCCCAAGTCTGGACTGTGTGAGCGAGAGACATCTTCACCGCGGAGCGCCGTCGCGCTGCGGGATTCGGATCCGGGAGCTCTACTTCGAATCGCCATCGGATCAGGGAAGCGGGAGTCATCGTCAGGCACTGGACGTGCGTAACTCCCCATGAGGTGTCCCACTTGCGACACTCAAGTCGTTGGATCCAGAAGGAGCGCAAGGACTTCATCACGACCTTGAGGTCGGCTTCGGCTCATCTACATCAACCACGCTGTCCTGAGCGTTGACAATGCTTTTCGGTCTTCGAGGGTAAGTTCACGAAAAGCCCTCCTGCTATCAGACTAATAGATAGGTCCTGGCAGGTTCAGGGGTTCAGGGGCATAGGGTAAAATTTATTGTTTTCATACGCGGAACCCCTACAATGGTATCAGAGCTAGATCTATGCGTAGTAATGCTAGTACGGGAAGAACACACGAGATGTAGCGTGTGGGCGTTGATCTTTTAGTTGTTACCCTCCCACGTGTACTTGTGTATACCGCAGTAATGCTTGATGAAGCGGCCCCCAACCGACTTTACGCGTTCATTCGCGAGACTTGTCCATGCTTTACATACGGCTTGTACCGTATAAAGTGGCTTAGGGGGTGTCTGTCTCTCTCACATTAGTTGGTATTCCATTTGCAATGGAGGGCCCCGAAAGGGGTGTAGTTGAGAAAACTACTTGATCAGCGTTGTGCTAAAAGTTCGTAGGTAAGAACGGTTCTTGTGCGAAAGCCCATTCAGCCACGTAAAACATGCAAAGATAAAGTACAGGCGTCTAACTTTGTTTTGCAGGGGGGCGTTGCTTTGTGATATGGTTGTGGCAAAGGTAAAGTGATTACCTTTTGTTACGTAGTAGTAGATAGTCACGGAGGTGACGGACTACCACGCCGGAATGACACAAGTACCCTGGTGTCTACGGCGCCGGAACCTTGGCGCCGGAACCCGGTGACGGCGGATGGAGATCACGACGTGAAGGACCATATCACATAGCATTTACATTCAATGTTATTGTTTGTATACCTTATTGTGTGCTCGTATTAGATACTCGATGGTAGCCTAATTAATGATCCCTGTTAAAATTACCAATGATGGTGTTCCCCCTTAGTGTGCACCACCAAGAAAGTTCTTCGGTATGAGGCAGGCCGTGATGATCGGGTGTCAGACATATCTACGTTCACATACAGTGGGTGTAAGCCATGTTGCACAGGGAATACACTAAGGTTGAGTTGGCGAGCCTAGCATGTACAGACATGGCCTCAGAACATGGATGGTCGAAAGATTGAGCACGAGTCGCATGAATGATGTGACCGACGTTTAGCGTCCACCCTTGAACCCACATTGATGACCGTGATGATTGGGAGAGATGTGGCTGATAGGGGTCGTGTTATCACTAGGAACCCTTTTGGGGATAGGTGTTTCTGAGTGGAGTTATTATTAACTCATTTAATTATAAACTTAGTCTAAATTCCTTTTACAATTATAAATGTAGATGGCTCACCGTGAAGCTTACTTTGAGATTAAGGATTGGGTAAAGGGTGATAAACTTAGACTTGATGGATCCAACTTCCCTAGTTGGCTTGTGCGCCTGAATGATCTCCTTACTATGAATCATGTGGTAGACTACATACGCCGCACGATGGATTTAACTGAGCCTGACTACTATGAGACCCCACAAGAGCTGGCAGACCGCTACTATCGCCAAGAGATGTCCACCTACGTTCAGATAATAATGCGTTCCGGGATGGTGGGTGAACTACATCCGCTCATGGGTGATCTTGATCCATATTCGATGGTGGATCAGCTTAGAGCAGAGTTCATAGGCCATGTGCGCATGTGGAAGCATGAGTTGCTTGGAGAGTTCCTTTCCATACAGATGGAGGAAGATACATGTTTGAAGGGTCACTTGGAGTGCATGCTTGATGCACACACAAGACTGGTTCACTTCGTGGATTACTGGATGGCTGATCCATTTGCGATAGACGTACTGCTTCGGTCGTTGCCTCCCAGCTACGAAGGACATGTCTGGACTAGCATCAGGAGTGGTGATACGGAAGCATTGGATTTCCATGAGTTCATATTACGTTTCAGGAACATAAAAGTTGAACCAATCATCGGAGAGGTCATCGATGACAAAGGTATATATTTGATATGCAGTTTTATAAATGTGATAATCTTGCAAACATATTGCAGTGTTAAGTATATCTGATACTTGTTCTGTTTTGCTGAAAATAGGTCCTTCTGCATGAGAGGTGCTTGCTGGAGAGGAGGTGACGTTGCATGTTGATGGCGAGCATGGTGATGATGGCCGAGGACACTCTCCCTCAACATTTATCATTTAGTTCGTGTTTAGGATGATTATTGTAATCAAGAGATTGTAAACTTCTTTAGTGTGTCTCACATTTCGTGAGACGGCTATTCATATGAGTTTGTAACAAACAGTTGCTCTGCTTTTATGAATGATTTCTATTCGTGTTCATATCTTGTTTTATTATGTATGAATTATCCTTGTTGTTTAAAACTAATTGATAATGCATGAACATTTGTAAAACATTAAAAAAAGCCTTGTTAAAAATACCCAACTTAATGATATATTCATTAATGAATGAAACCATTGTTTAAATTCAAAGTTATGTGATAATATGTGAAAGTCATTCGATTTCTTATCACATATAAATCATGCCTAAGTTCGGCAAAATAACTTGAACACCGTGTATTACTTGAATACAAAGTGTTTAATGAATTGTTAAAAGTAAATACATCTTCGATGTATTGGGTTTTAACGAAAATGGTAATTATCATTATATAAATGTTTAAATGTGTAAATAAGTTTACCAAAGGAAACATAAATATGAAACTATTTGATTTGATCAAAATGTTTCATTAACAAAGGGTATAAATATAAAAGAGAATCTAATTGCTATGATTTGATCAATAGTAATGAAATTCAAATTTATAAGAATGTCATAAAAGAAATTGTGGAATGCAAAGCGTTCTGAAAAGTCAGAATGCAGAGCATCACAATGTGATATTAGATATCAAAGGGGTTGAATAGTAGGCACCAAATAAATCATTGTAAGTGTAGATGTAGAGACCATTAGCTTAGAAATAGTTAGCACTCAATTAAAATTGGTAAACCATTAGAATTCGTGAAAGTTTTGGGGTTATTCGATATAACCAAAATAATAGCGAATAAGTTCTTGTAGAGTATTCATTGGAAACTTTGAATACAAAATCCATAGCTAAACCAAAAGAGAAGCAAAACTTGTATTGCTTGAATTTTGGTACATTCTTGAGAAAGCTCACTTTTAGTGATGTTTCTCAATTACGGAGCAAATGGAAATTAGTGAAAAACACGATGAGGATTCAAAACCCTGCATCAGAGTGTTGAGAAGCACAACGGACAATGTTCTTGAACGACTCTCTTCACACAAGGAAAGAATCAATGATATTGATCATTGTGTTTTCCCCACTAGTGTTTTCACTAAATGAAGTAGGATTCAAAATGTAACACATATCTCGTATGGAGACATTTGTGAATCATTTGTCATGATTCTTGGAATATGACATACCTACGAACTACTAAGGAAATAATGGTGAACTAAAACTATGAGAAATCCTAAAATAAGAATTCACTTGAGATTAGAAAGCAATTCGTTGCTAAATCTCACAAGTAAAAGGAGTTGCTTGAATTTTCCCGAATGACTGCATAGCCATGGTGGAAAAAGGGGGTGAATGACAAAAGCACAATTTGTCAAGTATTGGATGAATTCAAATGAATTTGATTGATGTGTGTTAGATGTCTAGTCGGTTTAAAACTAGTAAAGTACTAGTATCTCATAGTAAATCTCCAAGTTTGATATTTGATCAAAGGATTTTGAAGTTATTCAAAATAGTAAGGAGATATGCAATTTGCATAAAAATTAAGTGGGAGCTATGAAAGTCTTCCTGAAACTATATGTGATTGACATATTTTTGAGTGGGAGCAATATAAGTCTCAAATTCAAATATGTAGGAACATATTTTGAGTGGGAGCTTATAGGAGCAATTCTTAAGGGTGTTAAGAATAAAGGCGCAAATACTTATAAATAATGATTTATAAGATGTAGAAGTTGATAATAGGTGTATTATGATATTATGTAGTATTTTTTAAGGGATTCTGAAAGGGGTTTCATAATAGAAGTTAATTAAGGAACCAGTCCTTAATAACTCAAATTAGGAATAGTAAGTTTAACATCAATGGTTGAAAGAAAGAAAAGGATGATCGTCATCCACTATGTTGAGACATAGGTTCTGTCTTAGTAAACCAAGATGATGACTTAGCATAATATGTGATCCAATTAAGGAACGTTTGAGAGTGATTAAGTTCAAATCACAGAACGTTAAGCTAAGTTTGTCCGCAGTGTCTAGTAGAGAACTGTGGATATATTTTCCAAATCCATAAAGGATAACATATCTTAAAACATAAAGGGTTATGTTATAAGGAAATATGTTGGAAACTCCTGTAGATACCAATTAAAGTCAAGTAGGAAGCGAGGTGAACAAAGACATCGAAAGTTGCACAAAGTGCACTAGTGTTTCGATGAATACATTTATAATAATAGATAAGGGTACCATCTAAAGTGTTGTATAGAGTTATGGCGGGGCTAGTTCACTTTTTACGTAGAATGATGTGTCCCAGGGCACAATGCCCATGAGAAAGCCCTCGAGGTTGATCTAACGTCACTGTAGGCTCCAGGAATCGAGCCTGCTCACGCCATGGCGACGATGCATACACACAGATGCTATCATGTGATGATAAAGTATTAATGTCAATCAAGGTGACATTAGTAAGTTGCAAAGGACTTGGGACTGTAAAGTACAGACCCAAGACTCAACCTCTTCCATGAGCAAGAATGTTTAGGGTACCGGGTATATGGTGCCAATGATTTAGAACAATTGCAGCTAGTGTATTTGTACTCTAGTGCAAGTGGGAGATTGTTGGAAATATGCCCTAGAGACAAATATTAGTAAGTACTATTGTCATATTTCATATAGTTTATGATTGAGTTTTATATCATGCTATAACTGTATTGAGTGGAAACATCAATACACGTGTGATATACAAACAACCAGGGGTTCCCAGTGAAACTCTAGTCACTGGTTCATTGGTCAACAGATGACCAAGTTTCCTGATCATGTGGCATTTATGCGAGTTGGAAATGAGGTCATCTCATTCTAAGAATGAGATGATGAACCAATACCCAACCTAAACATCGTGACCCGATCATGTCACGAAGTTCAAGTTATGATGAATAGAAATGGATCCTCTTAGACTATTCCTTAGACCGCGAGGCTATATCGATCACTGTCTCCCGAGAGAGCTTTGATAGCATCAAAAGCCATCTGGTAATACGGTGGTTATAAAGGTGTGTTCAGGTGTTCAGAGGAAACCGTTGAGGCAATATATGTCAAGAGCGGGATTTGTCTGTCCATGTGACAGGAAGATACTCAAGGGCCCACTCGGAGAAGTTATATCCAATAGTTGCGCAGCATCCGATTGGATCACAAGGATATCACTTGTCGGAACGAGTTAAGTAGCATTGTTCAGTACGAGATTGAACACGACATGGTGATTTCATTGATCAGATCTCGGGCAATGTAAGTATCGAGTGACAAAGGGAATAAGACACGACTGTCGCGGTTCAAACGACGAAAGATCTTCATGGAACGCACAGGGGTCACATGGCCATCTAGGTCCCTCTGTCGATCATTGGTGCGGGAGTGTCCCGACCATGTCTGGAGTGTTCCCAAACTATGGGGTATCACTCTTAAGGGCTTGATGATGCTTAGAGAGTGTTTATAGGATCGGTAGAATCACCGAAGAAAAGAAGGGAGAAAACAGGAAGGGTTTCGGTAAGTCCGGAGGATATCCGGAGTGGAGGTGGAAGGTGTTCCATAACCATAGAGGTTGAATAGTATGTGAATGAATGTTAAATATTGATTTGATCATTTATTCATAATTATTTAATAAAGAGAAAATCAATTAAAGGTCAAAAAGGCTTAATGGGCCAATTTCCGGAGGGAGAGGGCCCATTAGGGGAAGGAGAGAGGGACAAGGGGCAAGGGTGAGGCCGGCTGGGCCTAGCCCCCCCCCCCCGCGTGGGGCCCACTAGGTGGCCGACGGCCACCTCCTCCCCCCTCCTCTCCTTTAGTCCCACCCCGGGACTTTGAGGGAGGTAGTACCTCCCCTTCCCCTATATATAGTGGGGTATTTAGCCTAGAAAAATACACCAATAATCAATAAAGGTCTCCCCACTTCTGGGAGGACGTCTAATTGATATTTTCTCTCTCCCCCTCTCTCTGTCATGACCGTGGTCCCAAGTCTGGACTGTGCGAACGAGAGACATCTTCACCGCGGATGGGAGCTCTACTTCCGCACCTGCTGTTGGATCGGGGAAGCGGGAGTCATTGTCAGGCACCGGACGTGTGTAACGCCCCGCGATGTGTCGCACTTGAGGCACTCAAGTCATTGGAGCCAGAAGGAGTGTAATGACTTCATCACGACCTTGAGGTCAGCATCGGCTCATCTACATCAACCACGCTCTCCTGAGCGTTGACAACGCTTTTTGGTCTTCGAGGGTAAGTTCGCGAAAAGCCCCTCCCGTTACTGTATTACTAATAGATAGGTCCTGGAAGCTTCAGGGGTTCAGGGGCGTAGGGTAAAATTTATTGTTTTCATACGCGGAACCCCTACAAGAGGTTTGAGTTGAGGCTACCTCTCAATGTTGTCCACCTATGCAGTGCCCAGGATGACAGATGGTCATGGCTGGGAGGCCATGTCATAGGAGAGGTGCTTATATTAGGGTGTGTAAAGGAAAGGTTATGTTTGATTATATGCATACTAAGTATGATGATTCACGGTTATCCCTAACAGATGTATCGAATCTTGTGGTGAAAGTGTACCATATCTGCGGAGTGTCAAACTATTCGAGTAGCCGCGTCGCCGGTTATGGACAGTTGGAGTGGCCATACTGTTCTGTTGTCAGATGTTTTCAAATAACTTATGAAATGAATTTTGACATGATTTGACCACAACAGAGTTGTGACTATGACAACTAAGTTCCCACTTAGGTGTTTTCAAATTTTATTTTATCTTTCTTTGTTTCTGAACTCAGCTTAGGTTTCAAACTCAACTTTACAAATAAGCTTAGAGTTAGCATTTCCTACTAGAACTATCCTATTTGTTAGTGGTAGTTTGCGAGTAATTAAAGAGTACTCATGGCTTTTGTCCCTGGCTATTCCTATGGCCAGATGATGGCTCGGTGTTGATGTAGAGCTCATTGGGAACCCCAAGAGGAAGGTATGATGAGCACAGCAGCAAGTTTCCCTCATTTATGAATCCAAGGTTTAATCAAACCATTAGGAGCAAGGAAACACCTCAAAGGTGTTGCTAGCTGAGTCTTGGCAGGGCGCACTATAGGTGCTAGTAGCAACATGGAGACCTGCACAACACAACCATAGAACTCTGTCCCCAACTTGCGATGAGGTTGTCAATCTCTCCATGTTTTGCTGAAAACAAAGGATTAAACGTATTGAATGGAAAGAAGTAATAGTTGGCAGAAAGTAAACACAAAGCAGTAAACAGTTTGTAGATTGTATGTAAAAGAAAAGACCCGGATCGATAGTTCACTAGAGGTGGCTCTCCTTAAGATAGATAACATGCTGGGTGGACAAATTACAGCGGGGCAATTGAAAAACATCGAGAAAGCATATATGCATATACTAATCATCTTGACTCCTTTGAGATTCGATTGGGCATTACAACATTATACATAGATCGCCATCCAACTGCATCTATGACTAATAATCCACCTTCAGGTTATCATCCGACTCCCCTCCAGTATTAAGTTCCAAGCAATAGATTATTTCTTTACGAATTGCGTGTAAAGTAAACAATACGATTGTTCTATGAACAAAGGATTGTTGTTTTCTCCCTAGTAGCAACAACACATCTAGTACCTAAGAGATTTCTGTCACTTCCCAGTTACGGAGGCATGAACCCACTATCGAGCATAAATACTAACTCTTAGAGTTGCTAGCATCTACTTGGCCAAGATAGCTACTAACAACGGAAAGCATGCAAGATCACAAATAACAAAGACATGATAGAATCTATAATCAATCTGAAATAGCATCTCAATATCCATCGGATCCCCGCAAACACAACATGCAGAATTAAAAATAGATGATCTTGATCATGAAAAGAGCTCACAAGATCTAAACATGAAAGCACACAGGAGGAGAACCAGCCATCTAGATACTACATGGATCCGTAGTCCAAGGATGAACTACTCACGCATCACACTGGAGGCTTGCATGGTGATGAAGAAGGCCTCCAGGGTGAATTCCCCTCTCCGGCAGGGTGCTGGGAAGAGCTTCAGATCCCTCCCGATCTAGGGATGGAGATGACGGCGGCTACAGACTGTTTCGTGGATTTTTGATCGGGTACTTAGGGTTTTCGTCCCGAGGGCATCTTATAGGCGGAAGGAGAGGCCGAGGGGGTGCTGGGGTCGGCCAGACCACCCCCTGGCGCGAGCCAGGCCTGGCCGTGCGGCCAGGTGGTGTGGCCGGCCCCCAGCCCTTCTCCGTCTCGTATTCTGGCATCTGATGACTTCCAGAAAAATAGGCACTTTGGCTTTTGTCCCGTCCAATTCCGAGAATATTCATTTTCTGACTTTCCTGGAACCAAAAACAGCAGAAAACAGGTAGTTGGCACTATGGATCTTGTTAATAGGTTAGTCCAAGAAATCATATGAAAAGTATTCCAAAGTGTGGACAAAACACAAGAAAGTGGATAAAACCAAGCATGGAATATCAAAAATTATAGATACATTTGCAATGTATCAACATCCACAAGCTTAACTCCTGCTTGTCCTCGAGTAGGTAAATGATAAAAAGAAAGAATAATTTTTGAGGTGACATGCACCATCAAAGACTTGCTCAAAGTATTTGCAAAACTTTCAAAGCTGGGATCATAGTACTTCAATCTTAACATGAAAGACAAAGTTCTAGCAATAAGACAAAGAAACTATGATGCAACATGAAAAGGCACAAACAAAAGATTCATGAATAACAATGCTTTGCAAGACGTTTGTTTGTTTCACATAAAGAAAACATAGCATAATAGTATTCAGCTTGTCCCTCACAGAGTAGCAAACATAAATGCATAGGACACCTTCAAAGTTCATAAGAGTGACTAGATATAAATAGTTTAAAACAAGCAATATCAAGTTATGCATCAATCAACTAGTCTTGGGACAATGCACATAGAACTAAGAATGGTCACTATGCTCTCAAAGTAGGTGCATAAAGGTAGAAGGTGGAGACTCAATATAATGGTGGAAGAAAGGCCTTCATAAAAGGAAGTAGGGATTCAAGTCTCATAAAGAGCTTCCAAAAATTATGGTACTTATAGATTTCAGCTCTCATTGCCCCTATCATAAGCATCTTGAAGTGATTAAGGTTAAAGTGAACAAACTATGGTGTACATGCTTGACGAAGTATAAGTTGGAAATCTCATGTCCCTTGTATACGAGGGCCACTCCTCATGCTACTCAAGTTTAGTCACCGGTAAGTTCTTGTCATCGTAAGTACATGTGTATCATAGAGAACCGCCAACGGGGTACTCCTTGCGCGATGATACGGAAGAATCCCCATATCAAAATGACAAGGCAAGCAGACAACGAGCATCTCAGCAATCTTCTTATTTACTATGGGAATATGGTGCTTTTTTCTCTCTTTCCTCTTTTCATAATCTCTTTTTTTCTTTTTCTCTTTTTTTCTCAATATAGGACTCTTTTTTTATAAGAAGAATGCTTCATAGACAACTCATTATTGTTACGCTGCAGGTTTCCACCATGTCAGCATGGATTAGACCAGCGGCCCAGGTGTTTCTCTAACACATATACATAACTCCATGGACTTACAAGCTCCCCTTTCATTGCACACCGACGACATCCGTATACAAAAGAACATGATATCAACTAGGTACAACTACCAAGTGCAATGTTGAAAGCGTTCCCCGTGAAAGCATGGTTCTGCTAATTCCTAACAAATAAGTGCAAGCATATACAATATAGACGACACAATGGTTCAAGTTTATTAAGGGCAAGAAAAGTAAAGTGTGCCATCAAGTTCGTGAGAGCTTTAATCACTAGTTTTCTCATAACAAGTTTAATTTGGAAGGTAAACAAAAACATGAATATACTTGGAATAGCATAAGCTAGTAGGTAGATATGGTGGACTCTTTGGAATAACTTGGTTTAGGGAGTTGGATGCATGAGTGGAACTCATACTTGGTTGTGGAGGCTACCAAAAGACTGGGAGCGACAAACTAAGAGATTAATAATGGCCATAATCATGCAGAGCGACAAAACATCATTGATCAAAGCATAAAGTGATACTACAAGTTGAAAACTAAAGGATCATAAAGGCTATGGTGACTTGAGATAGTCATAACATGGTGTGAGCATGTGCCAAGTCAACCCAAATAAAGCATCAAAGGAGAATACCACTATACTATGCTTTAATATGCTAAAACAACGCATGATTCATCCAAGGTACATTAAGCAATCTCAATTGTTTATAACAAGTCATGCTACAGCAAAGAATACTAAGCATAAAGCCAAAACAATATCAAGCATGGCATGACAGAGCATAGGCCATAGTCAAAAACGAGCTCTTTTTACCACATAAGTATGAACTTTCCTACTCTTTTGCAAACCAAACCAAACTATTTGAAAACCTATGTATGAAAGAGGGGGTCCAACCAATTTATTCAGAAAACTAAGCAAACAAAAGCAAACAAAAAACAAAACAAAAAGGAAAAGAAGACGCTCCAAGAACAACACAATTGTGCATGAAACAATAAAAATGAAGCGTTTGGAAGAAACCTGGGATTTTTATTGATGAAGAAGGGGGATACCTTGGGCATCCCTAAGCTTTGACGCTTGTACTTCTTGGATATTTCTTGGGGTGACACGCGTGGCATTCCCAACCTTGAGCTTTAGTCCATCTTTCATCTAATTACTCATTCCTTCCATACACCTGAAATTTTTCCTTCATACAAAACTTCACACAATCTTTATTACCAACATTAGTGTACTCAAGATAATAGGTCTTTAGGTTCAGTTATAACACCAAGAAAACTTCCATTAGAACACTATCTACTGTAGCACTTCCCTCAAAAAGCTCAATTCCCCAAAAGAACTCAAAAAGGAACCAACAAGAAGCAAATGCAGAAAATGGCAGAAATCTGTCAAAACAGACCAGCAGGTAAAGATGAATTTTTTCGAAGACCTTCTGTTGCTCAAATCAAAAAGTGTTGAACTAACGAAAGTTAGATAACAACCTGGGGCAGAAGCACAAAAATTCACGCCTCAAAAAGTCGTTCAGAGATTTTACACGAATGTTTACGGTGAATCACAGAAATCTGTTTCGGGACATCAACTTTCCCAATCATTACTTCTCTCTCATTAGAGGTTACTCTTGGCACAAAAAGCAAATAAAAAGCATAAGGAGCGGTTATTACCGAAGTAATAACTTCCAAGACTCATCTAAAACTTTTGGGTTATCTCCCAATAAGTACTTTTTTTAACGCCTTTAAGTTAGGCATAAGAAGCAAGAAAAAGAATCAAGTGTTCTCAAATGAAGAAGCATTAAGATCAATACCAGAAATATTTTCAACAAGGCAAGGTATATCATCCAAATAAGTTCTAGAGGATCCTCTCTTAGTGCTCTTAGGTTCACTACTTTCATCAAACGGGTTTTCAGGAACGATCCAATCAAGATTCTTTTCTATGGCTTCATGCATTGCTACTAGTTTAAAGGGTATTGGTATCTTGATTTCCTCCCCATTAGGTTCAGTTTTACTCATCTTTTCTCGTGTACCAACAACATCTACACATGAGACTAGCATATTGAAACATTCAAAGACTTTCCTAGCTTCCTTGGCAACATCATAGAACTCCTTAAACAAAGTTTCTAAAATAAAATCCCTCTTTTCAGGGTCCTCAATTTCTTTAAGCTTAAGAAACATTACTTGCATTAAGGGGTTGAGGTTAACAAACCTAGCTTCTAACATGTGAATTAAAGAAGCTGTAGCAATCTCATAGTTTGGAGCAAGTTCTGCAAGGTATCTATCCTCAGTATCCTCATGTTTACTAACATGATTAAAGAATTCTTCAATATTATCTTTCCCAGTTACAGAACCACTACCAATTGAAAGGTCTTTCAGGGTGAATTTAGGGATCAACATGGTGAGCAAAGGAAGAGGTGACAACTAAAGGAGACTTAATTTTGTTGTGTTTTTGAATAAGAAAGCAAACTAGTAAAACTATTTTTTTTGTGTTTTTCATAATGAAATAAGCAAACAAAGCAAAAAGAAACTAAGCAAAACAAAAATAAAAAAGTAAAGAGATTGCTTATGAGGGACTCCCCTTGTGAAGATTTCCTTGACTCCCCGGCAACGGTGCCAGAAAAATGCTTGATGGCTCGGTGTTGATGTAGAGCTCGTTGGAAACCCCAAGAGGAAGGTATGATGACCACAGCAGCAAGTTTCCCTCGGTTATGAAACCAAGGTTTAATCGAACCAGTAGGAGAAAGGAAACACCTCAAAGGATTTGCTAGCTGAGCCTTGGCAGGGCGCACTACCCGTGCTAGTAGCAACATGGAGACCTGCACAACACAACCACAGAACTCTGTCCCCAACTTGCGATGAGGTTGTCAATCTCACCGTGTTTTGCTGAAAAAAAAGGATTAAACGTATCGAATAGAAAGAAGTAATAGTTGGCAGAAAGTAAACACAAAGCAGTAAACAGTTTGTAGATTGTATGTAAAAGACAAAGGACCGGGATCCATAGTTCACTAGAAGTGGCTCTCCTTAAGATAGATAACATGCTGGGTGAACAAATTTCAGCGGGGCAATTGACAAACATTGAGAAAGCATACATGCATATACTAATCATCTTGACCCCTTTGAGATTCGATTGGTCATTACAACATTATACATAGACCGCCATCCAACTGCATCTATGACTAATAATCCACCTTCAGGTTATCATCCGAACCCCTCCAAAGATAAGTTCCAAGCAATGATTATTGCTTTATGAATTGCGTAAAGTAAACAATACGATTGTTCTATGAACAAAGGATTGTTGTTTTCCCTAGTAGCAACATCACATCTAGTACCTTAGAGATTTCTGTCACTTCCCAGTTACGAGGCATGAACCCACTATCGAGCATAAATACTAACTCTTGGAGTTGCTAGCATCTACTTGGCCAAGATAGCTACTAACAACGGAAAGCATGCAAGATCACAAATAACAAAGACATGATAGAATCAATAATCAATCTAAAATAGCATCTCAATATCCATCGGATCCCCGCAAACACAACATGCAGAATTACAAATAGATGATCTTGATCATGAATGGAGCTCAGAAGATCTAGACATGAAAGCACAAAGGAGGAGAACCAGCCATCTAGCTACTACATGGATCCGTAGTCCAAGGATGAACTACTCACGCATCACACCAGAGGCTTGCATGGTGATGAAGAAGGCCTCCAAGGTGAATTCCCCTCTCCGGCAGGCTGCCGTGAAGAGCTTCAGATCCCTCCCGATCTAGGGATGGAGATGACGGCGGCTACAGACTCTTTCGTGGATTTTTGATCGGGTACTCAGGGTTTTCGTCCTCAGGGCATCTTATAGGCGGAAGGAGAGGCCGAGGGGGTGCTGGGGTCGGCCAGACCACCCCCTGGCGCGGGCCAGGCCTGGCCACGCGGCCAGGTGGTGTGGACGGTCTCCAGCCCTTCTCCGTCTCGTATTCTGGCATCTGATGACTTCCGAAAAAATAGGCACTTTGGCTTTTGTCCCGTCCAATTCCGAGAATTTACATTTTCTGACTTTCCTGGAACCAAAAACAGTAGAAAACAGGCAGCTGGCACTGTGGCTCTTGTTAATTGGTTAGTCCAAGAAATCATATGAAAAATACTCCAAAGTGTGGACAAAACACAAGAAAGTGGATAAACCAAGCATGGAACATCAAAAATTATAGATACATTTGCAATGTATCACCAGACTATGAGGAGGACTACCCAGAAGGAGGACAGCAAGACGGATACAACAACTAGGATCTGAAGGGAATATGCCCGAGAGGCAATAATAAAGTGGTTACTATCTTATTACATGTTTATAATAAATGTTTATTTTGCATGCTATAATTGTATTAATTGGAAACGTTAATACATGTGTGTTTAATAAACAAAATACAAAGTTCCTAGTAATGCCTCTCATATAAACTAGCTCGTTGATTAACAAGATGATCAAGGTTTCCTGATCATGGACATTGGATGTTGTTAATAACGAGGTCACAACATTGGTGGAATGATGTGATGAACATTCATCCGAAGTATAGCATTACGATCTGAGTCATTATGTTTATATTGCTATAACATCATACGAAGTAATCTTAGTCCTTAGACCATGAGATCATGTTAATTGCTAACTCCAAAAAAGTATCTTGATAACATCAAACGTCACACCGTAACAGGGTGACTATAAAGGTGGGTTCAGTGCTACGAAGGTGTTATGTTGAGGCTCATGGATCAAGAGTGCGATTTGTCCATCCCTATGAAGGATAGATATACTCTGGGCCCTCTCGGTGATATCACATTGAAATAGCTTGCAAGCAAGTGATGTGATCACTAGAATGTTATATCACGGGAACGAGAAAAGAGTGCATGTCGGTAACGAGATCAAACTAGGTATTTGGATGCCAATGATTGAATCTCGGACATGTAATATATCACGAGACAAAGGGATTTAGTTACAACGTTAAAGGTTCACACGATCACAAGAGTCGTCGTTGAATATGTGGGAGTTAGTACGGATCTCCAGATCCCGCTGCTGATTATTGACCAGAGAGGGGTCTCGATCATGTCTACATTATTCGTGAGCCATAGAGTGACACACTTAAGTGATAACGACACCATTTGGAGCAAATATGTTTCAGATAAAGATTTAAGAAAGCGCTGGAATCATTTCGATGGAAACCGAAATTGTTTCGGGTGAAATTGCTGAAACTAGTTCTGCATGTGATATTGAAATGTTGCAGGGGGTTTTATGTGAATGTTTGTTAATTAATGTAATTAACAAAATTCTGAATAAAATAAATAAAATAGTTTTATTTAATTAGATCTTGCATTAAATTTGGTGGAAATTTAATGCATGTGTGAGTGGAATTTTGAGTGGAGGCTTTTTATGGGAGTGGGAGCTCCACCGACATGAATGTGGAAGAGGTGGGGGCACCACCATGGCTGCCACGCCATGGTCCTTGGGTGCCCCCCCTCTCCCCTATAAAAGCCCCCCCTCTCCTCCTCTCACAACACACTTCCTCGTGAAGGATCTCTCTCCCCCTCTAGTTATTCCCCCATGGTCTCGGATTAGCGAGATACATGTTCCCAGTGGCTTTATCTGGAAAGGAGTTGCTGCTTCCGCTGCTTTGCTAGAGCAAGGGACGAAGGTTGTCGGGGTACCGGACGTGTGTGCGATCATGGATGCACCGCTGCTTTGCGGTGCTGGACTTGGTGGTGCTAGACTTGCTGGAGCTGGATCTGATGGACGTGCTGGAGCCGGACCTGCTGGACTTCATCACGATCTTGAGATCGGCAAGTGTACGACTACATCATCCACGAGTTCCAACTCATTAACAAAGCTTTGTTGTCTTCGAGGGTAAGTTCTCTATGGATGTATATCCACCCGTTGCTTGTATCCACCCGTTGCTCGAGGGTAAGTTCTCGGACTTGGTGTAGTGGATTTGGTTCATGTAATCACCAAAAAGGCACGAGGGATGTCATTTTTGAGTGGGAGTTCATTTCTAATTTGGATTAGTCGAACTCAATTTGTCATAAACTAAATCGAAGTGAATTTGCATAATTTGTTGTAGTCATTGGCATCTCTTCACTACCTTATGCTTAGTTTTAATTGAGATAATAGAACTATAGAATTCTGGATATTTACTTTACGAACTGGTATCGTATTGTTTTGAATGTCAATTTAAAGTTTAGAAGTCCTATTGCAAAGTTTCAGCAAACTCTATTTACTCCATGAAGTTTAATAAGTAGTATTAAATTAAGAGTAAGAATTCCAATGTTAGTATCTAAAGTATCATGGTTGCCTCCATGATTATTGATATTCAAAATTTGTTTTAATATCAAGGTTATCTAGGAGCTGAAAGAATTGTTTCAGGAACCATCATGTGTGGAAGATATTGTGATATCTGAAACAATGTTTTTGGTTGCATTATGATAAAGTATAATTTAGCAAAATACATGTTCTCATATTGTATGATAATTTGTGAAGGATGGAGATGCTAGGCATCTGGATCTCCCAAAAGGTGTTGGGAACTAACATTATACTCGCGGTTCTTCCTTATAGGATATAGTAGTTTGATCATGAAAGTTGTCATGATAAGGATGAATAGAAGATGTAAGTAAAATGTTTACTACACTAATAGATTACTAAAGAATGGATTTTTGAAAGAACACCAAACATTTGATGATGGTGATCCACTTCAAAGTGCAAGTCCAAAGGTATTAGTATTTGACTATATACACTTTGTACTATGTGTCATGTGAATGACACCACTATTGATGTTGATAGATTCTTTTAAAAGAAAAGGAATTGTTGAAAGAGAATCTATAAAATATTTGGCAGAAAATAAAAGGTTGGAGATGTCCAACTTAGGTATATAGAAGATATACATGTTATGGTTGTATTCCTTGCTTGTTAAACAATGTGGTTCTGAGGTATTGGATACCGGTATTGGATACCGAATTGGTTGGTGTGAAGTGTCATAAAGAACAACACAATTCATGAACTACAACGGCCTAAGTAACTAGCAAAAGAATAAGTGATGATGTTCATCAAAAACAAATAAAGTGTTATTGTGTTTTTCGTTGTCATCAAACCTAGCCTTCAAGATTTGTTTTAATAATTGTTATTTTGTTCCGGTATTACGAGAACTATGGATGTTCAAATAATTACCGTATTCCATAAAGGATGGATGAACTTTTACAAGTCTAGTTGGAGAAATCACATCCATAAACATTATTTCTAAAATGTCGTAAGACAAATGATTGGAACATCACTTATGAAGTGACATTGCTATTTGAATTATATTGGAAAGTAAACATGAAGAAACTCCATGTTGATGGATTTTGGAGTCTTTTTGATTTTTATCAATTGACGCTTATGAAACTTTCCTCGAGATAATTAAAACTCCGTCCATAGGCCAAAGAGGAACGGATGACTAACTTATTGGATATTATGCATGTTGATGTATATAGTCCATTATGTGTAGCCATATGGGATGGATCTTTTTGCTTCTCCAGAAATTTGAGTGAATATATCTATATATTTACTTAATAAGGAAGAAGTATGAAACATTTGAAAAAATTTCAAAGACTTTCAAGATGAAGTGAAAAATCATTGTAACAAGAAAATAAAAGAGTTTATGAGTTAAGCATAAAGGAAGATATTTGAGTTACAGGTTTAGCAAAACACCTAAGATTTCAGGAATTGTTCCATGAATTTGCACTTCCCGATAAACCACAGGAGTATGGTATGTTCGAGAGATCAAATCAAACCTTGTTTGACATGGTAAGATCAAAGGTGTCATTTATAAGACTGCCATTAGGTTTTAAGGATTAAAGCTTTAGAGACTACCGCTTTTACACTGAAAAGAGCACCATCGTGATCCGTTGAAATGACACCATATGAGTTATGGTTTGGATAAAACCCGAACTATCTTTTCTTAAATTTTGGTATGCTATGCATAAGTAAAATGTTTATAACCAAAGTTGGATAAGCACGTCTTTGTAGGTTATCCCAAAGAATTTGTTGGGAATTCCTCCATAACACCGAGGACAAAAGAGTTTGTCGCTTAGAACGTCAAGTTTCTTGAGAAGGAATTTTTCGCAAAAAGTTAAGTGGGAGGACAATAGAACTTTGATAAGGTTGTTGAACCTTAGCTATATGTGCTAAGTAGTGCAGCACCGGAAAGTGTCCTGGTGGTGGCCACAATGCTCATGGCTCCCGTGATTACAAAGGGTGTAATCTTGGAGATTAGAGTTCCTATTGAACCATGTGGGTCGGTAAGAATCAAATAGTAATATTTGAAACAGAAGTCGTTATTGTTTTGACAATGATGAACCGACTGCATGCAAAGAAGCGATGATGGGCCCTGACTCCATAAAATGACTAGAAGTCATAGAATCCGTGACAGTATCCATACACGAGAAATCAAGTTTCTGAACTTGGAAGACCCTTCAGAAAGGCGTGAAGCCTATCGGTCATGTTTGGATCTATAAAGAAATAGACATGGATGTTTAACATCTATGAAATAGTCGACATGTCAGAAAGAAGTTTACGACCATGTTCAAGGAGTTGACTATGACAAGATTTGATCTTTCATAGCGATATTTAGTCTTGACAGATTAATGTAGCAACCACTACATATAATTTGGTATATGGTACTTGAATAAACAAAACAAGGTTCTTCTAATAGAATGGTTACCTAGGACGTGTACATGACACGGTCCAAAAATGGTTTTGTTAATTCAAAGGGTGCTTAAAAAGGGCATGCAAACTTCAATAGTTGAAGTGAGCATAGCGGAGTTGGAATCTTCACCATGATGAAAATGTTAAAAGAGTTTAATTTCATCGGAGATGATGAAGATGCTTGCATTTGCAAGAAATTAAGTGGGAGTGCTGAGACATATTTCTAATACATTATGTAGAGGACATGGTGTTGATTGGAAATGATGTATCTTGTATTGACATAAGTTAAGAATTTCATTAAAATAGGATTTCGATGAAAGACTTGGGCAAAACCAGAATATTTGGCATCAATATCTATATGGATAGATTGAGACGCTAATATGGTTATGCCAGACGTACATATATGAGATATTGAAAGGGTTCAATATGGAAACAACAAGAAAGGTTCTTGCTGCATGGAAAGGACTGTATCAAGATTCAAGTGTTTCAACGGTTGGTGAGTAAAATCACATGAGATTTTGATTGATTATACCGTGATATGTATATATCCAGATATGTCCTATGCTCTAAATGTTATGAGCACATACCAGAATGATTCATAAGATGATCATTGGACGATAGTAAAGATATTCTTATGAGCTTTGGAAGAACTAAGAATATATCATGTATAAGTGACAAATAGTTAAAGGTAGTTCATTGTAAAGTGTTACATTGATACTAGTTGTGTCACAAGATTCAAATTAAATTTATCAAAATTTAGACTATGGGTGGCACAATGTAATGGAAAGGATATTCCATGATGGATTTGGATGAGTTCCAAAGTTGAAACATTGTGACGGATACTACAAGAAAATGCTAAGTATATGACTGCTATAGTAGCAGCAAAGGAGGGCATTTGTGTTATGTAGTTTGTTATCAAACTAGGTGTGGTTCAAAGTGGGCTAATACTATGAAGATATATTGTATGACAATAATATCAACATATTTTAACCCGAACGAACTAAAGGTCTCACCAAAGGACCAAATTTATACAATGCCATCTCATTTGAGAATGAGTGAAGCGTAGAGACACAAAGACATGCAAATACACACGGGCTTGAAACTGTCAGATCCGGAGATTATGTTAACCACTAGCAATCATGTATATGCAACACCAGAAAGCCATAGGTGTTCAATAGGTAAAGTTCTTCAAACTAGATTATTGACTCTAGTGCAAGTGGGAGACTCAAGGGAATATGCCCGAGAGGCAATAATAAAGTGGTTATTATCTTATTCCCTGTGTATGATAAATGTTTATTTTGCATGCTATAATTGTATTAATTGGAAACGTTAATACATGTGTGTTTAATAAACAAAATACAAAGTTCCTAGTAATGCCTCTCATATAAACTAGCTCGTTGATTAACAAGATGATCAATGTTTCCTGATCATGGACACTGGATGTTGTTAATAACGAGGTCACAGCATTGGTGGAATGATGTGATGAACATTCATCCGAAGTATAGCATTACGATCAGAGTCATTATGTTTATATTTCTATAACATCATACGAAGTAATCTTAGTCCTTAGACCATGAGATCATGTTAATTGCTAACACCGGAAAAGTATCTTGATAACATCAAACGTCACACCGTAACAGGGTGACTATAAAGGTGGGTTCAGTGCTACGAAGGTGTTATGTTGAGGCTCATGGATCAAGAGTGGGATTTGTCCATCCCGATGACGGATAGATATACTCTGGGCCCTCTCGGTGATATCACATTGAAATAGCTTGCAAGCAAGTGATGTGATCACTAGAATGTTATATCACGGGAACAAGAAAAGTGTGCATGTTGGTAACGAGATCAAAGTAGGTATTTGGATGCCAATGATCGAATCTCGGACATGTAATATATCGCGACACAAAGGGATGTAGTTACGATGTTAAAGGTTCACACGATCACAAGAGTCATCGTTGAATATGTAGGAGTCAGTACGGATCTCCATCTCTCGCTGCTGATTATTGATCAGAGAGGGATCTCGATCATGTCTACACTATTCGCGAACCATAGGGTGACGCACTTAAGGGATAACGACACCATTTGGAGCAAATATGTTTCAGATAAAGATTTAAGAAAGCGCTGGAATCATTTCGATGGAAACCGAAATTGTTTCGGGTGAAATTGCTGAAACTAGTTCTGCATGTGATATTGAAATGTTGCAGGGGGTTTTATGTGAATGTTTGTTAATTAATGTAATTAACAAAATTCTGAATAAAATAAATAAAATAGTTTTATTTAATTAGATCTTGCATTAAATTTGGTGGAAATTTAATGCATGTGTGAGTGGAATTTTGAGTGGAGGCTTTTTATGGGAGTGGGAGCTCCACCGACATGAATGTGGAAGAGGTGGGGGCACCACCATGGCTGCCACTCCATGGTCCTTGGGTGCCCCCCTCTCCCCTATAAAAGGCCCCCCTCTCCTCCTCTCACAACACACCTCATCATGAAGGATCTCTCTCCCCCTCTAGTTATTCCCCATGGTCTCGGATTAGCGAGATACATGTTCCCAGTGGCTTTATCTGGAAAGGAGTTGCTGCTTCCGCTGCTTTGCTGGAGCGAGGGACGGAGGTTGTCGGGGTACCGGATGTGTGTGCGATCATGGATGCACCGCTGCTTTGCGGTGCTGGACTTGGTGGTGCTGGACTTGCTGGAGCTGGATCTGATGGACGTGCTGGAGCCGGACC
Organism: Avena insularis; assembly: GCA_023614405.1. Classification (NCBI taxonomy): domain Eukaryota; kingdom Viridiplantae; phylum Streptophyta; class Magnoliopsida; order Poales; family Poaceae; genus Avena; species Avena insularis. Next base: position 200,029 of record JAJUPC010000258.1, read on the forward strand.
TGCTGGACTTCATCACGATCTTGAGATCGGCAAGTGTACGACTACATCATCCACGAGTTCCAACTCGTTAACAAAGCTTTGTTGTCTTCGAGGGTAAGTTCTCTATGGATGTATATCCACCCGTTGCTTGTATCTAGTAGATAGATCTTGGCGTTTAGTTCCCATCGTAGGAAATTTTTTGTTTTCTATGCTGCGAACCCAACAGTGGTCATCTCCCATCGCCAGCATTGCCTGTGACTCTGAAGATGGACCCCACCGCTACGCTATTTATTCTGCTATTTGATTGTACTGAGACTGGATCATGAGATCCTTTATTTGTGTAAGACCTTATTATGGTTTGTAATTGATGATGTACTGTGATATCCAATCTGTTATGTCTCAAAAAATGGTAATCCTGGTATTGCGATGTATGGCATAACAGGCACCTGGGATTAAAAATCCGGGTGTTGACAAATTGGTATCAGAGCCATCCTGACCATAGGAGACCCTAGTTAGAATGGACGTCCGAACAAAAAACTTAGTTTCAAAAACCAAAGTGAATATTTATGAAAACTATTTCCTCTCTTACCCTTTGGGATTCTTTCTCTCAAAAAGTTCATGTTCCTCCAAATTCTTACATTACTACATAAAACTTTGACACACATGATCACTTCACTAACTTTCTCATCCTAAATTCTTATAGATGGAAGCCCAATACAACAAGTTATACCAGTTGGGCAACAGAGGCCAACTGATCTTCGAGAGGGATCTGGATTCACTGTCTGAGTTCTTGGAGCGTCCTCATCCGGAATTCTTTGGAGCTCAACTCCCGGGTCCACCAAGAGGAGATTTACAATGGCTAGTAACTGCTGATCTTCGAGGCAAGATAGAAGCACCAGTATCTAGGAGGATTCAGTTCTCCGTGAGAGAGAACAACTGGCTAGATGGATTAGCCAGGGCAACGCATGAAGCTCTCGCACGTCTGTGTCCCCTGAGTGTCAACCTAATCCAAGGAACCCTCTTTGTTCACTATGCAAGGCGTGATTCCATGGGAATGCCGCTAGAGATGCCAAGTCACCCAATTCTGAAGCGTCAAGTGGAGAACCTCGACTTCCTACTGTACGACAGACAAAATGAGTTGGACAATGCTAGGGAGGTCGCCAACCACAACCTCGCCCTTGCCACCCAGAAGGCCTAGACTTTCTCACTCCTCGTCAAGGATCGTCAGTCTCTTCGCCATCAACGCGCAAAGAAGGATCGCACCATCGACCGTCTTTGCAAGAAGGTGGCCGACCTCGAGAAGACCCTCAAGGAGCAACAAGCTCAGCTTGCAGCAAAGGAAGAAGAAGAGGAAGGTGAAGATATCCAAGGAGATATTGACTCCTACCTCAGCAATGATGATGACTACCTAGAGGAGGATGTCGTGCACTTCTACACCGACGATGATGACTCCGACTTCATCAATGATGAGTAGATGCACTAGAGCACTATCGTAGACTGAGGAGTATCAGTTCCATTGTATCGTAGCTTACAGAATGGTTCTTAAAACCATCTGTTTTCCTTTGATGTTGTGGTGTGTGTGTGTTTGTATCGTGTGCTTTGCTTGAATGAATGAAAAGAAGTTAGTTGCAAAACCTGAGTCAAACTCAAAGTATTAGCTTTGAAATCAAAACCATGAACCTTAGAACTTTCCCTCTTACACCTTTATCTATCTCAATCTTCCGATGACTCGTGGAAACCAAGGAGGGAGAAGCTCATCGCAAGACCCAATGCTGCAGATTTTGCAGACCGTGAAGCTAGTAGGGCAGAGCGCCAAGCTAATCTAGCAACCCTGCAGCAGATCACCCAGATGGCTCACAACAATCAGAACCATGGAAATCAGGATCATCATGGGTCCAAACTCAAAAACTTCCAAAATACAAATCCCCCTATCTTTAGCACTTCGGAGAACCCACTGGATGTTGATGATTGGTTGCAAACAATGGAGAACAACCTAGAAGTAGTAGGAGTGGATGCCAACGAGAAGGTTCTTTTTGCCACCCACTATTTGGCAGGAGATGCAAGAGCATGGTGGAACAGCACCCGCACAATGAACCATGGTCAAGTGATGACATGGGAAGCCTTCAAAATCAAGTTTAGACGCACCCACGTGCCGCAGGGTCTAGTCACCCGAATGAGGGATGAATTCAGAGAGTTGAAGCAAGGCAGAATAACTGTAGTGGAGTACCGTGACAAATTCTTGTCTCTAGCCCAGTATGCACCTGATGAGATCAACACGGAGGCCAAGAAGAAGGAGAGATTCCTGAACGGACTGCATGATCAGATGCAGACTATCCTCGTCAACATCCGTTTCGAGGATCTCGAAGAGCTAGTCGACTCTGCCATTCAGATGGAAGGGAAGATTAATCAAGTAAACGACAACCGCAAACGTCGTATGATGCACCAAGTTGGATCCAACAGTCACCAGAAGTACCGTCCCAACCCTTCTACAGGATATGCACCAAGGAGCAATCGACCCCCAATGTCTCGCCCAAGCTACCCCAACCGTAGCGGAGGAAATGTGAAGTCCGGAGGAAACAACAATCACCCCGGCAATGCCAGCAATTTCAACCGTGCACCTCCCAAGAGCAACAGCAACAACAACAACAACAACACCGCACCCAGAACTGGAAGCAACGTTGTGCCCGTGGCAGCGAAAGACAAGTCTCAGATTACTTTTTTCGAGTGTGGAGTGAAGGGTCACTATTCCAATGAGTGCCCCAAGAAGATTGCCGCCACTGCCAATGTGAATGCCCCAGCTCAACATCAGTGCCGTGTTCAACCAGGAAGAAGATTCGCCCCAGGGAACGCTCACAACCGCAATGGCCGTCTCTTCCACATGAACGCCGAAGAAGCCCAAGAAGCGCCAGATGTAGTGTTGGGTATGTTTTCTATGAACTCAGTTTTAGCAAGAGTGTTGTTTGATTCTAGAGCATCGCACTCATTTGTCACCGAAGAATTTGCATGCACTAGTAAGATTCACCCAACCAAATTGAAGCATGTCATGATAGTTCAAATCCCTGGTTCAACTACAAAAGCTAGAAAAATTTGCAAAGTGGTGCCTATCAGAATACATGGGATAGATTTTTATGCCAATCTAATAGTACTTGGAACCAAAGGTTTGGAAGTAGTACTAGGAATGGATTGGATGTGAAAGCATAAGGGATTGATTGATTGTGCCAAGAAAGCCATCGCCATGACCAGTAGCTCTGGAGTCTCAGTAGAGCATATATCTGAAACCTTGCCTCGTCAATTCAAGTGTAATAAGAGTCTAGCCCTGCCCACTATTGACCAAGTCAGAGTAGTCTATGAATACCTCGACGTATTCCCAGATGAATTGCCCGGTATGCTCCCGGATAGGGATATTGAGTTCATTATTGAACTAATCCCCGGAACCGGACCCATAGCCCAGAGACCCTATAGTATGAACCCCTCAGAGTTAGTGGAATTGAAGAAGAAGTTGGATGCTATGTTGGCAACAGGCTTGATTCAACCAAGCACATCGCCATGGAGATCGCCAGTGTTATTCATCAATAAGAAAGATGGAGGCAACTGTTTGTTCACAGATTACAGGAAGCTGAATGACGTCACCATCAAGAACAAGTACCCTTTGCCAAATATAGAGGATCTATATGATCAGTTGACTGGAGCAAATGTGTTCTCTAAGATCGATCTTAGGACTGGTTATCACTAACTTAAGATTCGTGCAACGGATATTCCGAAGACCGCCTTTACTACGCGTTATGGATTATATGAGTATACGGTTATGTCTTTTGGATTAACCAATGCCCCTGCTTATTTCATGAATCTCATGAGTAAGATCTTTATGAATTTTCTGGATAAGTTTGTCGTTGTGTTTATCGATGATATCCTTATCTACTCCAAGTTAGAAGAAGAGCATGAGCAACATCTGAGAATCATTCTTGAAACCCTTAGAGAGCATAGGTTGTATGCCAAGTTCAGCAAATGTGAGTTTTGGCTGAAAGAAGTAGGATTCCTAGGACATATTGTGTCTGCCGGAGGAGTCGTTGTTGATCCCGCCAAGATCAAAGATGTCGAAGAATGGGAAGCCCCAACCACTCAAACCCAAGTTCGTGCATTTCTCGGATTAGCGGGATATTACCGCAAGTTCGTCGAAGGATTTTCAAGCATCACGAGACCCATGACCCAATTGTTGAAGAAGGACAAGAAGTTTGAATGGACCGACAAATGTGAAGCAAGTTTCCAAGAGCTGAAGTCCAGAAAAGCCAAACGACCTAGGGTTCTGTTAGGCGACTAACAGGGCGACTAGGGTTTTACTCCTCCCGCCGGTGCTTTGCCCCGACGTGGAGTTTCTCTTGGGTCCGGATAGCTCTGCTTAGCGGGGTTTTCTTCCCTGCATCCGATTCCCCTAGTCTCCTTTGAGATCGGGACCTAATTCCCTCATAGGCGATGGCGAGCCCGGGGGAGTACGTCAAACCAATCTGATAGATCTGGAAAGAAAGCAGAAGCGTTGGATGATCTTCTTCATCGCTTGGGGATCAAGGATGACGAAATTGATGACTTGATCTTTGAAGAGGAAGAAGCTGCTCCGAAGGAAGGGATCAAGTGGATGACGCTTGCTAAGGTTCATACCACGAACTACTTCAGCCCTAGTTCGTTCGAACAAAACATGAAAGTGGCTTGGAGTCCTGCGAAGGAGGTGAGATTTCAGCACTTGGAGGAAAATCTGTTCACGGTGCAATGTTTTTGCCTTGGAGATTGGATCAAAGTAGAGCAGGGTGGTCCCTGGTTATTCAGACAAAACGCGGTATGCATCGAGAAATACTATGGTTTATCACCGACAGAGTCTGTTGACCTGAATTACTTTGATGCATGGATTCAGATACACAAGATCCCGGTGGGATATAGGAACGAGCCTTTTATCAAAAATCTGACTCAGAAAAAGATTAGAAAAGTGATAGGTATTGAATTAAATGTCCAAGGCCAAGGTAATTTCGTGCGTGTCTGGGTCAAACTGGATGTCAGGAAGGTGCTTGCTAGATTTGTTACTATTTCTAGAGCTAGACAACGTGAATTCTATCAAGTCATGTATGAAAAAATTCCGAAATTTTGCGGTGCTTGTGGTTTTCTCGGCCATAGTCATCTAGAGTGTGGTTCGGGAGAACACGATATTCAGAATCTCAAGTGGGGTGAATTCCTCAAGGCTGATTGGTCGACCTGGCATGGTCGAATTGTGGGAGGTAACAGAGGCCGTGGAAGAGAAAGACAGGATGGTCGTGGCGACGATGCTCGTGGCCGTGGAAGAGGTAATCAAGCTAGAAGGTACAATTCCAACCCTTTTAATGAGGGAGCGATCCAACCGGAAGATGATCTGGAGGACACTTTGTCTAGCCCTAATAAAAAGTTGCAATGGAGACGGATGATCACGTTAGCAGTGATTCGGGAACTAAGAAGAGGTTGCTATTAATGCTAGGGCCGACTGTTGTTGGTCTAGATGGTGATACAGATGCAGACAACGTGATGATGGCTATAGATAGAGAACCATCAGGAACTAATTCACCAGACAGTGAGGCTAAAACAGACCGGAAGAAACGCTCAAAGAAGGATGGAGCTGTCTCCCCTTCACTAGGATCGGCAGACTCCTGTGAGGAGCCCGTCTGCCTGCAATGAGGATATTAGGAATGAACTATCAGGGTCTGGGGAATGACCCGACAGTTCGAGCGTTTCGGATGTCCGAAGGCAATGTGACCCCGAGGTGATTTTTCTGTATGAAACCCACTTAGACGATTTTCCAGCTGATTGTTTGAGGAGAAGACTAAATATCTACTTCAAAATTGTAAACCCTAGTAATGGCCGGAGTGGTGGTGTTATCTTATTCTGGAAAAGAGAAGTGATGATCCAACAGCTTTTCTCCGCCCCAAATTACATCGATGTTAAAGTGGTGGAAAGTGCAAATAAAGTGTGGCGGTTAACTGGTCTCTACGGTGAACCGAGGTGGCAGGACAAGTATAAAACGTGGGACAAGATGAGAGAACTTAAAGCTCAACACGATTTACCATGGGTAATAATTGGTGATTTTAATGAAATCATGTTTTCCCATGAAAAAGATGGGGGCAATCTGAGACCTGAACCATACATGAAGGCATTCCGTGATGCATTGGATGATTGTGAGCTTGAAGATCTTGGCTTCTCAGGTGACCCGTTTACTTGGAGAAGGGGAAGGATTAGACAAAGGCTCGATAGAGTTGTTTCTAATATTGCATGGAATAATATGCACCCAGGCGCCCTAGTTAAACACTTAGGGTATGCGTGTTCGGATCATCGGCCCATCCTCCTTGACACAGAGCATGCGGTAATGCATGGTCAAGGGAAGCTGAACAGTCGCAAGTTTGAAGCAAAATGGGTCAAGGAAAAAGAGTTCCGTGATGTTGTTCACAAAGCTTGGGGAGACGCGAATGCAGCAGTGCACGATGGGGGGGTCCTAGCCAAACTGAGCCATCTCCATGAGCCATCTCCAAGGGGGGAACCCCAAGAGGAAGGTATGATGAGCACAGCAGCAAGTTTTCCCTCAGTTATGAAACCAAGGTTTAATCGAACCAGTAGGAGCAAGGAAACACCCCAAAGGTGTTACTAGCTGAGCTTTGGCAGGGCGCACTATCGTTGCTAGTAGCAACGTGGAGACCTGCACAACACAACCACAGAACTTTGTCCCCAACTTGCGATGAGGTTGTCAATCTCACCGTGTTTTGCGGAAAACAAAGGATTAAACGTATCGAATGGAAAGGAGTAAAAGTTTGCAGAAAGTAAACACAAAGCAGAAACAATTTATAGATTGTATGTAAAAGACAAAGGACCGGGATCCATAGTTCACTACAGGTGGCTCTCCTTAGATAGATAACATGCTGGGTGAACAAATTACAGCGGGGCAATTGACAAACACCGAGAAAGCAATTCATGCATATACTAATCATCTTGACTCCTTTGAGACTTGATTGGGCATTACAACATAATACATAGACCGGCATCCAAATGCATCTATGACTAATAATCCACCTTCAGGTTATCATCCGAACCCCCTCTAGTATTAAGTTGCAAGCAACAGATTATTGCTTTACGAACTGCGTGTAAAGTAAACAATACGATTGTTCTATGAACAAAGGATTGTTGTTTTCTCCCTAGTAGCAACAGCACATCTAGTACCTTAGAGATTTCTGTCACTTCTCCAGTTACGGAGGCATGAACCCACTATCGAGCATAAATACTAACTCTTGGAGTTGCTAGCATCTACTTGGCCAAGATAGCTACTAACAACGGAAAGCATGCAAGATCACAAATAACAAAGACATGATAGAATCAATAATCAATCTGAAATAGCATCTCAATATCCATCGGATCCCCGCAAACACAACATGTATGGATTACAAATAGATGATCTTGATCATGAACGGAGCTCACAAGATCTAAACATGAAAGCACAAAGGAGGAGAAACCAGCCATCTAGCTACTACATGGATCCGTAGTCCAAGGATGAACTACTCACGCATCACACCGGAGGCTTGCATGGTGATGAAGAAGGCCTCCAGGGTGAATTCCCCTCTCTGACAGGGTGCCCGAAAGAGCTTCAGATCCCTCCCTGTCTAGGGATGGAGATGACGGCGGCTACAGACTCTTTCGTGGATTTTTTGATTGGATACTTAGGGTTTTCGTCCTGAGGGCAACTTATAGGCGGAAGGAGAGGCCGATGGGGTGCCGAGGCTGGCCTCACCATCCCCTGGCGCGGGCCAAGCTGGGCCGTGCGGCCAGGTGGGGTGGTGGCCCGTGGTCCCTCTTCGTCTCGTATTCTGGCACTTGATGCCTTACGAAAAAATAGACACTTTGGCTTTTGTCCCATCCAATTCCGAGAATATTCATTTTCTAACTTTCCTGGAACCAAAAACAGCAGAAAACAGGCAGCTGGCACTGTGGCTCTTGTTAATAGGTTAGTCCAATAAATCATATGAAAAGTACTCCAAAGTTGGAACAAAAGACAAGAGAGTGGTTAAAACCAAGCATGGAACATTAAAAATTATAGATACATTTGCAATGTATCAACATCCCCAAACTTAACACCTGCTCGTCCTCGAGTAGATAAGTGATAAAAAGAAATAATTTTTGAGGTGACATGCACCATCAAAGACTTGATCAAAGTATTTGCAAAACACTCAAGGATGGGATCATAGTACTTCAATCATAGCATGAAAGACAAAGTTCTAGCAATAGGCAAAGATACTATGATGCAACATGAAAAGTCACAAACAAAAGATTCATGAATAACATGCTTTGCAAGATGTTTGTTTGTTTCACATAAAGAAAACATAGAATAAAAGTATTCAGCTTGTCCCTCAATAGAGTAGCAAATATAGATGCATAGGACACCTTCAAAGTTCATAAGAGTGACTAGATACAATAGTTTCAAACAAGCAATAACAAAGTATGCATCAATCAACTAGTCTTGGGACAATGCACATATAACTAAGAATGGCCACTATGCTCTCAAAGAAGGTGCATAAAGATAGAAGGTGGAGACTCAATATAAAGGTGGAAGAAAGGCCTTTTGTAAAAGGAAGTAGGGATTCAAGTCTCATAAAGAGCTTCCACAAATTATGGTACTTATAGCTTTCAGCTCTCATTGCCCCTATCATAAGCATCTTGAAGGCGATTAAGGTTAAAGTGACACAACTAAGAGGATATGCTTGACAAGTTATAAACCGAAATCTCATGCCCCTTACTTACGAAGACCGATCCTCATGCTAGTCAACTTCAGTCATGAGTAAGCTCTTGTCATTGTAAGTATATGTGTATCATTAAGAACCGCCAACGGGGTACCCCTTGCACATGATACGGGAGCTTTCCCATAATCAAAATGACAGGGCAAGCAGACAATGAGCATCTCAGCGATCTTTTTATTTGCTATTTGCATAGGTTTTTATTGAGGATGCTTCATAGAGTGCTCATTATGGTGATGCTGCAAGTTTCCACCATGATTAGGCATGGCTTAGGCTAGCGGCCCAGGCGTTTCTCTAACACACATACAAACTCCATGATCTTACAAGTTCCACTTTTATTTCACACTGCCGGGATCCATAAGCAAAAGAACATGATATCAACGGGGTACAAAGTACAAGTGCAATGTTGAAAGCGTTCCCCATGAAACATGGTTCTACTAACTTCAACTTATAAAGCGCAAGCATATACGCAACAAAGAAGGACCCAATGGTTCAAGTTTATTAGAGGCAATAAAATAAAGTCTGCCATCAAGTTCGTGAGAGCTTTAATCACTAGTTTTCTCATAACAAGTGAAAGGTAGACAAAAGCATGAATATACTTGGAATAACATAAGCTAGTAGGTAGGTATGGTGGAATCTTTGGAAAAACTTGGTTTAGGGAGTTGGATGCATGAGTGGAACTCATACTTTGTTGTGGGGGCTACCAAAAGACTGGGAGCGACAAACTAAGAGAGCAATAATGGCCATAATCATGCAGAGCGACAAAACATCATTGATCAAAGCATAAAGTGATACTACAAGTTGAAAACTAAAGGATCATAAAGGCTATGGTGACTTGTGACAGTCATAACATGGTGTGAGCATGTGCCAAGTCAACCCAAATAAAGCATCAAAGGAGAATACCACTATACTATGCTTTAATATGCTAAAACAATGCATGATTCATGCAAGGCACATTAAGCAATCTCAATTGTTTATAACAAGTCATGCTACAGCAAAGAATACTAAGCATAAAGCCAAAACAATATCAAGCATGGCATGACAAAGCATACCCACAGTTAAAAACGAGCTCTTTTTACCACATAAGCATGAGCTTTCCTACTCTTTTCCAAACCAAACCAAACTAATTGCAAACCAATGTATGAAAGAGGGGGTCCAACCAACTTATTCAGAAAACTAAGCAAACCAAGAAAACTAAAAACCAAAATGAAAATGAAAAGGAAGACGCTCCAAGAACAACACAACTGTGCATGAAACAATAAAAATGAAGCGTTTGGAAGAAACCTAGAATTTTTATTGATGAACAAGGGGATGCCTTGGGCATCTCCAAGTTTTGACACTTGTACTTCTTGGATATTTCTTGGGGTGACACGCGTGGCATCGCCAAGCTTGAGCTTTAGTCCATCATTCATCTCATTACTCATTCCTTCCATACACCTGAAATTTTTCCTTCATACAAAACTTCACACAATCTCATTAGCAACATTAGTGCACTTAAGATAAATAAGTCTCAACGTTCAGTTCTAACACCAAATAAACTTCCATTAGAACACTATCTACTATAGAACTTCCCTCAAAAAGCTCAATTCCCCAAAAGAACTCAAGAAGGAACCAACAAGAAGCAAATGCGGAAAATGGGAGAAATCTGTCAAAACAGACCAGCAGGTAAAGATGAATTTTTTGGAAGTCCTTCTGTTGCTCAAATAAAAAAGTCTTGAACTAACGAAAGTTAGATAACAACCTGGGGCAGAAGCACAAATAATTACAGCTCAATCCGACGTACAGATCTCTCTCAGGAATTTTTACGGTGAAGCACATAAATCTGTTTCGGGACAGCCACTTTCCCAATCATTACTTCACTCTCATTAGAGGTTACTCTTGGAACAAAAGGCAAATAAAACCAATAAGGAGCGGTTATTACAGAGGTAATAACTTCCAAGACTCACCTAAAACTCTTGGGTTATCTCCCAACAAGTACTTTTCTTTAACGCCTTTAAGTTAGGCATAACAATTTGAGAAGATGCTCTTATAGGAAATATGAATTGAAGTAAAAGAGAGCATCAAGAAGAAAATTCAAAACACATTTAAGTCTAACCCACTTCCTATGCATAGGAATCTTGTATGCAAATAAATGCACAAAGAACAAAGTGACGGGCATAGGAAGATAAAACAAAAGTAACTTCAAAACTTTCAGCACATAGAGAGGTGTTTCATTACCATAAAAACTTCTACAACCATATTTTCCTCTCTCATAATAATTTTTAGTAGCCTCATGAATAAACTCAACAATATAACTATCACATAAGGTATGCTTTTCATGATCTACAAGAACTAGAGCTTTATTATAAACATTTTCAAAAGAATCCTCGGGAACATAACATTCACTCTCCTTTGATAAGCACGGGGGACAATCAAATAATGTAAGGGATAAAGAGTTACTCTCATTAGAAGGTAGGCATGGGTAGATCCATTCTTCCTCCTTTTGTCCATCACTCTCCTCCTCTTTTTCATCTAATGAGCTTTCAGGTTCAGCAATTTCTTCTTCCATGGAGGTTCTAGCAGGTGGTGGTTCATCTATTACCTTAGCAGTCATAAAACTGTTCCCAAATAGGAAACTGAGTGAGCTATCCATAATGAAATAGTGATTGGAGCAGAGCTAGTCATAAAGGCAACTTAAGAAAGGAACTAATTTTTTTGTGTTTTTCCAATAAGAAAGCAAACTAGTAAAACTAATTTTTTTGTGTTTTTTGAAGAACAAAACAAGCAAAAAGAAGAAAAACAAAAATAACAAAGTAAAGAGATTAGTTATGAGGGACTCCCCTTCTGAAGATGTCCTTGATGCGCTCGACGATCGACGTAGAGCTCGTTGGGAACCCCAAGAGGAAGGTATGATGAGCACAGCAGCAAGTTTTCCCTTAGTTATGAAACCAAGGTTTAATCGAACCAGTAGGAGCAAAGAAACACCCCAAAGGTGTTACTAGCTGAGCTTTGGCAGGGCGCACTACCGGTGCTAGTAGCAACATGGAGACCTGCACAACATAACCACATAATTTTGTCCCCAACTTGCGATGAGGTTGTCAAACTCACCGTGTTTTGTGGAAAACAAAGGATTAAACGTATCGAATGGAAAGGAGTAAAAGTTTGCAGAAAGTAAACACAAAGCAGAAACAGTTTATAGATTGTATGTAAAAGACAAAGGACCGGGATCCATAGTTCACTAGAGGTGGCTCTCCTTAGATAGATAACATGCTGGGTGAACAAATTACAGCGGGGCAATTGACAAACACCGAGAAAGCAATACATGAATATACTAATCATCTTGACTCCTTTGAGACTTTATTGGGCATTACAACATAATACATAGACCGCCATCCAACTGCATCTATGACTAATAATGCACCTTCAGGTTATCATCTGAACCCCCTCCATTATTAAGTTGCAAGCAACAGATTATTGCGTTACGAACTGCGTGTAAAGTAAACAATACGATTGTTCTATGAACAAAGGATTGTTGTTTTCTCCCTAGTAGCAACAGCACATCTAGTACCTTAGAGATTTCTATCACTTCCCCAGATTACCAGAGGCATGAACCCACTATCGAGCATAAATACTAACTCTTGGAGTTGCTAGCATCTACTTGGTCAAGATAGCTACTAACAACAGAAAGCATGCAAGATCAGAAATAACAAAGACATGATAGAATCAATAATCAATCTGAAATAGCATCTCAATATCCATCGGATCCCCACAAACACAACATGTATGGATTACAAATAGATGATCTTGATCATGAACGGAGCTCACAAGATCTAAACATGAAAGCACAAAGGAGGAGAAACCAGCCATCTAGCTACTACATGGATCTGTAGTCCAAGGATGAACTACTCACGCATCACACTAGAGGCTTGCATGGTGATGAAGAAGGCCTCCAGGCAGAATTCCCCTCTCCGGCAGGGTGCCGGGAAGAGCCTCAGATCCCTCCCGATCTAGGGATGGAGATGACGGTGGCTACAGACTCTTTCGTGTATTTTTGATCAGGTACTTAGGGTTTTCATCCCGAGGGCAACTTATAGGCGGAAGGAGACGCCTAGGGGGTGTCAGGGCTGGCCTCACCACCCCCTGGCACGGGCCAGGCTAGGCCACGCGGCCAGGTTGTGTGGTGGCCCCCTGGTCCCTCTCCGTCTCGTATTCTGTCACTTGATCCCTTCCGAAAAATAGCACTTTGGCGTTTGTCCCGTCCAATTCCGAGAATATTCATTTTCGGACTTTCCTGGAACCAAAAACAGCAGAGAACAGGCAGCTGGCACTGTGGCTCTTGTTAATAGGTTAGTCCAAGAAATCATATGAAATGTACTCCAAAGTTGGAACAAAACACAAGAAAGTGGATAAAACCAAGCATGGAACATCAAAAATTATAGATACATTTGCAATGTATCAAGGCGCTGCATGTATGGGATGCTTCGGTACTAAAGAAGCCAAAAAAAAGGTTGCGCCAGGCGCAACGAGATTTTGAGAACACCGTAAGCGGAGTTATTTCGGATGAGAGGGAAGCAAAGGCCAAAGAGTTGGCAGAGATTATTGAAATGTTGCTGGAACAAGAAGAGATCCAATGGCTGCAAAGGTCTAGAGCGAACTGGCTACAGTATGGAGATCGTAACACCTCCTTCTTCCACAATTTTTCTACCGCTTGTCGTAAGAAGAATTTTATCAAGAAATTAAAAAATGACGAATGGGTAGAAGGTACGGAAATGCTGAAACCTTTAGTCTTTCATTATTTCTCTAATCTTTTTACTGCTGAGGTGCAGAATACCGAACCAGGTTTTTTAGAGAAAATCCAGCCTATAGTGTCCCAGGCTATGAACGAAAAACTTATGGCACCATTCTCAGCAGAGGATGTTAAAAAGGCTGCGTTTAGCATCGGAGATTTCAAGGCTCCAGGCCCAGATGGATTTCATGCGGTTTTTTATAAGAACTTTTGGAACATCTGTGGCGATGAAATTACTCAAGAGGTATTGAATGCTATAAATTCTCGTCAAATTCCTGAGGGATGGAATGATACTACTGTGCTGCTAATTCCGAAGGTGAATGATCCGGAACTAATTACTCAGTTTTGGCCCATCAGCTTATGCAATGTAATATATAAAATCATCTCGAAGATGCTTGCCTAGCGTCTGAAGGAGATACTTCCAGAAATCATTTCACCGATGCAGAGTGCTTTCGTTCCAGGGAGGCTTATTACTGATAATGTTCTCGTAGCCTACGAGTGCATTCATGCAATTAAGAATAAGAGATCTGGCTCTGTTGGTTCGTGTGTAGTAAAATTGGATATGCACAAGGCTTATGACCGAGTGGAGTGGGTTTTTCTTGAGAACATGATGAGGAAGCTGGGCTTCGATGAACAATGGACCTCAATGATGATGGCTTGTGTTCGGTCTGTCAGGTATCAGGTCCGTTTTAATTCCGAGGAAACAGACATGTTCACTCCCTCTAGGGGTCTTCGACAGGGGGACCCCCTCTCTCCTTATTTGTTCCTTTTGTGTGTGGAAGGATTATCAAGTCTCTTGATGTATGAAGAAGAAGTTGGTGGCATTGATGCGGTAAGGGTGTGAAGGAATGCACCGTCAGTTTCACACCTTTTATTTGCTGATGATTCCTTGATCCTCATGAAGGCGGATATGACTAATGCAACTTCCTTGCAATAAGTGCTTGACTCCTATTGTGCAAATTCTGGACAGTTGGTGAGTGTGGCTAAATCTAGTATCTTCTTTTCTCCCAATACTCATGCTATTTTGAGATCATAAATATGTGAAACCCTGCATATAGATACGGAAGCTCTGTCAGATAAATATCTGGGACTTCCTGCACTTGTCGGAGCAGATACGAGCGATTGCTTCTTACACTTTGTTGAAAGAATTATTCAGCGTATCAATGGTTGGAAAGAGAAACACTTATCCATTGGAGGAAAGGAAATTTTATTGAAGGCGGTAGCGCAAGCTATTCCTGTTTATGCTATGTCGGTTTTCTAGATTACAAAAGGAGTTTGTAAAAGGATGATGGACACTATCTCTGAATTTTGGTGGGGAGATGATGCAAATAGTAACAAAATGCACTGGTATGCATGGTGGAAGTTGTGCTACCCAAAAAATGAAGGGGGCATGGGCTTTCGAGATTTCCATTCTTTCAACCTTGCCATGTTGGCCAAATAGGTGTGGAGTTGATTGACAATTCCGAGTCACTGTGTGCTCAAGTCTTGCGGACTAAATACTACCCCCATGGTGATATTATTAAAGTTGGGCCCAAGGAAGGGTCATCTTTCACATGGCAAAGCATTATAGCTGGGTTGGCAACCTTTAAAAGAGGATATATTTGGCATGTGGGGGGATGGAGTTAATATTAATATTTGGAATGATCCCTGGATCCCTGCTAGTCCTAACAGAATGATTTTGTCACCAAGAGGATAGACCATCTTTACAAAGGTATATGAATTGATTGATCCGATAACGGGTCAATGGGATGAAGAGATACTACGTTCTATTTTTAGCCCAGTGGATGTTGGGCGAGTTCTTTAGATTCCCCTAAATAATCAGGGATTCAATGATTTTATTACATGGAATTATACTAAGAATGGTCGGTTTACGGTCCGATCGGCCTACTATATCCAATGGAAACACCAGTTCGGTCCTTCTGCTGGGCAACTTGTGTTGCCAGGAGGTTCAGTAACAAATCCAGTATGGAAAATCATATTGAAGCTTAAGGTACCGGCTAAGGTGAAGATTTTTATTTGGCGGACTTTGCATGGAATCGTACCAGTAAAATGTGTGTTGGCTAATCGGCATATTGGCACTAGCGGTGAATGCCCTATCTGTCACCAAGGAGCAGAGGACATCTGTCATCTGTTGTTCACTTGCCCTACCGCAGCTGATATATGGGCTGAGCTTGGCATCAACGACATAATCGATGAGGCCATTCTGGTTGACCAAGCGGGATCAGGTATATTGGAGCATTTGTTTCGTTCCTCTAACAATTCTTTTCCGGTATGCAGATAGTCCAGTTAAAAGAAACGGTGGCCGTGACGTGTTGGTACTTATGGTGGATACGACGTCGGCATACACACAACGAAGATGTTCCCCCATTATCTAGATGTAAAGTATCCATTCTGGCGATAACAGCTAATGCAGCAAAAAATACTACAAAAACTGGATCGACCGCGCAAGAAAAATGGTCAAAACCAATGCCTAGATATGTCAAAATTAATGTGGATGCATCCTTCCATGAAGAATCACACTCTGGTCCAGCAGGAGCAATCATCCGGGATTACAAAGGACAGTTCGTTGCAGCTTCAGGGGTTTTTATCCAATATGTGGCTTCGGTGGCTATGGCCGAAGCAATGGCAATGAAAGGGGGACTCGACCTAGCTAACAGGTTGGGATTTAATAGAGTCATTGCAGAATCTGACTCCCTTGAAACAATTGAAGCTTGCAACAAGAGTGACAGATGGTGGAGTGTATCTTCAGCTATTCTCGCAGATTGTGTGGATCTTGCTTCTTCCATCGGAAATTTTACCTATCAATTCTGTCCAAGAGAAGCCAATCAGGTGGCTGATGATATAGCTAGGTTTTGCTTCCAAAACAAAATAAATTGTACCTGGGACGATGATCCCCCTAACTTTATTTTAAATTCGCTTGTAAACGATGTAATTGTGACATGATTGCAGCAGCAAGTTTCAGACGCACTCTTTTCCTTACCAGGGTACCTAAGGGGTCTGGAAGGTTTTTAATGAGGCGGCTTGCTTGCTTAATATAAGTATCGTTTACCTCAAAAAAAAGTTTCCAAGAGCTGAAGAAGAGATTGATTTCAGCCCTAATATTGATCATGCCAGATATCAAGAAGTTGTTTGATGTGTATTGTGATGCATCCAAGATTGGTATCGGATGTGTATTGATGCAAGAAGGCAAAGTCATCGCGTATCTATCTCAACAACTGAAGCAGCATGAGCAGGACTATCTGACCCATGATCTTGAGTTAGCAGCCGTAGTTTTGGCATTGAATACATGGCGTCATTATCTTATGGGTAATCGCTGTGAGATTTACTCAGATCACAAAAGCTTGAACTATATTTTCACTCAGAAGGAGCTGATATGAGGCAAAGGAGATGGATAGAGTTAATCAAAGATTATGACCTTGACATTCACTATCACCCCGGCAAAGCCAATGTGGTAGCGGATGCTCTTAGCAGATTGCCATCTAGGCTAAACACCATGATCAAGGAGAAGCAGCCAAGTTTGTATGAGGAGTTGGAGCAATTCAGGAATAAGCTAGTTAGCAAAGGATTTTTAGCTAGATTTGAACTTCAACCCACTTTGATTAGCCAAATCAAGGAAGCCCAGAAGGGAAATGAAAGTATCGTCGGAATCAAACGTCGTATTGGTACAGGAAAGGTACCTGGATTCACCGAAGACGAAGAAGGAGTTATGTGGTACAAAGGCCGTATTTTTGTGCCAGCAGATTCATAATTGAAGCAAGTTATCATGCAAGAAGCTCATGATACTCTTTATTCTATCCACCCCGGAGGAACGAAGATGTATCAATATTTGAAAGAGCAATTTTGGTGGCACAAGATGAAGAGAGAAATCGGAAGCTACATCGCCAAGTGTGATATCTGTCAACGAGTCAAAGCGGAATATCAGAGGCCCGCAAGACTGTTACAACCCTTACAGATTCCGGAATGGAAATGGGATTCCGTCGGAATGGACTTTATCACCGGTTTGCCTACTTCTAGTAGGGGAAATGACTCAGTCTGGGTCATTATTGATAGACTGTCCAAGGTAGCTCACTTTATACCTGTCAAGACAACCTACCAGAGTTTGAAGCTAGCAGAGTTGTACATTGCCAGAATTGTTAGTTTGCATGGAACCCCCAAGACCATAGTATCAGATCGACGAACCCAATTTACCTCGAGATTTTGGCAGAAAGTGCAAGAAGGATTAGGAACCAAGTTGAATTTCAGCACCGCTTATCACCCGCAAACTGATGGACAGACTGAAAGAGTCAACCAAATCCTAGAGGATATGTTGAGAGCTTGTGTGTTAGAATATGGATCAAAATGGGAAGATTGTCTGCTTTTTGCAGAATTCTCATATAACAACAGTTATCAAGCCAGTTTGCAAATGGCACCATTTGAGTTCTTATACGGAAGAAAGTGTCGCACCCCTTTGAATTGGTTGCAAGTAGGAGAGAGTCAGATTTTTGGACCCGACATTCTTCGAGGAGCCGAAGAGAAAGTTCACAAAGTCCGTGAGCACCTCAAGACCGCCCAATCCGCATGTAAGAGTTATCCGACAAGAGAAGGAGAGACCTGACTTTCAATGTCGGAGATTTTGTATATCTCAAGGTTTCACCATTGAAGGGAACCCAGCATTTTAGTCTGAAAGGAAAGTTGGCCCCCAGATATATCAGACCTTTCAAGATTCTGAATCATCGAGGAGAAGTATCTTATCAACTGGAACTACCAGAGGAGATGTCAGCCATCCACAATGTGTACCATATCTCGTTACTTCGCAAATGCTTAGAAGTGCCGGAGAAGACCGAAGTTTTCAAGAACATCGATCACCGAGATGTTGATATCAACAAGGATCTGACGTATCGTGAAGTGCCCATTCGTATCTTGGAGGAAGCCTATAGAACCACCATGACCAGGAGTATCAAATTTCTCAAGATTAAATGGAGCAACCATACCGAAGAAGAAGCCACTTTGGAGTGAGAAGATTACATTAGGACTGAGTTCCCAGATCTCTTAGTTCCTAGTTTTCTTTCTTAAATCTCGGGACGAGATTTTGTTTAAGGGGGGAAGGTTTGTAACATCCCAAAACTTTAATCAAATATTAATCAAGATCAAATCTACCCAATTTAGGGTTAACAAAAACTTTTTCTATTACAAATCTTTAAGCATTCATATGTGTGTGCATTTAAAATAGGAGTTGTTTGAAATGCCATGATTGAGTGATCTATTGGTTGTAAAATGACTCTAAGGTAAATTACACATCATCTAGATCATCCCCAAGCAAATCCCAAAGAAAAAGAAATAAAAAAGAATTAAATAAGGAAATGGTCACTTTTGCCATTTTAATCACTCAAATGCAAACAGAAACAAATGCAAACAGAAACAAATGTGGATCTTTGCACCCCTTGCTAGTACAAGTAGTGATGTTCCAAGGCCCACTTTGTGATCTCCCAAAAACATTCAAACTCTAATTTTAAATGACATTTGAAAATTGAATCTAGTTCATATGTCTAGATCACACTTTTTTCAAAAACCATCCAAATGAACTCCATTTCAAAATCCCAAGCAACCACAGATGTTTAAGCATGTGACCAACCACTCCACCAAAAATCTCTAAAAAATTCAAATGTTTTCTTCATGCGGCCATTTTCTCGAACAGTTGGCAGGCAAAAAATATTGGCCTAACTAATACTGTTGCCAATTGGTTTCTTGTCCCCCATTCGACCCTCTCTGCTCTTCCCTGTCTCCCTTCGTTCCAACCAAGTCATCAAGGAGCTACCCCTAAGCTTGGATCAGCAGTGGCGCGCTGCCCCAATTTGGTCGTCACCGGCCAAGCATGGACAACACGCCAGAGACACCGTCGTGCCAAACCAGCTTGCCCATTAGCTCCGCCAAACCCTACCGCGACTCCCTGTCCACCCCACGATCCCTGCCAGCCCCTAGACCACCCTAGAGAAGCGCCGCACTATCCTCTCTGCGTGCAGCTAGAGCACGCCAGAGCGCCCTCGCCGCCAGCACGCCATAGACCGTGCCTCGACACCAGACCGTGCACGCCGCTCTGCCCTGACCCCCTCACCCCTCCAGACACGGCCGTGCACCGCCGCGCGACCCATAGTCGCCAGGAACCCCGTCGAGCATCGCCTCTATCCCTCAGAGCGCGAGAAGCTCCCGACTAATGGCCACGGCCCCTAGCATCGCCTTTAAGCTCTCGATGATCGCCAGGGAACCACCCACTGTCCGCCTACCTCGCCCACGCCGGTAGCCCCCCTGTGACGTCATCACCGACGAGCTCCGCCCACACCCTTCGGTCCCCTCGTCGAGCGTATATAAGGAGGCCACCCCCAGCCTCAATCGCCACACCATTCCACTCCCCTCTCTCCACTGATCGTTTCCCCTATCTCGCTAGAGCCGCTTGAGCATCCCATCGCCAGAATTGCGCCGGAGTTAGCCGCAGCAGAGGAGGAGATGTCCCCGTCGATTTCGTCCAACCCCGGAGCTGCCGCGACCTCGCCTGAGTCCGCCGTCATTGTCTGTTCGATCGCGCCCATCACCGCCCTCGCTGGAGCCCTGGTATGCCCCCACTACACCCCCACTGAGCCGCTAGGGTTCCACCTCGCCGGCGACAGGATCGTCGTCGACGATAAGCCCCAGTCATTAGATCTAGTTCTAATTGTGTGGTCCTTATCGCCCTGTACCGCTTCGCGTTTAATGAGTCACTGATAGGCGGGACCCCCTGTCAGCAGCCCTCATCGCCGCGGAGTGTACACGGGCCGGCCCATTTAGTTTCCCGCGCTGACCCAGTAATTCAAATATAGGTTTTTCTATTTTAATTAAAACTTAGTTTTGTCCACTAGTTTAAAAATCAATTCAGAGAGTTTTACAAATCCAAATTGAGTGATTCCAATTTTTTTGGCAAGATAATGAAAATATATATCCAAGACCGTTGGATTTATGTCATTTAGAGTTATAGATCTCGCCTAGCAAAAATAACAAGACAAAAGCTTTTTCACATTCAAACATTTTTCGAAAATCAACCATAATAGCTTTTAAGTTGATTCCAACTCTCAAAAATCACATTTAACCATACCTATCTGAATATGTAATAATATTAAGGTTTGCATGCAGTGACTTTGGACTAGTACCAAAATAATGCTATATAGGCATTTCTAGTCACTTTAAATCATTAATTATTAAACTTGAACTTATTAAAATATGATCCACCCTTTAAATCACATTCCCATATGTTAGAATATGTGGTGATGACATGTGTCCACATGATCCCATATTTTAATTGGAGAATATTAAATCTTAGTTAATTTCAATGAGTAGAAATTACTTTTCTAAAATAAAAAGAATGAAGCTAGTTCATTAAACCTTGTGATGTTTGTGATGATAGTAGATCATCAAATGTGTGTGCCTTAGTGTGCAAAGTGGACTAGTTAATTATTATTTGGTGATTGTGTATTCCGTATGTATTTATAGACGATAGTACCGACCAAGTCTACGAGGAGGAGGAGTTCTACCAAGAGGAGGAGGGAGAGAATTTCAACCACTGCACCAACCAAGGCAAGCGAACACTTGCAAGTGTCTTAACTATGCAAGCTAGCATTATACAAGTTAACAATGGAAGCTAATCCTTGCAAGCTAGATAACCTAAGCAAGATGCATTAGGCATGCTTTGGTTATACCCTTTGACTTATACCTACTCCAAGTTTTATTTACAAGCTTTACCTTCTTTACTTTACCAAAGTCCTTTACTTGTGTAACGGTAGCATAAAGAGTATAAAACTTGACCTATCTAGTTAGACTTAGATGTCATCTATGACATGAGATTGAATTTAGCATCCCACCTTAGTGAACACTCTTAACTTAGTAGTGGAACTAAACCAAAACTTGATTCACTTTAGATGGGAATACTTGGTGAAAATGTTGAGTCATTCTATTGAGATGTTTTGACATGTGTTGAGAAACACAAATGGTTTATGAAGATGAAAATGTTGAGGCATGAGCCTTAGCCCTTTTACAAAACTGATGATTGGGTGTGTAAAGGAGAGGTGCTTATACTAGGGTGTGTAAAGGAACGGTTATGTTTGATTATATGCATACTAAGTATGATGATTCAGGGTTATCCCTGACAGATGTATCGAATCTTGTCGTGAAAGTGTACCACCTCTGCAGAGTGTCAAACTATTTAAATAGCCGTGTCCGCGGTTATGGACAGTTGGAGTGGGCATACTGTTCCGTTGTCAGATGTTTTCAAATAACTTATGAAATGAATTGTGACATGACTTGACCACAACAGAGTTGTGACAATGAAAATTAAGTTCCCACTTTGGTGTTTACAAACTTTATTTTATCTTTCTTTGTTTCTGAACTCAGCTTAGGTTTCAAACTCAACTTTACAAATAAGCTTAGAGTTAGCATTTCCTACTAGAACTATCCTACTTGTTAGTGGTAATTTGCGAGTACTTAAAGAGTACTCATGGCTTTTGTCCCTGGCTATTCCTATGGCCAGACTATGAGGAGGACTACCCTGAAGGAGGACAGCAGGACGGCTACAACAACTAGGATCATCTCCCATCGTCAGCATTGCCTCTGACTCTGAAGATGGACCCCACCGCTATGCTATTTATTTCGCTATTTGATTGTACTAAGACTGGATCATGAGATCCTTTATTTGTGTAAGACCTTATTATGGTTTGTAATGGATGATGTACTGTGATATCCAATCTGTTATGTTTCGCAAAAATGGTAATCCTGGGATTGCGATGTATGGCATAACAGACACCTAGGATTAAAAATCCGGGTGTTGACAGCCTTCAACAAGGCCATTGCCAGGCACAACCAATTAAGGTCAGACATTGGATCTTCACCCTGCAAGGTAGGACTGTGAACTCCTCCTGTGTTGTTTCCCCACAAACAGTCGATGTCGGGAGTTACAGATCACTCAGCCAGCTTCCATTGCCACAAAGACTTCAATCACCATCATTAACCCTCATGTTCCTACTTTCATGACATTCTCTGCATCTGATTTCACCATGGATTGTCGATGATATGACACATGTTGGTAACAGATAGCAGAGCTTCGTATCGCTCCCTCTGAAACCAAACAGCCAGAGAAACATGGGTATGCACGACCGAATACCTTCCGATCCAGCAATCTCCAGGCATGATACGCCCATGGGAGTTCGCCGGCGGATCCTTCCGGAACTCGCCTCTCCAGTCCAGATAAACAAGGGCAGACATCAAGCAGATCTTCATCTTCGGGCGGAAGAAACCCTAGGACCACATCCTTATTGATGCCGACACAGCGATTCACACACCGCCGGCCGGTTCCCGTTGAACGGATCGAGCGTGCGGACCATTGGCACCGACAAGCACGTAGTTTTAGCGCCGCCGCCATGGGCGCGCGTCTGCCTCCAACCTGCAACACCGCGTCCGCCGCTTCCTCCACCACACCTCACAGCCACGCGCCGACGAGCACCATGCGTAGTAGTAGCGCCGCCCCATCGCCTTGTCCACCACCTGCGAAGCCCTGGAGTCAACCCCCACGCGAGGGGGATCAGACGGGGCACGCCCATCCCGCCCGCCACTTTCAGCAGCCAGGCATGGCCGCCACCGCCAGGGGGATGGCAGCAGTGGCCGGCGGAGAAGATCGGTGGAGGCGCCTCTAGGGTTTGGTAGGGCACTCCGGAGCCGCCCTCGCGCGAGCGGCCTGGGAGCGAGATCTCTGAAATTGATCTAGACATGTTTTACTGCAAGATTGGTTAATATGAATTGGAGGGAGTAACATATTTTGTTCAAATCCCAATATGACCAACTACAAAATCTATCTATCTATCTATCTATCTATCACGTTAATCCACATCATCTAAATTATATTAGTGGTTAGATCTATTATATGTGGCTACCGATCTAAAGTAAACAAAGGTTACTCCCTCCGATCCAAATTAATTGACTTGCATTTATCTAGATTCGGATGTATCTAGTACTAAAACATGTGGATACATCCAAATCTAAACAAATCCGAGTCAATTAATTTGGATCGGAGGGAGTACCTAAAACTGGTCGGTATAAACAACAGTTAGCGGTCCCGTGTATCAAATCGGGAGCATAAAGACGCACCCATGTTAACACAAAAAAAATGCCGGAGAGCTAGCGGGCCAGGAAACAAAAGTAACAGATCGAAGTTCATACGTGAACGGAGTCCAATTTAAAAAGGAAAAACAAAAGAAGAGAGCCAGCTATAGCGTGCATTACCAGGACTCCCTCAAGAACATGTGTCTAAAAGTTATTGGATGCTAGATATAAAATTGATGGTATCAATTTAAGGGAAAATTACATGTGGAAGTTATGTAACACGTTGACTCGTGGACCCTTTTCGAAAGTGGTAGTATCATGCATATGATACTATTGTATGATACTATCTTCATAGTGCATGGTATCATATGGTAGTATTATATTAGTACTATATTTAATGATTTGTAGAATCTCAATGCAAAATTGTGTACAAGATTTATTTGCATGAGGATTTTCTAGTTTTACGTGCTATGATACAGTATCTACCTATGATACTCTAACCATCTTTTTCTTCATTAATTGTTGTGTCATATCGGATTTTTGCCAACATAGCATGCATGATAATAGCTATGATACTTCCACTAGGACCAGCCTAAAAAGATCCTTTGATATATAATTAATGGTGGTGATTTAACCACCAATTAATAAATATGTTACGCGCTTTCACATGGAAAATTTACATAAAACATTAGATTTGGATAGTTTCCTAAAGAAATAAAAAAGCTTGACTTGTATTTAGAGTGTTTTCCACCATTCCAAAATATAACATGTTTTACTTTTTGGTAAGCGGATGTATTTAGACACTTTTTATGTGTAGATTCATTCCGAACCTACACATCAAAAGGCATCCAGATACATTCATTTCATAAAAGTTAAAACATCTTATATTTTGAAACAAAGTGTCTAGATGTGTAATCTTACAATGTAATTGCGTAGCACTGAGCGTGTCATAAATTATGTGACATGTTTGGCGTCTAATAACCACAAAGCCCATGTCAAAGTAATAAAACATGATTTCTCAACAAAAAAAAGTAATAAAACATGAGGTCCAAGGTTTGTATTAAAAAGAAAAAGGCGAAAGGGTCTATTTATAGTACAAACGTTTATAAGTGTGTTGCATGCCATGTCCGTGTCTCCAACATGGCGTGATATCTTGCAAGGTAGAGTGCATGCTAGATATGGCAGATAAGGTATACTCGGTTATCCAAATGTTTTTCATATTTATTTGAAAAAAAGAGTATTCATATTACAAATCCATGCGTTTTAGAAAGTATGGCATGTAAATTATGTCAAAATCCAAATTAGGTAAAATTTCACTAATTTCTATAAAACCCCGGAGATGTATGTTTTAACTTATAAATCTTGACCATCAATATTTAATTACGAACGGACAGCCGGCCACATGACATTACAAACTCATGGTGATGACGTGCCTATAGTTTCTAACATTTTGAAAAAGATTGCATATTTCTATGTTTTCTAATCATACGAATATAAATTGCTCTCCAAAGCATTTTGAAAAAGATTGCATATTTTCTTAATGTCGACTATGACAAGTGTTTAGTTTAGTGTAGGAATGCAAATCTTATGAACTCGTTTTTTGGATCACCAAATCAATTTTGAAAGAAAAGTTTTTTAGAGTGTAACCTTTTGGGGAAAATGTATATGGGTCCTAAGTTACTATTATTTTCAATTATTTAATCAAATGTGCACCTTTTTAATTTGCCATGGTTTTGAATATTTTAAATTTTGATCATGATAATTTTAATATAAATGCCTCATTAGCTGAAATTATACCATCCATATGACACAAGAGATGCATGTAAGCGAGAGCACAGAAGAAATGGATTTAAGTGTGTACCATAGCACGTATAGAGGTAAGGAAAAAATTATTAACACCATCTTAACAATTTATACGTTTCTCAAAAACTTGCAATCCAAGTACTCTAACCTTGACAATCTATATGCAAATGTTGCCTCTATTTCATTTTATCATGTGTTTTCTTATAAACAGTGACCAATGCATTATTCATAACCAAAATAATTGTCAAAATTCCACATTGGATATTTTCAACGTCTAAATGGCTAGCTTTTGGTAGAGAACAAGAATGTCATGTATTGAGAAAATTTCTTACTATTCAGTTCGTCTAGCGGCTAATAGGGATAAGTTGCTTCATTAAATTTATTTTGATATTCTAAATAACATCCAAACATCTTTTGTCTACAGCTCTGGGTGGAACTAAAATTATTACTTGGAGGGAACAAAAATAGAAGTGGGTAACTTTATATTTAATGCCAATGACTCACAAACCTCTCATAGTTATTAAAGATCACAACAAAAGTATCAGCCATCTTATGGTATAAATTTTAATTATAGGAACTAATTTAACAGCATGTGAAGACAAACTAGTATATGGTTATTAATATTATTAGGTACTATTTTTCCAATTTTAACAAATCTATTCCATTATGGGATATTTATTTAGCACAAGTTATCGGTGGCCATAGAATCATAAAACAGACGATAAAACTAAGAAAAGTTTTCACAGTCACTTTAGTAGTATAAAGCGATGCCCTCGCATTTGCGAGAGCCACGATGCTAGTTATATACTAAAAGCAATATAAGAGTGTTTTTCGAGTCACCACGTTGATCCACATATATTAAAATTATTTGATCCGTCCATCTTAATTGTAACGGTTAAGATTTAAAGACATAAAATGTTATGTAATATATAATCATGTACAAACTGTCACGTGTAAAAGGCTTTTTAGTGGGTCCATGTAAATAAGACGGGGTAGATAATTTGAT
Organism: Avena insularis; assembly: GCA_023614405.1. Classification (NCBI taxonomy): domain Eukaryota; kingdom Viridiplantae; phylum Streptophyta; class Magnoliopsida; order Poales; family Poaceae; genus Avena; species Avena insularis. The sequence continues at coordinate 226,463 of JAJUPC010000258.1, forward strand.
TCTAGAATTGACCGATTGGGTGTAGCGTACTAACACTAGTAGAAACCGGGCAATTTGCCCCGGATCATAAGGGCCTTTAGCCCCGGATTTCGAACCGGAGCTGCGAAAGCGGGACTAAAGGTCCAAGCTTTAGCCCAGTTCAGTTCTGAACCGGGCTAGAGGTCCAACCACGTGGCCTGCTAGGCGCGCTAGGCGGCAGGACATTTAGCCCCGGGTCGTGTTACGAACCGGGACTAAAGGTTCCCTGCCGCGGCAGCATTTTGTGCCATTTGGCTGCCGCGGCAGGGGATGGGGTTTTAGGATTTTGTGTTTTTCTTTTTATTTTGTGTTTTGTGTTTAATTATTTTTCATTTTATGTTTTCATTAGAAACAAGTTTTCGTATACAAACAGAACGCTACTACACAGTACTTGTACATATTGACGCAATATATAATATAATTACTCTTACAAGCATATATATATGGAGTACCAACAAGGTCCAGAGCATGTCTATTTGATTACATGGAGATCATTACATGGATGCTTTAAGGTCTATTTATACAGTATTCTCCGTGTGGGTCTGTGACCTCGTCGAGAAAAAATACAGCAAATTCCTCTTGGATTGCTATTAGGCGGCCCTCTAGTAGGAGCTTGTCCCGCATCGCTTCCAACTATGTAAAAAGGAGATCGTATGGATTAGACTCAACACGATTTTTTGTAATAAAAATAAAGGGTGAATATATTGTTTACTTACTCGGACATTTTCCGAGGGCTTCTCAATACTGATGCGAATGAACTCGCACACGTAGAATCCACATAGATTAGTTCCCTGTGGATGCCTCGCGCACTTTTCAAGAATAGAATTCAATCAAATAATAACGCTAGCATGATAAATGCACATAAACTAGAATTAAATAGATCCGCGGACCTAGCTCGTACTACTTACCGAGAGTGATTTAAAAAATAGCTCCTCACGCCATTGACCGCGGACATGTTTCTTGAACTTTGTCCAAACCCTACCTGACAAAGAAAATTAATGTATAAGTTAATAACTACTTGATATACCAGAAAATGAACGAAAGAAACCGATATAATACGATAATGGTTGAAATTACCTCTGGAGCGCATCGATAATGATGCGGTAGTTTTGAATGTCTTTGTTTAGTGAGTCCATGATGTGAACTCTTTCCATGTCAAGTGAAATGCTTAGAAGAATCCAGTGGTACCTACGCAAGGTTTACATACGTCAGTAACTCATCATTTACACTGAACATCGAGTAAGCAAAAGTTAATGTGTACAAAAACTCACTTGCCGTCGTGGTAAGGAAATAATATTTCACAGAAATGTTGTTTCGTGAGAAACCGCAACAAGTTGTGCTCGGTCTCCAGTGGTTTATCTTTTAGTATAGCTCCATGAACTCGATGTGGGTCAATGTACCCAAATCCGTTGATAGCGTTTCTTTTACAATCGAGCATCTTCATTCTGCATCATTATTATAGCGTACAAAAGAATATAGTGAGTATACTTACTGGCAATGAATTGAAAAAGCTGAGATAGAGACCTAATTACATAAATAAAGTAATCACTTACAAACAATACGAACTGAGGATAGTTTTGTCGAGTTCCTTTAGATTGAATAACTGAAATAATTCTGTAAATTCAATAGGGACCTCGTCTTCAATGAAGTAATGCAATTTTCGAACTTTCAGTATGAGCCAATTTCGCTGTTCTTTTGATGCTTTCATGTACCATTCATGGAATCGTCGCATTTGTGTTGGCATATCCCGAAGCCTCTCAGAACCGACGAGAGGCTCCCCGTTAACAAATTTGGGTGCTACCTCATCCTTGGGCATATCGCCGTGAATAATTTCATGAATAGGCATACCACATTGCTCGGCCAATATCCTAGCCGTTTCTGGATCCATAGGTTCTTCCTCATATAGTTGAGGTTTGGGTATGTTCACCTGGAGTGGGGGGAGCGATTGGTTTGCTTGTTTCCCCAGCTGGGGAACATCTCTTTTGGTTCTTCGCCTACCACTCGATTGTTTTGCTTGTTGCCCCAGCTGAGGAACGTCTGTTCTGATGCTTCCGCTACCACTCGATTGTTTTGCTTGTTCCCCCTGCTGGGGAACCTCTTTTTTGATGCTTCCTCTACCGCTTGATCCCTTCTGTTTCAATGTCTTCTGAAGACATCGTGTATAGTCATCTGGCGCATTTAACTGATCTTGGGATGGCTGCGTCAGTAATTTCCTAAAGTGCTCCTTGGTTTCCAATTTTATTTGGACCTCTGGCTCAGGTTGTTTCTTTTTAAAATGAGCATCCACTTTGGCACGTACGACCACATCGGTCTCCTCATCGGTCAGGTCGTAAGCCCTCTTGGGAGGAACCGGCGGTACTCTTGGGAGGGGCGACAACTGTCGCTTCGGGCGTTGGTTATCGCTCGACGGAGCGGTGGTATTCTTCCGCTTTTGCCCCTTAGTGGGTGGAGGCGGCTCCGTAGATTGAGATGGACTCGTGTTGGGGTCATGGATTGGACTATTACTGGGAGGAGACGGTGCACTTGGAGGTGGACTTGGAGGAGACGGTGCACTGGGAGGAGACGGTTGCCTTGGTGGAGAAGGTGGCCTTGGTGTCGAGCCTGGAAACTTGATGTATTCTTTTTTCCAAAGAATGAAGCCACTCGTGACTTCTCCTAGTGTCGTCTCCCCTTCATCTCCAAGGATGTCAAGCTGTAGTGACTGACACATAGGTAGAATTTCATCCACACCGACACGAGCATAGCCAGCTGGAATCGGATTGCAATGGTAGGTCGCTCCCGATGCAGAAGGTAAAGCAAAGCCTACCGCCACCTTCATGGATATATTCTTCAGTTCAACATGCAGCTCACAACTAGTCTTCTCCTTAATTGCATCCACGGCGTACACATCCATCGTTGCATCATAACCGTGGCCCTCCGTGGAAGCCACGCTGCTTTTCCGTTGCGATGGACCGACCGTACTGTCCGGTGTAGGATCTTGCTGTCGGAGTCCTTTAAGTTCGTTAAGCTCTCTTGGCGATACTCCTGGAGCGTGGCTTCAAACCTCGCGAACCGCTCCGTATCCTCCTCTTTTTGCCGGTTTTTTCTTCTCGATCGGCTTCTGTACGTGTCACGGTGCTCGGGAAACCCGATAACCCATGGATAAGAAGGTCCGAACCCTCTTGTTCGTCCAGCCTTTTCAGGATTCCCGAGAGCCTTTGTCAGCTCATCGTTCTCTCTGTCGGGAACAGACGTTCCCTCTTCAACCTCTTTCATCACTTTAACAAGTTCTTTCTCGGGTGTAGAAATTTCTTCGGCTGCAACAATCTCGCCTGTTTCTGGGTCTAATGATGCCCCATGCCCGAATACCCAATTTATTGATCTCAAGGGCCAACTAGACGTAGCTAGAGTGACCCCTTTAGCCTCTAGGTCAGCCTCAGCTTTATCCCACTTAGGCATGGCACTCCTGTAGACACCTGTGCCCATATGATGGTGATATTTTTTTTGGCTGCATTTTCCTTATTTTTTGCTGATATTGCCTTAGCTGGTGCTGAGGTCTTGTATTCCACAAATGCGGCCTAGTTATCCTGCTGCAACTCTAGTGGGCCAACGAATGGAGGAGTTGTTTATTTCAAGACATACTTGTGGTACAATCTTTTTTTCCATTCCTTGAATAGTTCGGCCATCTTCTCAAGAGCAAAGTGCTTGACTTTCCTCGTCATTTGCTGTGTGAGCTCATCAGTCTCCAAGACTGGTAGGGTGAAATGTGTCATGAGAGAATTCCACATTGTATCTTTCGCTCTATCATCTACAAAACTAGCCCCAGCTGGATCCTTTTTCTTTCCTGGCTTGTTCCAGTTTCGCGTGGTGATCGGGACTTTGTCTCTAACAATCAGTCTGCATCGACTTGTAAATGCATTCGCAGCTTCTTTGGGCTCCAGCGGTTGACCATGCGGAGAGACTAAGTCAATGCTGAAACGGACATCAGCGGGCAACTTGTGTGTCGGGCCTCTTGTATTTGTAGAAGATTGGCCGGAAGCGGAGGTCTAAGAGAAGAAACATTCGTCAGTACATATATACGAATCAATTAGTGCATCTATACTAGTGAACGATCGATAGAGGCTTTATATACCTTGACGGAGTTTGTCATTATTATAGTGTCTTCACCATGGTCTCCACCATGGTCAGCACCATCGTCTCCTCTAGACAAATTAAGATGTTCGGAGCCATCATAATAAGACCCCTAGTACCCTCATCTATCATGTTGAGAAGCTCCTCTTCATTCTGTCTACCGTGCATAGCTTAACTAATACAGAAAAAGAATATTGCATTAAGTAAAAGAATATTACAACTGCGACAACTCGGATACAGTACTTAGTGATTAAGATAAAGTACAATAATATAAGATAAAGTACATTATTAATACATCACCGGAGAATAGCTCGGGTGCATTATAGGATAAAGTATAAGATAAAGTACATTATTAATACATCACCGGAGAATAGCTCAGGTGCATTATAGGATAAAGTATAAGATAAAGTACATTATTAATACATCACCGGAGAATAGCTCGGGTGCATTATAAGATAAAATATAAGATAAAGTACATTATTAAGATAAACTAGCGAACGCGGCTGCCGCGTTTCTCTACGGAGCTCTGCAGCCACAGAAGAGGAACCATCACCGGAGAATAGCTCGGGTGAGATCCGTGAACCTGCCAGATATTGGAGAACCTAGTCTCCAAAAGATACATGTATCACCGTACATGCTCATCCTCCTCCCTGATATGATAACGTACCACCTCCTCAGGGGCTGGGTCCCTCTGCACCGCTCCTGGACCTCGTGGACGCCACCAAAGAAGCTCCGGGTCGACGATGATACCCGGATTCCTCACCAAGGTACGAGTCCCGACAGGTAGCACCTCCCAGTGCCAACCCGGCGGAGCCCAGACTCGGACATCCCCGACGGAGTCCAGTAGGCACGGACGAGATGGACACGGCATAACTAAATAATAGCAATAAACAATCATAAAATATAAACAGTAACTAAATCACTAAGTATATATTGCCCTAATAACAATAACCCTAAACCTATCATTAACTAAACTAAACCTCATTAACTAAGTATTCTAACTAAACCTAATCCCTAATAAACCCTAATCCCTAATAAAACCCTAAGCCCTAATAATAAACTAACAAAAATCCCTAACTAAATCACTACTAAAATCCCTAACTAAATCACTAACTAAATCACTACTAAAATCCCTAACTAAAATCCCTAACTAAATCACTACTAAAATCCCTAACTAAATCACTAACTAAATTACTACTAAAATCCCTAACTAAATCACTACTAAAATCCCTAATTAACTAAATCCCTAATTAACTAAATCCCTAATTAACTAAAATCCCTAACTAAATCACTACTAAATCCCTAATTAACTAACAAAATCACACTAATTAACTAACAAAATCACACTAATTAACTAAATCCCTAACTAAATAAAATCCCTAATTAACTAACAAAATCACACTAATTAACTAACAAAATCACACTAATAATATCCCTAATTAACTACACATACGTATACCTCACCTGCGGCGGCCTTGTGAGGAGTGACGCCTTGACGGCAAGACGCAGGACAAGGCGGCGGCGATCCCTCTTGGCACGGCGGCACGCAGGCGGCAGGCGGGCTGGGACGGGCGGCGGACGGCGGCCGAGAGAATGCAGACGAGGCGGGCGCGAAAGGCAGTCGCGGCGGCGGAGACGGCGGCGTTTGGCGGCGGCGAAGCGGCGTGCGCGTTCGACTCTGTTGGGAAAGAAGAAACTGGCGATCTCCGGGTCGTGGCTCGACCCGGGGCGAGGGTGGTATTTATACCACCCCCCTTTAGCCCCGGGTGGTAATACGAACCGGGGCTAATGGTGTTTTCGGCCCGCCGCACTTCCGTCTTGTGAAACCCTTTAGCCCGGTTCGATATTACCGAAACCTGAGTTATTTTGGCGTAAACCCAAAAATGGTTTATAGTTTTCAGAAAATTATGTATTATATATCAAAATTTTCAGAAAAAGAAGATCTATAATTTAAATCTATTATCATACTTTATTATATAACTTAAATGAAATTATCTATTATCTAACAAGTATTATATTTAGTAGAAATGTTCACAAAAAATAATAAAAATATAGTTTATTATTTAAAAATGGAAAAATACATATAATATAGCAAAATATTCACAAAAATATAGAAGAAATGTTCTCCCGCCATTTCTCTCGCTTCCCGCCATGTTCTCCCGCCATTTCCCCCGCTTCCCGCCATGTTCTCCCGCCATTTCCCCCGCTTCCCGCCATGTTTCTCCCACCATTTCCCCCGCTTCTCGCCATGTTCTCCCGCCATGTCCCTCTATATCTAAGACGACCGCCATTTCCATCGACACATCCACACCTTCTCTCTCACAACAATGGACACCGCTTACTGGGCTTTTCTGACGCTCGAGGAGACCGAGGCGCTGTGCGCCTCCAGCTACCCATGCCCGTCGGGGTACCGGCTGCCCGCTGGCTGGATGCTGAGCGCTGGAGGGGTTCCTGTTCCTCCTATTTCTCAAGGTTCGGCCCGCCAGGCGGCCATCACGAACCACTTCTACCTCGAGCTCACGCCGGAGCAGCGGATGGATCCCCATTGGGATCCCGACAACCTCGACACCTGGAATGCCTTCTTCGCAAACCGGCGGGAAAGGAAGCTCGCCAGGTACGAGGGTGACAGCCCGCCCCCAGTGAACCACAACGAGGCTGGTCCCCGCCTTTGGTGGGCGAACCGGACTATCGTCGGTGTGATGCGCTACATCGCCATGGGAGACCATCCTCGCCTGAGGTACCCGCACTTTCACCAGCAGCATAGCCACAAGAATGGTGGTGGTGGTGAAGGCCTAGGGCGTACTGGGGTCGTCATCCGAGCCTCCCCCTCGTCGTGAATCCGAGGCCAGAGGATCCATCCGCGTGCTACGAGGAAGGGCTGAGGATCCATCCGCGTGCTTTCTGACGGCAGCGCACGGCGGCGACGATTCCGAAGACGACCCAGAAGCTGTGTACTACAGGGCTAGATATGATTATGACTAATTTTTACATTTACATTTTAATATTAATAAATGTCTGGCCACAATAAGTTGCAATACTACCTATTGAGATCGAGAAAGTTCATATCCATATACATATAAGAAGATCATTAAAAATAAAGGTTTAATAATATTGTACATCACCAACATCCACACATGTTAGGGTTTTCTTCTAATCCGTAACCATGGAGCATCTTCTTTATTTAACGGGATGCTTGGGTCATCCTTCACAGCGAAGGGCGGAATTTCATCAAACTTATCATAATCGTCTGACATGTCTGTCTTATCCTCCACCCCCATGATGTTTCTTTTTCCTGAAAGACCTATGTGGCGCTTTGGCTCATCGGATGCTGTATTCTTTTGCTTATCTTTCCTTTTTCTTGGTTTGGTAGACATGTCCTTCACATAAAAAACCTGAGCCACATCATTGGCTAGGAAAAATGGTTCATCTCTATACGCAAGGTTGTTGAGATCCACTGTTGTCATTCCGTATTTCTTGTCTACCTCAACCCGCCTCCACTGCTTGACCCATTTGCACCGAAACAAAGGAACCTTAAAAAAAGGTCCATAGTCAAGTTCCCATATCTCCTCTATGTAACCATAATATGTATCCTTTTGCCCATTCTCGTTTGTTGCATCAAATCGGACACCACTGTTTTGATTGGTGCTCTTTTTATCTTGGGCGATTGTGTAAAATGTATTCCCATTTATCTCGTACCCTTGGAAAGTCAATATAGTCGAAGATGGTGACCTGGCCAACAAGTACAACTGCTCTCCAACATTTATGTCATTCATGAGATGTGACTACAACCAACCGCCAAAAGTCCTCATATGTTCATCTCTAATCCAGGAGCCAGGCTTCCCCGGGTTGTTGGAGTGTACAATATTCTTATGTTCCTCGATATACGGAGCCACCAAGGTGGAACTTTGCAGAACTGTGTAGTGTGCTTTAGTGAGAGAATGTCCGTCCATACATATCCTTGCTTTCTTTCCTAGCATGCCTTTTCAACTAATTCTACCCTCATGCCATGATTCAGGAACACCGATGGCTTAAGGTCAGGAATAAAGTCAACACAAAACTCAATGACCTCCTCTGTTCCATATCCCTTTGAGATGCTTCCTTCTGGCCTAGCACGGTTATGAACATATTTCTTTAGCACTCCCATGAACCTCTCAAAGGGGAACATATTGTGTAGAAATACAGGACCAAGAATGTTAATATCATCAACTAGGTGAACTAGGAGGTGAGTCATAATATTGCAGAAGGATGGTGGGAACACCAACTCGAAGCTGACAAGACATTGGACCTCATCTTTCTGTAACCTTAGTAGACTATCTAGACTGATTACCTTCTAAGAAATTGCATTGAGAAACGCAAATAGCTTCACAATGGGTACTCGAACATTTTCCGGTAGGAGTCCCCTCAATGCAATCGGAAGCAGCTGGGTCATAAGCACGTGGCAGTCATGAGACTTTAGGTTTTAAATTTTTTTCTCTGCCATATTTATTATTCCCTTTATGTTCGACCAGAAACCAGACGGGACCTTGATACTGTAAAGGACTTCAAAAAAGATTTCCTTCTCTTCTTTGGTAAGAGCGTAGCTAGCAGTACCTTCAAACAACTCTGGATGCATGTCGTCTCGGTCTTTTATACGTTGTTGGTCCTGCCGTGCTTTAGGTGTATCTTTACTCTTCCCATACACGCCCAACAAGCCTAGCAGCATCACGCAAAGATTCTTCGTCAGGTGCATCACGTCAATTGCAGAGCGGACCTCTAGGACTTTCCAATAGGGTAGCTCCCAAAATATAGATTTCTTTTTCCACATGGGTGCATGTCCGACATCGTCCTTCGGAACAGATTGTCTACCAGGACCCTTTCCAAAGATTACTTTTAAATCCTTCACCATGTCAAATACATCATCACGAGTACGGCGGATAGGCTTACACCGGCTGTCTGCCTCACCATTGAAATGCTTACCTTTCTTTCTTAGGATGTGCGAGGGCGGAAGAAAGCGACGATTTCCCCGGTACACATTCTTCTTACATTTATCCAAATATATACTTTCAGTATCGTTTAAACAGTGTGTGCATGCATTGTATCCCTTGTTTGTTTGTCCTGAAATGTTACTAAGAGCAGGCCAATCATTGATTCTTATGAACAACAACGCTCGTAGGTTAATTTCCTCCTGCTTGTTCTCATCCCACACACGTACACCTTGTCTGTGCCACAACTGTAAGAGTTCTTCAACTAATGGCCTTAGGTACACATCAATGTCGTTGCCGGGTTGCTTCGGGCCTTGGATAAGCACTGGCATCATAATAAACTTCCGCTTCATGCACAACCAAGGAGGAAGGTTATAAATACACAGAGTCACAGGCCAGGTGCTATGACTGCAGCTCTGCTCCCCAAAAGGATTCATGCCATCTGTACTTAGACCAAACCATAAGTTCCTCGCATCACCTTCAAAGTCCGGAAACTCTCTCTCGATTTTTGTCCACTGCGACCCATCAGCGGGGTGTCTCAACATCTCGTATTTCTTACGGTCTTCCATGTGTCATCGCAACAACTTGGCATGCTCTTTGTTCCTGAATAAACGTTTCAACTGTGGTATTATAGGAGCATACCACATCACCTTGGCAGGAACCCTATTCATGCGACGCTCGCCCTCAACATCACCAGGGTCATCCCGTCTTATCTTATACCACAATGCAGTGCATACTGGGCATGCATCCAAATTCTCGTACTCGCCGCGGTAGAGGATGCAGTCATTAATGCATGCATGTATCTTCTGCACCTCTAATCCTAAAAAGCAGACAACCTTCTTTGCTTCGTAGGTACTGGCGGGCAGTTCGTTATCCTTTGGAAGCAACTTCTTTATTATTCTCAGCAACTTTTCAAATCCTTTGCTAGTCACACCGTTCTCTGCCTTCCATTGCAGCAATTCCAGTGTGGTACCCAGTTTTTTGTGCCCATCTTCACAATTTGGATATAACAATTTTTTGTGATCCTCTAGCATCTCCTTGAACTTCAACCTCTCCCTTTCAGATACGCATTCTTCCTGGGCATCAGCAATGGCCCGACTAAGATCATCATCGGGCAGATCTGATGCCCGTTCTTCATCTTTTTCTTCATCAATGTCTTCCATTGTATTACCATCGTATTCAGGGTAGTCGTTGTCATTCTCTTCTTCTTCGTTGTCTTCCATCATAACCCCTCTTTCTCCGTGCTTGGTCCAACAATTATAGCCGGTCATGAAACCGGACCGAAACAGGTGGCTGTGAAGGACTCTTGAGGAAGAGTATTCTTTATGATTTCGACAGGCACCAGATGGACAAGACATAAAACCACTCCGCTTGTTTGCCTCGGCCACAAGAAGAAAAGAATGCACGCCTTCAATGAACTCGTTAGAGATTCGGTCAGCGTACATCCATTGCCGGCTCATCTGCAATATATAATTAATTAAGTACATCAAACATAATCATAATTAATTAGTACTAATCTAAAACAAGCAACCTGGACTAAAGATATGATGAACCTTTAGTCCTGGTTGGAGGCACCAACCAGGACTAAATGTGGATGTGGAGACAACATGTCGACACTATGTCCTCAGTGGGCAGCACTAAGCCAGTAAATTAAATGCCGACACTATTTTCGGTGGGTGGCAACACTATGCCAGCGTGAGTGTGTCGACATTATGTCATCATTGCCCGACACTATGTTGTGCTGCTTAATCTATAAAAAGGTATGCATTCTTGTGAAGAACTGCAAGATGATGGGTGAGACCAGAGACACCAGTACGGCGGAGATTCTCGAAGATGTCTTAGGACCTCGTCCTCAGACATATTTGAGGAGCTCGCCATAGAGGCACTCTCTAATATGTGAAATTAGTTAGCTCCACCAGCATACTGATTTAGCTAGAGAAGATATAAACCAAAAGATGGTGTGGGAGAGCAGGGACACCACTACGGCAGAGCTTCTCGAAGATGTCTTAGAATCCCGTCCTCAGACGTCTTCGAGGAGCTCGCCATAGAGGCACTCCCTAATATGTGAATTGTGATGTCTTCTTATCAAGCTTTTATGAATTAACCCTATCTTGGTTACAAATTTTTCAGTCTGTTGAACGCAGGTAGACGAAGAAGGATATTTTGCCCAGCTAGTTAGTTAGAATGATGAACTCACGCATGTGTGTGCTTCTAAAATCAATTTTCGAGACTCTATGTGCCAAAACAAGATATATATTGATAGACTAAACCACATATTGTGATATTTACCTTAGAGTTCCTTACATTAATACAAGATAGATAGAATCTAAACATCGATATCATGCTATCATTGCAAAAAATACTACCAAACTAAATCCACAAATCCATCTATAAGATAGAGCATGAAATGAGCTAATATAGCAATGAGAGTTCAAAGGATGAAGTTGCTCACCTTTTAGAACCTTTGGATAGATGGGGCACCACAAAATCTAGACAAATCTTGAGGAAAAAAAGGGCATGAGCTCGAGCTTGAAGCAACAAAGAGAGAGAGAGAGGAGAGCCACCAGCTTGAATGGTGGCTCGAACATGGGAAGAAGATATAGCTTGAATGGTGTAACAAACCGGGGTTAAAGGGTCGGACGCCCGACCCGGCCTGCCTGAAACCATTTAGCCCCGGTTTATTACACGACCCGGGGGCTAAAGGTCCCGTTCGAACCATTGCTAATGTCTGCCACCCCCTGGGGCCAGTTCTAGCCGTTGGACCGGGGCATTAGTCCCGGTTTGTAGCAAAACCGGGGCTAATAGCCCTAGACCAAAAGTCTGTTTTCTACTAGTGTAATATGCCCAACTGCTACACGACAATTTAAATAGAAAACTTTAGCCCGCCCGAATGCTAGGAAATAGAGAGAGCTTACATAGTATTATCAGACAGCTGATTTGGAGTTTTTTCTTCATCACAAACAGTTCTGAAGTTTCCTCCCCCTATACGTGTGATACCATAGTACGCGTATATATATAGTGGCGCATCACATGTACGTGTAGTTCACTACAGGAAATCGTCCAAGAGCCGAGGGCCAGTCCCCATCGGTGTAGGTTGCGCCGACGGTGGCCGTCGGCGTACTAGGCAATAGACGTAGCCCCTCTACCCGTCGGCGTAGAAAAACCATCAGTGTATAGGCGTAGACCATATGGGTCCCACCTAGACGGCAAAGCTGTCGGCCTAGATTTTTCGAATAATTTTTTTCTAATAATTTTTTTAACATTTTTGTATTGTTTAACTCGTTAATCTCACATAGACATTTTTAATTCTATCTCAAGTCAAATTGTACTAGTAGTCAAACTTCCCGAACGGTCACCCATCCTAACACTACTCCAGCCCCAGCACGCTTAACTTCTCCATTCCTTTCACATGAGCTTCCGACAAAGAAATTAGAACTTGTTATGAATACTATCATATCAATCATATTAACCATTGGACTATAATGTTAGACGTCTTTATTTTTTTATATTCCATATAATTATTTAAGTAAACAGCAATGAACAAGTATTAATAATCTTTAATTCAAATAAAAATAAAATAATGTTTATTTATTTTGCCTTTTTTCCATTTAAAATTGAATAATTCATATCTACAAATCCGTAAATGGTAATTTGACAAATAATATATCCAAAACGATTAGAAAAATGAGAGGAATCCAAATATGATATCCCTATCATCTATTTAATTATATATCGTAACTTTGTAATACTAGACTAACCGAAACTATGCCATGATTCAATGAAACACCCCGTTTTTGGCACACGGAAAATAGAAAATAGCTTTTTGGTTCGACGAAAAGGAAACCTTGCATTGGATCTCATATAAAATGGCATATTGCGAACCTAAAAATGTTTTTTGTAAAAAATCATGAGCATCAGATCATGTACCTGTAGTTGAAATCTGACTCACTTCCTACCGATTTGGCATTAATTTGTCTTTTTCATGAGGAGTAGAAGGAAAGCTTTGAGATACTCTGGTTGGGACATTGTCCATTAAAGGTGGTCTAGTATTTTTTTTAAATGGGGTGGTATCATTTTGAAACTTTTATTTTGTGGTTGCTTCACAAAACACTCTGTTTTTTGCACTCAGAAAATGAAAAATAGCTTTTTAGTGCGACGAAAAGGAAAACATCCTCCTGCAACATTGTTCGCCATCCCATGATACACATGCGTGCACAATATGAGAACATGATCACAAACTATGCCGCGATTCTACCCATAACATTGCTCCTTTGACCTGAAAGTCAGAAAACCTCGATTGAGATAGGTCATCCTGTGAAGGTTTTTTTGAGACACAATCAATATACCAAGTTTCGTATTTTTTCTTACAACTATGTCACATAATATGACACCACATGAAGGTTTTGCATTGTTTCGACCGTTTTTGAATTTTTTATGCCGGTTTCAAACTACCGTCAAACTTTCTAAATCGGCAGAGATGAAGATTCTTAGCTTGGGGCTGAGCCTCGCTAAACTTGCATTCGATCTTTGATGAAATAGCATATTGTGAATCTAAAAATGATTTTTCCAAAAAATCATGACCATCAGATCATGTACCTGTAGTTCAAATCTAACTCACCTCCTACCGATTCGGCATGAATTTGTCTTTTTCACGAGGGGTGCACGGAAAGTTTTGAGATACACCGGTTGGGACATTGTCCATTTAAGGTGGTCTAGTATTTTTTTAAATGGGGTGGTATTATTTTAAAACTTTTATTTTGTAGTTGCTTCACAAAACACCCCGTTTTTTCACTCAGAAAATGAAAAATGGCTTTTTACTACGACGAACAGGAAAACATCCTCCTGCAACATTGTTCGCCATCCCATGATACCCATGAGTGCATAATATGGGCACATTATCGCAAACTATGCCGCGATTCTACCCATAACATTGGTCATTTGACCTGAAAGCCAGAAAACCTCGATTGAGATAGGTCATTTTGTGAAGATTTTTGAGACACAATCAATATACTAAGTTTGATATTTTTCTTACAACTATGTCACATAATATGACACCACGTGAAGGTTTTGCATCGTCTCGACCTTTTTTGAATTTTTTATGCTGGTTTCAAACTATCGTCAAACTTTCTAAATCGGCGGACATAAAGATTCTTAGCTCGGGGCTGAGCCTCGCTAAACTTGCATTCGATCTCTAATGAAATAGCATATTGTGAACCTAAAAATGATTTTTGCAAAAAAATCATGACCATTAGATCATGTACCCATAGATCAAATCTAACTCACCTCCTGCCGATTCGGCATGAATTTGTCTTTTTAACGAGGAGTGGACAGAAAGTTTTGAGATAGGCCGGTTGGGATATTGTCCATTTAAGGTGGTCTAATATTTTTTTAAAATAGGGTGGTATCATTTTGAAACTTTCATTTGGTGGTTCCTTCATAGAACACCCCATTTTTTGCACTCGAAAAATGAAAAATAGTTTTTTGTTGCGACGAAAAGGAAAACTTCCTCCTACAACATTTTCGCCATCCCATGATATACATGCATGCACCATATGGACATATTATCACAAACTATACCACGATTCTAGTCATAACATTGGCCATTTAACCTGAAAGCCAGAAAACCTCTATTGAGATAGGTCATATTGTGAAGGTTTTTTTGAGACACAATCAATATACCAAGTTTGATAGTTTTCTTTGCAACTATGTTAGATAATATGACACGGGCGAAGGTTTTGCATTGTTTCGACCGTTTTTTAATTTTTATGTCTGTTTCAAACTATCGTGAAACTTTCTATATCGGTGGACATGAAGATTTTTAGCTCGGGGTTGAGCCTCGCTAAACTTGCATTCGATCTCTAATGAAATAGGATATTGTGAACCTAAAAATTATTTTTGCAAAAAATCATGACCATCAGATCATATACCTGTAGTTCAAATCTGACTCACTTCCTACCGATTCAGCATGAATTTGACTTTTTCACCAGAGATGGACGGAAAGTTTGGAGATACCCCGGTTGGCACATTGTACATTTAAGGTGGTCTAGTATTTTTGAAAAATGGGGTGGTATCATTTTGAAACTTTCATTTCGTGGTTGCTTCATGAAACACCCCATTTTTTGCACTCGAAAAATGAAAAATATGTTTTACGAAAGTGTTTGTATTATATATATATATGAACAAAAATATATAATATTTGAGTTCATATTGATAGATCTTATTTTTCTGCAAATTTTGATATATTATATGTATTTTTCTGAATTTAAATGATTTAGTTATGATTTTTCTAAGATTAATCTGGCAAAAAGAAAAAATAGCTACGCCGACGGCTTTCCGTCGGCGTTGGTGTGAAATCTACGCCGACGGCTTTGCCATCGGCGTAGAATTGACGCCGTCGCTCTATCATTAGCCTAATCACCTATGTCGACGGTCCGGTTTACGCTGACGGCTGCCGTCGGCCTATTCATCCTACGCCGACGGCAAAACTGGGCCGACGGCCACGCGTCCTGGCTACCGAATCCGTCAAGCTGCGCCGACGGCCCCGACATTTTGCCGTCGGCGTAGAATGTGACCGTCGGCATATAATATTATTCCCGTAGTGGTTAGATAAAGGGACATTGACCAGTTATTGAGTTTTTTTTAACCACGCGATCAGTTTTGGAGTCAGTTCACTGTTGCATTCTTTTACCGATGATTCCGGTACCGTTAATTATTATTTTTACTCTTGGATATGCTCATGTTCTTTACAATCACAATATGACCAACTACAAATGACCAACTACATTTCAATCACAATATGACCAACTACAAATGTTTTTTACAACAATAATATCTCTCTAAACCATAATATAACCTATTAAATTTCTAACAGAACATATAATGCATATAAAGGTAACTAATATGGTTGACGAGTGGGAGCAACAAACCCATGTTTCGCTAGCTCCGTCATGGACGCCGTAACATTAATGTTTCTTCCCATGGAAGCCAACATCTGGCGTGGCACTAAGTGTCACCGAAATCTATTTTGAAGTGCAACCGTTTGAATAAATATATATAATAAGTTAGTTCATCGATATAATCATAGATAAAAAATTTACTCAATACAAAACTAGACATTAGAACAAAGTTACTCACCAAAGCATGCTTTAGATGGAGCATTATCTTCATGGTGGGAGTCATCATCTTCATCATCTCCATAGCGCCACCAAGATTCGCTTGCGGGGTGCCCATATTTCTTGCAAATTTGACAAGTAACATCTTGATGTGGAGATGGTATGCGATTACCTCTTCCACGGCTGCGTACTCATTTTGCTTGTGGACGACGACCATCATAACCATCATTGCGACATGGAGGACGCCCTTGATTTTGCTTGCGGTGACCGCCACCACCATAGCTGTGTCCACCATGGCCTCCTCCGGCTTGATGATGATAGCCACCGCCACCATGGGTAGGGCGATATCCCGCCACCATCACCCCCACCACAGCGAGTGATGGAATTAACCGAGGAGGAGAACGTTATGGTAGACTCCTCCTTAGCAAGCATATTATGGCGGTACTGGTAGGCTAGGAGCTGATTGCACGTATCCGCAGAGGTAATGGAGGGAATTGCATTAATAGTGGCAATGAGGCCATTGTACTCACCATGGAGGCCAGCAAGTATATACTCCATGAGTTCATCATCGGTGAAGATCTTCCCCGCAGAAGCAAGTTCGGAGGAAAAGCCCTTCATTTTGTAGATGTAGACAGTGACGGAGAAGTCACGTTTCTTGGTGTTGGTGAGAGCAGCACGTAGCATGCCGACCTTGGCCATCATTTGGGAAGAGAATTTTGCATGGATGGCCGCCAAAATCTCGGCCACGTGCTAGAGGCCGAGAAGGTCGACATTCCTCTCAGAAGAGACGGCCCTGCCATTGTAGCTCACCAGTTATTGATCCCGCGTGATCAAGATCCCGTAGGCCAGATTTGAGACCTTGATCTTCTTCCCTATTGAATCTTTTTTTTGAAACGAGGCAAAAAGCTTTGCCTTTCATTGATATAGTAGAAAATAGTTGGCCCGTTTATAAGGAAAACTGACCGAAAAACCAATACAACACAACACCACACTCCAGCCACGAGGTTGCGCTCCACATGGGTCGACGACCAACCAGGTCGACACCAACACCTCAACGCAAACAGGCGGAGGCGAAAACCCGGAGACAATACTCCAACTACCACGCCGACCCTAGGGCCACGCCCCGTCTGGCCGAAGACGAAACCGCCTCCGCCAAACCACCAAAACATTCCACTGGTCCCACTGTCCGGTGGACGTCCAAAGCGAGGTCCCAAGAGGCAAAGCAACACCAGAGCGCCACCCACGCCCGATCCCACGAGGGATCTGGGGTTTCCCCCGGAGAGCCAAGGCGGAGGAACATGAAACTCCCGCTTCGACGACGAATTCAAGAAGGATGCGGCGCCCATGGGCGTCACCGTCGTCGGTCCTAGCCAGCGCCAAGACAAGGCTTTCACCCAGCAAAGAGTCACGAACCTCACGCCCGCCCAACAAGGACCGGCACAAACCACCAAACCTTCCCTCCTTCTCCAAGCTCCCGACGATCAACAAAACACTCCTGTCGTCACGCCTAGACTCCCCGTCGCCGCGACGAAAGCCGCCATCCGGATCATCACCACTGCCCGCGAGATATTTGTAGAAGACAACCAGAGCGAACCCACCGTCCACCGTCGGCTTACCTCGCCCACGCCGGTAGCCCCCTATGCCGTTGTTACCGACGAGCTCCGCCCACACCCTTCGGTCCCCTCGTCGAGCCTATAAATGGAGGCCACCCCCAGCCTCAATCGCCACACCATTCCACTCCCCTCTCTCCACTGATAGTTTCCCCTCTCTCGCCGGAGCCGCTCGAGCAGCCCATCACCGGAATTGCGCCAGAGTTAGCCGCAGCAGAGGAGAAGTCCCCGTCGATTTTGTCCACCCCCGGAGCTACCGCGACCTCGCCTGACTCTGTCGTCGTCGTCTATTCGATCGCGCCCATCGCCGCCCTCGCTGGAGCCCTGGTATGCCCCCAATACACCCCCACTGAGCCGCTAGGGTTCCACCTCGTCGGCGACAGGTTCGTCGTCGACGATAAGCCCCAGTCGTTAGATCTAGTTCTAATCGTGTGGTCCTTATCGCCCTGTACCGCTTCGCGTTTAATGAGTCACTAATAGGCGGGACCCCTCTGTCAGCAGCCCTCAGCGCCGCGGAGTGTACACGGGTCGGCCCATTTTGTTTCCCGCGCTGACCCAGTAATTCAAATATAGGTTTTTCTATTTTAATTAAAACTTAGTTCTGTCCACTAGTTTAAAAATCAATTCAGAGAGTTTTACAAATCCAAATTGAGTGATTCCAATTTTTTTGGCAAGATAATGAAAATATCTATCCAAGCCCGTTGGAGTTATGACATTTAGAGTTATAGATCTCGCCTAGAAAAAATAACAAGACAGAAGCTTTTTCACATTCAAACATTTTTTTTTAAAATCAACCATAATAGCTTTTAAGTTGATTCCAACTCTCAAAAATCACATTTAACCATACCTTGTACTAAGTTGATTCCACATTTAGCTTGTAATAATATTAAGGTTTGCATGCAGTGACTTTGTACTAGTACCAAAATAATGCTATATAGGCATTTCTAGTCACTTTAAATCTTTAATTATTAAACTTGAACTTATTAAAATATGATCTACCCTTTAAATCACATTCTCATATGTTAGAATATGTGGTGATGGCATGTGTCCACATGATCTCATATTTTAATTGGAGAATATTAATTCTTAGTTAATTTCAATGAGTAGAAATTACTTTTCTCAAATAAAAAGATTGAAGCTAGTTCATTAAACCTTGTGATGTTTGTGATGATAGTAGATCATCAAATGTGTGTGCCTTAGTGTGCTAAGTGGACTAGTTAAGTATTGTTTGGTGATTGTGTATTCCGTATGTATTTATAGACGATAGTACCAACCAAGTCTACGAGGAGGAGGAGTTCTACCAAGAGGAGGAGGGAGAGAATTTCAACCACTGCACCAATGATGACCCACAAGTATAGGGGGTGTATCGCAGTATTTTCGAGGAAACTGAAACCCAATTTATTGATTCGACACAAGGGGAGCCAAAGAATATTTATTAGTCTTAACAACTGAGTTGTCAATTCAGCTACACCTGGAAACAATCTTGCTCACAGCAGTTTATTAGTAGCAACAGTTTTGTAGTAGGAATAGTAAAGTAACAGCAGTAGCAAAGCAAAGACAGTAGTAACAAAAGCAGTAAACAGTGGGATTCGAGTGCGGTAGGCATAGGGATGGATGGACGGGCGTTGCATGGATAAGACAGTTCACATAGCAATCAGAACATGGGGCAATTGCAGATAAATAAGATAAAGCATCCAAGTACTAGACAATCCTAGGCATGTGTTCCATATATAGTCATACGTGCTCGCAATGAGAACTTGCACAACATCTTTTGTCCTGCCAGCCCGTTTGCAGCGGGGCCTCTAGGGAACTACTGGGAATTAAGGTGCTCCTTTAAATAGAGCACCGGAGCAAAGCATTAACACTCCATGAACACATGTGATCCTCAGATCAAAGCCTTTCCCTTCCGGCTAACCCGATTTCTGTCACTTCGGGACCATAGGTTCCGGACAATGACGTGTGTATACAACTTGTAGATAAGACCAAGAACAATACTATCATAATGAATCAATAACAAGTTCAGATCTGAAATCATGGCACTCGGGCCCTAGTGACAAGCATTAAGCACAACAAGTCGCAACAAAGTCATAAAGCACTAATAAAAGATACTAGGCACTATGCCCTAACAATCTGATGCCATTACATGAACGATCTCATCCAATCCCTACCATCCCCATAGCCTACAGCGAGGGATTACTCACTCATAGATGGAGGAAACATGGATGGTCGATGAAGATGATGGTGGAGATCGATGGAGATGGCTCCGGGGGAAGTTCCCCGTCCCGGCAGGGTGCCGGAACAGAGACTTTCTGTCCCCCGAATCTCCTCTTCGGTGGCGGCGGCGCAGCGGAACTTTTTGTGGAAAAACGCCGAACCCCCCGAAGTTTTTAGGTCAGAAGGCTTCTTATAGGCGAAGAGGGAGACCGAGGGGGTGCCTGGGGCCATCACACCATGCCCTGGCGCAGCCAGGCCCAGCCCGCTCCTGGGGGTGGTGTGGCTAGCCCCTGGCCCTCCTCTCTCTCGTATTCTGGCTCCTGGAGTCTTCTGGAAAAATAGGCACTTTGGCTTTTGTCCCCTCCAATTCCGAGAATATTCATTTTCTGACTTTCCTGGAACCAAAAATAGCAGAAAACAGGCAGCTAGCAGTGTGGCTCTTGTTAATAAAGTTAGTCCAAGAAATCATATGAAAATTACTCCAAAGTGTGGACAAAACACAAGAAAGTGGATAAAACCAAGCATGGAGCATCAAAAATTATAGATACATTTGCAATGTATCAACCAACCAAGGCAAGCAAACACTTGCAAGTGTCTTAACTATGCAAGCTAGCATTATACAAGTTAATAATGCAAGCTAAGCCTTGCAAGCTAGATAACCTAAGCAAGATGCATTAGGCATGCTTTGGTTATACCCTTTGACTTATACCTACTCTAAGTTTTATTTACAAGCTTTACCTTCTTTACTTTACCAAAGTCCTTTACTTGTGTAACGGTAGCATAAAGATTATAAAACTTGACCTATCTAGTTAGACTTAGATGTCATTCTATGGCATGAGATTGAATTTAGCATCCCACCTTAGTGAACACTCTTAACTTAGTAGTGGAATTAAACCAAAACTTGATTCACTTTAGATGGGAATACTTGGTGAAAATGACTTGTGAAATGCTTGGAATGATGAGTCATTCTATTGAGATGTTTTGACATGTGTTGAGAAACACAAATGGTTTATGAAGATGAAAATGTTGAGGCATGAGCCTTAGCCCTTTTACAAAACTGATGATTGGGTTCGGATGCGATACCATTCCAATTTTACCGTACAACTACAATACCTGAATTCGGTAAGGCCTAGCCGGAAGTTTATATGCATTAGTATTAGTTCCCTCGCGGGAGAGGTTTGAGCTGAGGCTACCTCTCAATGTTGTCCACCTATGCAGTGCCCAGGATGAAAGATGGTCATGGCTGGGAGGCCATGATCATAGGAGAGGTGCTTATACTAGGGTGTGTAAAGGAACGGTTATGTTTGATTATATGCATACTAAGTATGATGATTCAGGGTTATCCCTGACAGATGTATCGAATCTTGTGGTGAAAGTGTACCACCTCTGCAGAGTGTCAAACTATTCAAATAGCCGTGTCCGCGGTTATGGACAGTTGGAGTGGGCATACTGTTCCGTTGTTAGATGTTTTCAAATAACTTATGAAATGAATTGTGACATGACTTGACCACAACAGAGTCGGGACTATGAAAACTAAGTTCCCACTTTGGTGTTTTCAAACTTTATTTTATCTTTCTTTGTTTCTGAACTCAGCTTAGGTTTCAAACTCAACTTTACAAATAAGCTTAGAGTTAGCATTTCCTACTAGAACTATCCTACTTGTTAGTGGTAGTTTGCGAGTACTTAAAGAGTACTCATGGCTTTTGTCCCTGGCTATTCCTATGGCCAGACTATGGGGAGGACTACCCTGAAGGAGGACAACAGGACGGCTACAACAACTAGGATCATCTCCCATCGTCAGCATTGCCTGTGACTCTGAAGATAGACCCCACCGCTATGCTATTTATTCCGCTATTTGATTGTACTAAGACTGGATCATGAGATCCTTTATTTGTGTAAGACCTTATTATGGTTTGTAATGGATGATGTACTGTGATATCCAATCTGTTATGTTTTGCAAAAATGGTAATCCTGGGATTGCGATGTATGGCATAACAGACACCTAGGATTAAAAATCCGGGTGTTGACAGCCTTCAACAAGGCCATTGCCAGACACAACCAATTAAGGTCAGACATTGGATCTTCACCCTGCAAGGTAGGACTGTGAACTCCTCCTGTGTTGTTTCCCCACAAACAGTCGATGTCGGGAGTTACAGATCACTCAGCCCGCTTCCATTGCCACAAAGACTTCAATCACCATCGTTAACCCTCATGTTCCTACTTTCATGACATTCTCTGCATCTGATTTCACCATGGATTGTCGATCATATGACACATGTTGGTAACAGATAGCAGAGCTTCGTATCGCTCCCTCTGAAACCAAACAGCCAGAGAAACATGGGTATGCACGACCGAATACCTTCCGATCCAGCAATCTTCAGGCATGATACGCCCATGGGAGTTCACCGGCGGATCCTTCCGGAACTCGCCTCTCCAGTCCAGATAAACAAGGGCAGACATCAAGTAGATCTTCATCTTCGGGCGGAAGAAACCCTAGGACCACATCCTTTATTGATGCCGACACAGCAATTCCCACACCGCCGGCCGGTTCCCGGTGAACGGATCGAGCGTGCGGACCTTTGGCACCGACAAGCACGTAGTTTTAGCACCACCGCCATGGGCGCGCGTCTGCCTCCGACCCGCAACACCGCATCCGCCGCTTCCTCCACCACACCTCACAGCCACGCGCCGACGAGCACCATGCGTAGTAGTAGCGCCGCCCCATCGCCTTGTCCACCACCTGCGAAGCCCTGGAGTCAACCCACGCGAGGATCGACGGGCACGCCCATCCCGCCCGCCACTTTCAGCAGCCAGGCATGGCCGCCACCGCCAGGGGGATGGCGGCAGTGGCCGGCGGAGAAGATCGGTGGAGGCGCCTCTAGGGTTTGGTAGGGCACTCCGGAGCCGCCCTCGCGCGAGCGGCCTGGGAGTGAGATCTCTGAAATTGATCTAGACATGTTTTAGTGCTAGATTGGTTAATATGAATTGGAGGGAGTAACATATTTTGTTCAAAACCCAATATGACCAACTACAAAATCTATCTATCTATCACGTTAATCCACATCATCTAAATTATATTAGTGGTTAGATCTATTATATGTGGCTACCGATCTAAAGTAAACAAAAGGTTACTCCCTCCAATCCAAATTAATTGCCTTAGATTTATCTAGATTCGGATGTATCTAGTACTAAAACATGTGGATACATCCGAATCTAAACAAATCCGAGTCAATTAATTTGGATCGGAGGGAGTACCTAAAACTGGTCGGTATAAACAACAGTTAGCGGTCCCGTGTATCAAATCAGAAGCATAAAGACGCACCCATGTTAACACAAAAAAAATGCCGGAGAGCTAGCGGGCCAGGAAACAAAAGAAACTGATCGAAGTTCATACGTGAACGGAGTCCAATTTAAAAAGGAAAAACAAAAGAAGAGAGCCAGCTATAGCGTGCATTACCAGGACTCCCTCAAGAACATGTGTCTAAAACTTAATGGATGCTAGATATAAAATTGATGGTATCAATTTAACGGAAAGTTACATGTGGAAGTTATGTAACACGTTGACTCGTGGACCCTTTTCGAAAGTGGTAGTATCATGCATATGATACTATTGTATGATACTATCTCCATAGTGCATGGTATCATATGGTAGTATTATACTAGTACTATATTTAATAATTTGTAGAATCTCAATGCAAAATTGTGTACAAGATTTATTTGTATGAGGATTTTCTAGTTTTACGTGCTATGATACAGTATCTACCTATGATACTCTAACCATCTTTTTCTTCATTAATTGTTGTGTCATATCTGATTTTTGCCAACATAGCATGCATGATAATAGCTATGATACTTCCACTAGGATAAAAAGATCCTTTGATATATAATTAATGGTGGTGATTTAACCACCAATTAATAAATATGTTACGCGCTTTCACATGCAAAATTTACATAAAACATTAGATTTGGATAGTTACCTAAAGAAATAAAAAAGCTTCACTTGTATTTAGAGTGTTTTCCTCCGTTCCAAAATATAACATGTTTTACTTTTTGGTAAGCGGATGTATTTAGACACTTTTTATGTGTAGATTCATTCCGAACCTACACATCAAAAGGCGTCCAGATACATTCATTTCATAAAAATTAAAACATCTTATATTTTGAAACAAAGTGTCTAGATGTGTAATCTTACAATGTAATTGCGTAGCACTGAGCGTGTCATAAATTATGGGACATGTTTGGCGTCTAATAACCACAAAGCCCATGTGAAAGTAATAAAACATGATTTCTCAACAAAAAAAAGTAATAAAACATGAGGTCCTAGGTTTGTATTAAAAAGAAAAAAGGCGAAAAGGTCTATTTATAGTACAAACGTTTATAAGTGTGTTGCATGCCATGTCCGTGTCTCCAACATGGCGTGATATCTTGCAAGGTAGAGTGCATGCTAGATATGGCAGATAAGGTATACTCGGTTATCCAAATGTTTTTCATATTTATTTGAAAAAAAGACTATTCATATTACAAATCCATGCGTTTTAGAAAGTATGGCATGTAAATTATGTCAAAATCCAAATTAGGTAAAATTTCACTAATTTCTATAAAACCCCCGAGATGTATGTTTTAACTATAAATCTTGACCATCAATATTTAATTACGAACGGACAGCCGGCCACATGACATTACAAACTCATGGTGATGACGTGCCTATAGTTTCTAACATTTTGAAAAAGATTGCATATTTCTATGTTTTCTAATCATACGAATATAAATTGCTCTCCAAAGCATTTTGAAAAAGATTGCATATTTTCTTAGTGTCGACTATGACAAGTGTTTAGTTTAGTGTAGGAATGCAAATCTTACGAACTCGTTTTTTGGATCACCAAATCAATTTTGAAAGAAAAGTTTTTTAGAGTGTAACCTTTTGGGGAAAATGTATATGGGTCCTAAGTTACTATTATTTTCAATTATTTAATCAAATGTGCACCTTTTTAATTTGCCATGGTTTTGAATATTTTAAATTTTGATCATGATAATTTTAATATAAATGCCTCATTAGCTGAAATTATACCATCCATATGACACAAGACATGCATGTAAGCGAGAGCACAGAAGAAATGCATTTAAGTGTGTACCATAGCACGTATAGAGGTAAGGAAAAAATTATTAACACCATCTTAACAATTTATACGTTTCTCAAAAACTTGCAATCCAAGTACTCTAACCTTGACAATCCATATGCAAATGTTGCCTCTATTTCATTTTATCATGTGTTTTCTTATAAACAGTGACCAGTGCATTATTCATAACCAAAATAATTGTCAAAATTCCACATTGGATATTTTCAACGTCTAAATGGCTAGCTTTTGGTAGAGAACAAGAATGTCATTTATTGAGATAATTTCTTACTATTCAGTTCGTCTAGCGGCTAATAGGGATAAGTTGCTTCATTATGAAAATTTATTTTGATATTCTAAATAACATCCAAACATCTTTTGTCTACAGCTCTGGGTGGAACTAAAATTATTACTTGGAGGGAACAAAAATAGAAGTGGGTAACTTTATATTTAATGCCAATGACTCACAAACCTCTCGTAGTTATTAAAGATCACAACAAAAGTATCAGCCATCTTATGGTATAAATTTTAATTATAGGAACTAATTTAACAGCATGTGAAGACAAACTAGTATATGGTTATTAATATTATTTAGTACTATTTTTCCAATTTTAACAAATCTATTCCATTATGGGATATTTATTTAGCACAAGTTATCGGTGGCCATAGAATCATAAAACAGACGATAAAACTAAGAAAAGTTTTCACAGTCACTTCAGTAGTATAAAGCGATGCCCTCGCATTTGCGAGAGCCACCATGCTAGTTATATACTAAAAGCAATATAAGAGTGTTTTTCGAGTCACCACGTTGATCCACATATACTAAAATTATTTGATCCGTCCATCTTAATTGTAACAGTTAAGATTTAAAGACATAAAATGTTATGTAATATATAATCATGTACAAACTGTCACGTGTAAAAGGCTTTTTAGTGGGTCCATGTAAATAAGACGGGGTAGATAATTTGATTCTAGATTGACCGATTGGGTGTAGCGTACTAACACTGGTAGAAACCGGGCAATTTGCACCGGATCGTAAGGGCCTTTAGCCCCGGATTTTGAACCGGGGCTGCGAAAACGGGACTAAAGGTCCAAGCTTTAGCCCGGTTCTGTTACGAACCGGGGCTAGAGGTCCAACCACGTGGCCTGCTAGGCGCGCTGGGCGGCAGGACATTTAGCCCCGGGTCGTGTTACGAACCGGGACTAAAGGTTCCCTGCCGCGGCAGCATCTTGTGCCATTTGGCTGCCGCGGCAGGGTATGGGGTTTTAGGATTTTGTGTTTTTCTTTTCATTTTATGTTTTGTGTTCAATTATTTTTCATTCTGTGTTTTCATTAGAAACAAGTTTTCGTATACATACAGAACGCTACTACACAGTACTTGTACATATTGACGCAATATATAATATAATTAATCTTACAAGCATATATATATGGAGTCCCAACAAGGTCTAGAGCATGTCTATTTGATTACATGGAGATCATTACATGGATGCTTTAAGGTCTACTTATACAGTATTTCCGTGTGGGTCTGTGACCTCGTCGAGAAAAAATGCAGCAAATTCCTCTTGGATTGCTATTAGGCGGCCCTCTGGTAGAAACTTGTCCCGTATCGCGTCCAACTATGTAAAAAGGAGATCGTATGGATTAGACTCAACACGATTTTTTGTAATAAATATAAAGGGTGAATATATTGTTTACTTACTCGAACATTTTCCGAGGGCTTCTCAATACTGATGCGAATGAACTCGCACACGTAGAATCCACATAGATTAGTTCCCTGTGGCTGCCTCGCGCACTTTATAAGAATAGAATTCAATCAAATAATAACGCTAGCATGATAAATGCACATAAACTAGAATTAAATAGATGCGCGGACTTAGCTCGTGCTACTTACCGAGAGTGATTTAAAAAATAGCTCCTCACGCCATTGACCGCGGACATGTTTCTTGAACTTTGTTCAAACCCTACCCGACAAAGAAAATTAATGTATGAGTTAATAACTACTTGATATCCCAGAAAATGAACGAAAGAAACCGATATAGTGCGATAATGGTTGAAATTACCTCTGGAGCGCATCGATAATGATGCGGTAGTTTTCAATGTCTTTGTTTAGTGAGTCCATGATGTGACCTCTTTCCATGTCAAGTGAAATGCGTAGAAGAATCCAGTGGTACCTACGCAAGGTTTACATACGTCAGTAACTCATCATTTACACTGAACATCGAGTAAGCAAAAGTTAATGTGTACAAAAACTCACTTGCCGTCGTGGTAAGGAAATAGTATTCCGTTACAGAAATGTTGTTTGGTGAGAAACCGCAACAAGTTGTGCTCGGTCTACAGTGGTTTATCCTTTAGTATAGCTCCATGAACTCGATGTGGGTCAATGTACCCAAATCCGTTGATAACCTTTCTTTTACAATCGAGCATCTTCATTCTGCATCATTATATATAGCGTACAAAAGAATATAGTAAGTATACTTACCGACAATGAATTGAAAAAGTTGAGATAGAGACCTAATTACATAAATAAAGTAATCACTTACAAACAATACGAACTGAGGATAGTTTTGTCGAGTTCC
This sequence comes from Avena insularis, assembly GCA_023614405.1. Classification (NCBI taxonomy): domain Eukaryota; kingdom Viridiplantae; phylum Streptophyta; class Magnoliopsida; order Poales; family Poaceae; genus Avena; species Avena insularis. The sequence continues at coordinate 254,182 of JAJUPC010000258.1, forward strand.
TTTAGATTGAATAACTGAAATAATTCTGTAAATTCAATAGGGACCTCGTCTTCAATGAAGTAATGCAATTTTCGAACTTTCAGTATGAGCCAATTTCACTGTTCTTTTGATGCTTTCATGTACCATTCATGGAATCGTCGCATTTGTGTTGACATATCCCGAAGCCTCTCAGAACTGACCAGAGGCTCCCCGTTAACAAATATGGGTGCTACCTCATCCTTGGGCATATCGCCGTGAATAATTTCATGAATAGGCATACCACATTGCTCGGCCAATATCCTAGCCATTTCCGGATCCATAGGTTCTTCCTCATATAGTTGAGGTTTGGGTATGTTCACCTGGAGTGGGGGGAGCGATTGGTTTGCTTGTTTCTCCAGTTGGGGAACATCTCTTTTGGTTCTTCGCCTACCACTCGATTGTTTTGCTTGTTTCCCCAGCTGAGGAACGTCTGTTCTGATGCTTCCGCTACCACTCGATTGTTTTGCTTGTTCCCCCTGCTGGGGAACCTCTTTTTTGATGCTTCCTCTACCGCTTGATCCCTTCTGTTTCAATGTCTTCTGAAGACATCGTGTATAGTCATCTGGCGCATTTAACTGAGCTTGGGATGGCTGCTTCAGTAATTTCCTAAAGTGCTCCTTGGTTTCTGGTTTTATTTGGACCTCTGGCTCAGGTTGTTTCTTTTTAAAATGAGCATCCACTTCGGCACGTACGACCGCATCGGTCTCCTCATCAGTCAGGTCGTAAGCCCTCTTGGGAGGAACCGGCGGTACTCTTGGGAGGGGCGACAACTGTCGCTTCGGGCGTTGGCTATCGCTCGACGGAGCGGTGGTATTCTTCCGCTTTTGCCCCTTAGTGGGTGGAGGCGGCTGCGTAGATTGAGATGGACTCGTGTTGGGGTCATGGATTGGACTATTACTGGGAGGAGACGGTGCACTTGGAGGTGGACTTGGAGGAGACGGTGCACTGGGAGGAGACGGTTGCCTTGGTGGAGAAGGTGGCCCTGGTGTCGAGCCTGGAAACTTGATGTATTATTTTTTCCAAAGAATGAAGCCACTCGTGACTTCTCCTAGTGTCATCTCCCCTTCACCTCCAGGGATGTCAAGCTGTAGTGACTGACACATAGGTAGAATTTCATCCACACCGACACGAGCATAGCCAGCTAGAATCGGATTGCAATGGTAGGTCGCTCCCGGTGCAGAAGGTAAAGCAAAGCCGACCGCCACCTTCATGGATATATTCTTCAGTTCAACATGCAGCTCACAACTAGTCTTCTCCTTAATTGCATCCACGGGGTACACATCCATCGTTGCATCATTACCGTGGCCCTCCGTGGAAGCCACACTACTTTTCCGTTGCGATGGGCCGACCGTACTGTCGGTGTAGGATCTTCCTGTCGGAGTTCTTTAAGTTCGTTAAGCTCTTGGCGATACTCCTGCAGCGTGGCTTCAAACCTCGCGAACCGCTCCATATCCTCCTCTTTTTGCCAGTTTTTTCTTCTCGATCGGCTTCTGTACGTGTCACGGTGCTCGGGAAACCCGATAACCCATGGATAAGAAGGTCCGAACCCTCTTGTTCGTCCAGCCTTTTCAGGATTCCCGACAGCCTTTGTCAGCTCATCGTTCTCTCTGTCGGGAACAGACGTTCCCTCTTCAACCTCTTTCATCACTTTAACAAGTTCTTTCTCGGGTGTAGAAATTTCTTCGGCTGCAACAATCTCGCCTATTTCTGGGTCTAATGATGCCCCATGCCCGAATACCCAATTTCTTGACCTCAAGGGCCAACTAGACGTAGCTAGAGTTACACCTTTAGCCTCTAGGTCAGCCTCATCTTTATCCCACTTAGGCATGGCACTCCTGTAGACACCTGTGCCCATATGATGGTGATATTTCTTTTTGGCTGCATTTTCCTTATTTTTTGCTGATATTGCCTTAGCTGGTGCTGAGGTCTTGTATTCCACAAATGCGGCCCAGTTATCCTGCTGCAACTCTAGTGAGCCAACGAATGGAGGAGTTGTTTCCTTCAAGACATACTTGTGGTACAATCTTTTTTTCCATTCCTTGAATAGTTCGGCCATCTTCTCAAGAGCAAAGTGCTTGACTTTCCTCGTCATTTGCTGTGTGAGCTCATCAGTCTCCAAATCTTTCGCTCTATCATCTACAAAACTAGCCCCAGCTGGATCCTTTTTCTTTCCTGGCTTGTTCCAGTTTCGCGTGGTGATCGGGACTTTGTCTCTAACAATCACTCCACATTGACTTGTAAATGCATTCGCAGCTTCTTTGGGCTCCAGCGGTTGACCCTGCGGAGAGACTAAGTCAATGCTGAAACGGACATCAGCGGGCAACTTGTGTGTCGGGCCTCTTGTATTTGTAGAAGATTGGCCGAAAGCGGAGGTCTAAGAGAAGAAACATTCGTCAGTACATATATACGAATAAATAGGGCATCTATACTTGTACACGATCGATAGAGGCTTTATATACCTTGAAGGAGTTTGTCATTATTATGGTGTCTTCACCATGGTCTCCACCATGGTCAGCACCATCGTCTCCTCTAGACAAATTAAGATGTTCGGAGCCATCATAATAAGACCCCTAGTACCCTCATCTATCATGTTGAGAAGCTCCTCTTCATTCTGTCTACCGTGCATAGCTTAACTAATACAGAAAAAGAATATTGCATTAAGTAAAAGAATATTACAACTGCGACAACTCGGATACAGTACTTAGTGATTAAGATAAAGTACAATAATATAAGATAAAGTACATTATTAATACATCACCGGAGAATAGCTCGGGTGCATTATAGGATAAAGTATAAGATAAAGTACATTATTAATACATCACCGGAGAATAGCTCGGGTGCATTATAGGATAAAGTATAAGATAAAGTACATTATTAATACATCACCGGAGAATAGCTCGAGTGCATTATAAGATAAAATATAAGATAAAGTACATTATTAAGATAAACTAGCGAACGCGGCTGCCGCGTTCTGTTCTACGGGAGCTCTGCAGCCACAGAAGAGGAACCATCACCGGAGAATAGCTCGGGTGAGATCCGTGAACCTGCCAGATATTGGAGGACCTAGTCTCCAAAAGATACATGTATCGCCGTACATGCTCGTCCTCCTCCCTGATACGATGACGTACCACCTCCTCGGGGGCTGGCTCCCTCTGCACCGCTCCTGGACCTCGTGGACGCCATCAAAGAAGCTCCGGGTCGACGATGATACCCGGATTCCTCACCAAGGTACGAGTCCCGACAGGTAGCACCTCCCAGTGCCAACCATGGAGCCAGGACTTGGACATCCCGGCCGAGTCCGAAGAGGCTCGGACGAGATGGACGCGGCATAACTAAATAATAGCAATAAACAATCATAAAACATAATCAGTAACTAAATCACTAAGTATATATTGCCCTAATAACAATAACCCTAAACCTATCAGTAACTAAACTAAACCTTATTAACTAAGTATTCTAACTAAACCTAATCCCTAATAAACCCTAATACCTAATAAAACCCTAAACCCTAATAATAAACTAACAAAAATCCCTAACTAAATCTAAATCACTACTAAAATCCCTAACTAAATCACTACTAAAATCCCTAACTAAAATCCCTAACTAAATCACTACTAAAATCCCTAACTAAATTACTAACTAAATCACTACTAAAATCCCTAACTAAAATCCCTAACTAAATCACTACTAAAATCCCTAATTAACTAAATCCCTAATTAACTAAAATCCTAACTAAATCACTACTAAATCCCTAATTAACTAACAAAATCATACTAATTATCTAACAAAATCACACTAATTAACTAAATCCCTAACTAAATAAAATCCCTAATTAACTAACAAAATCACACTAATTAACTAAATCCCTAACTAAATAAAATCCTTAATTAACTAACAAAATCACACTAATTAACTAACAAAATCACACTAATTAACTAACAAAATCACACTAATAATATCCCTAATTAACTACACCTACGTATACCTCACTGCGGGGGCGAGCAGCTGCCAAGCGACAGAGCGATTTGACGCGGAGCTTGACAGCGAGGCGGCAGGCGCGGGCGGCGGCGGCGATCCCTCTTGGCACGGGACGGCGAACAGCGGCGGGCGGCTGGGGCAGGCGGTGGAGAAGCGATGTGGCGGCCTGAGCGGAGACTGGCGAGACGGCCAGCGTTGGCGGCGTGGCGAACGGCGTGGGCGCGTTCGTCTCTGCTGGGGAAGAAGAAACTGGCGATCTCCGGGTCGTCGCTCGACCCGGGGCGGGGCTGGTATTTATACCACCCCCCTTTAGCCCCGGGTGGTAATACGAACCGGGGCTAAAGGTGTTTTCGGCCAGCCGCACTTTCCGCGCACCGAAACCCTTTAACCCCGGTTTGTAATATGAACCGGGGCTAAAGATTATTTTTGGCGCCAAACCCAAAAATGGTTTTCAGAAAATTATGTATTATATATCAAAAAATTTAGAAAAAAAAGATCTATAATTGAAATCTATTATCATACTTTATTATACAACTTAAATGAAATTATCTATTATCTAACAAGTATTATATTTAGTAGAAATGTTCACAAAAAATAATAAAAATATAGTTTATTATTTAAAAATGGAAAAATACATATAATATAGCAAAATATTCACAAAAATATAGAAGAAATGTTCTCCCGCCATTTCCCCCGCTTCCCGCCATGTTCTCCCGCCATTTCCCCCGCTTCCCGCCATGTTCTCTCGCCATGTCTCTCTATATCTAGGCCGACCGCCATTTCCATCGACACATCCACACCTTCTCTCTCACAATAATGGACACCGCTTACTGGGCTTTTCTGACGCTCGAGGAGACCGAGGCGCTGTGCGCCTCCAGCTACCCATGCCCGCCGGGGTACCGGCTGCCCGCTGGCTGGATGCTGAGCGCTGGAGGGGTTCCTGTTCCTCCTATGTCTCAAGGTTCGGCCCGCCAGGCGGCCATCACGAACCACTTCTACCTCGAGCTCACGCCGGAGCAGCGGATGGATCCCCATTGGGATCCCGACAACCTCGACACCTGGAATGCCTTCTTCGCAAACCGGCGGGAAAGGGAGCTCGCCAGGTACGAGGGTGACGCCCCAAAGTGAACCACAACGAGGCTGGTCGCGCCGTGGTGGGCGAACCGGACTATCGCGGTGTGATGCGCTACATCGCCATGGAGACCATCCTCGCCGAGGTACTGCACTTTCACCAGCAGCATAGCCACAAGAATGGTGGTGGTGGTGAAGGCCTAGACGTCTGGGGTCGCCATCCGGAGCCCCTCCCCGCTGTCGTGAATCCGAGGCCGGAGGATCCATCCGCGTGCTACGAGAAAGGGTTGAGGATCCATCCGCGTGCTATGAGCGACGACGACGACGACGATGACGATTCCGAAGACGACCCAGAAGCTATATACTACAGGGCTAGATATGATTATGACTAATTTTACGTTTTAATATTAATAAATGTCTGGCCACAACAAGTTGCAATACTACCTATTGAGATCGAGAAAGTTCATATCCATATACATATAAGAAGATCATTAAAAATAAAGGTTTAATAATATTGTACATCACCAACATCCACACATGTTAGGGTTTTCTTCTAATCCGTAACCATGGAGCATCTTCCTTATTTAACGGGATTCTTGGGTCATCCTTCACAGCGAAGGGCGGAATTTCATGAAACTTATCATAATCGTCTAACATGTCTGTCTTATCCTCCACCCCCACGATGTTTCTTTTTCCTGAAAGAACTATGTGGCTCTTTGGCTCATCGGATGCTGTGTTCTTTTGCTTATCTTTCATTTTTCTCGGTTTGGTAGACATGTCCTTCACATAAAAAACCTGAGCCACATCATTGGCTAGGACAAATGGTTCATCTCTATACGCAAGGTTGTTTAGATCCACTGTTGTCATTTCGTATTTCTTGTCTACCTCAACCCTGCCTCCTGTCAGCTTGACCCATTTGCACTGAAACAAAGGAACCTTAAAAAAAGGTCCATAGTCAAGTTCCCATATCTCCTCCATGTAACCATAATATGTATCCTTTTTCCCATTCTCGTCTGTTGCATCAAATCGGACACCACTGTTTTGATTGGTGCTCTTTTTATCTTGGGCGATCGTGTAAAATGCATTCCCATTTATCTCGTACCCTTGGAAAGTCAATATAGTCGAAGATGGTGACCTGGACAACAAGTACAACTGCTCTCCAACATTTATGTCATTCATGAGATGTGACTGCAACCAACCGCCGAAAGTCCTCATATGTTCATCTCTAATCCAGGAGCTAGGCTTCCCCGGGTTGTTGGAGTGTACAATATTCTTGTGTTCCTCGATATACGGAGCCACCAAGGTGGAACTTTGTAGAACTGTGTAGTGTGCTTTAGTGAGTGAATGTCCGTCCATACATATCCTTGCTTTCTTTCCTAGCGTGCCTTTTCCACTAATTCTACCCTCATGCCGTGATTCAGGAACACCGATGGGCTTAAGGTCAGGAATAAAGTCAACACAAAACTCAATGACCTCCTCTGTTCCATATCCCTTTGAGATGCTTCCTTATGGCCTAGCACGGTTATAAACATATTTATTCAACACTCCCATGAACCTCTCAAAGGGGAACATATTGTGTAGAAATACAGCACCAAGAATGTTAATCTCATCGACTAGGTGAACTAGGAGGTGAGTCATAATATTGAAGAAGGACGATGGGAAGACCAACTCGAAGCTAACAAGACATTGGACCACATCTTTCTGTAACCTTAGTAGACTATCTAGACTGATTACCTTCTGAGAAATTGCATTGAGAAACGCACATAGCTTCACAATGGGTACTCGAACATTTTCCGGCAGGAGTCCCCTCAATGCAATCGGAAGCAGCTGGGTCATAAGAACGTGGCAGTCATGAGAATTTAGGTTTTGAAATATTTTCTCTGCCATATTTATTATTCCCTTTATGTTCGACGAGAAACCAGACGGGACCTTGATACTGTAAAGGACTTCAAAAAAGATTTCCTTCTCTTCTTTGGTAAGAGCGTAGCTAGTAGTACCTTCAAACAGCTCTGGATGCATGCCGTCTCGGTCTTTTATACGTTGTTGGTCCTGCCGTGCTTCAGGTGTATCTTTGCTCTTCTCATACACGCCCAAGAAGCCTAGCAGCGTCACGCAAAGATTCTTCGTCAGGTGCATCACGTCAATTGCAGAGCGGACCTCTAGGACTTTCCAATAGGGTAGCTCTCAAAATATAGATTTCTTTTTCCACATGGGTGCATGTCCGACATCGTCCTTCGGAACAGATTGTCTACCAGGACGCTTTCCAAAGATTACTTTTAAATCCTTAACCATGTCAAATACATCATCACCAGTACGGCGGATAGGCTTACACCGACTGTCTGCCTCACCATTGAAATGCTTACCTTTCTTTCTTAGGATGTGCGAGGGCGGAAGAAAGCGACGATTCCCTGGGTACACATTCTTCTTACATTTATCCAAATATATATTCAGTATCGTTTAAACTGTGTGTGCATGCATTGTATCCCTTGTTTGTTTGTCCTGATATGTTACTAAGAGCAGGCCAATCATTGATTGTTATGAACAACAACGCTCGTAGGTCAAATTCCTCATGCTTGTTCTCATCCCACACACGTACACCTTGTCCGTGCCACAACTGTAAGAGTTCTTCAACTAATGGCCTTAGGTACACATCAATGTCGTTGTCGGGTTGCTTCGGGCCTTGGATGAGCACTGGCATCATAATAAACTTCCGCTTCATGCACAACCAAGGAGGAATTTTATAAATACACAGAGTCACAGGCCAGGTGCTATGACTGCAGCTCTTCTCTCCAAAAGGATTCATGCCATCTGTACTTAGACCAAACCATAAGTTCCTCGCATCACCTGCAAAGTCTGGACTCTCTCTCGATTTTTCTCCACTGCGACCCATCAGCGGGGTGTCTCAACATTTCGTCTTTCTTACGGTCTTCCATGTGCCATCGCAACAACATGGCATGCTCTTTGTTCCTGAATAAACGTTTCAACCGTGGTATTATAGGAGCATACCACATCACCTTGGCAGGAACCCTCTTCATGCGACGCTCGCCCTCAACATCACCAGAGTCATATCGTATTATATTATACCGCAATGCAGTGCATACTGGGCATGCATCCAAATTCTCGTACTCGCCGCGGTAGAGGATGCAGTCATTAATGCATGCATGTATCTTCTGCACCTCTAATCCTAGAGGGCAGACAACCTTCTTTGCTTCGTAGGTACTGGCGGGCAGTTCGTTATCCTTTGGAAGCAACTTCTTCATTATTCTCAGCAACTTTTCAAATCCTTTGTCAGTCACACCGTTCTCTGCCTTCCATTGCGGCAATTCCAGTGTGCTACCCAGTTTTTTGTGCCCATCTTCACAATTTGTGTACAACATTTTTTTGTGATCCTCTAACATCTTCTTGAACTTCAACCTCTCCCTTTCAGTTACGCATTCTTCCTGGGCATCAGCAATGGCTCGACTAAGATCATCATCGGGCAGATCTGATGCCCGTTCTTCATCTTTTTCTTCATCAATATCTTCCATCGTAGTACCATCGTATTCAGGGTAGTCGTTGTCATTCTCTTCTTCTTCGTTGTCTTCCATCATAACCCCTCTTTCTCCATGCTTGGTCCAACAATTATAGCCGGTCATGAAACCGGACCAAAACAGGTGGCTGTGAAGGACTCTTGAGGAAGAGTATTATTTATGATTCCGACAGACACCACATGGACAAGACATAAAACCACTCCGCTTGTTTGCCTCGGCCACAAGAAGAAAAGAATGCACGCCTTTAATGAACTCGTTAGAGAGTCGATCAGCGTACATCCATTGCCGGCTCATCTGCAATATATAATTAATTAAGTACATCAAACATAATCATAATTAATTAGTACTAATCTAAAACCAGCAACCGGGACTAAAGATATGATGAACCTTTAGTCCCGGTTGGAGGCACCAACTGGGACTAAATGTGGATGTGGAGACAACATGTCGACACTATATCCTCAATGGGCAGCACTAAGCCAGTAAATTAAATGCCGACACTATTTTGGGTGGGTGGCAGCACTATGCCAGCGTGAGTTTGTCGACATTATGTCATCAGTGCCCCACACTATGTTGTGCTGCTTAATCTATAAATAGGTATGCATTCTTGTGAAGAACTGCAAGATGGTGTGTGAGACCAGGGACACCACTACGGCGGAGCTTCTCGAATATGTCTTAGGATCTCGTCCTCAGACATCTTCGAGGAGCTCGCCATAGAGGCACTCTCTAATATGTGAAATTAGTTAGCTCCACCAGCATACTGATTTAGCTAGAGAAGATATAAACCAAAAGATGGTGTGGGAGAGGGACACTACTGGCGGAAGCTTCTCGAAGATGTCTTAGGATCCCGTCCTCAGACGTCTTCGAGGAGCTCGCCATAGAGGCACTCCCTAATACGTGAATTGTGATGTCTCCTTATCAAACTTTTATGAATTAATCCTATCTTTGTTACAAATTTTTCAGTTTGTTGAACGCAGGTAGACGAAGAAGGATATTTTGCCCAGCTAGTTAGTTAGAATGATGAACTCACGCATGTGTGTGCTTCTAAAATCAATTTTCGAGACTCTATGTGGCAAAACAAGATATATATTGATAGACTAATCCACATATTGTGATATTTACCTTAGAGTTCCTTACATTAATACAAGATAGATAGAATCTAAACATCGATATCATGCTATCATTGCAAAAATTACTACCAAACTAAATCCACAAATCCATCTATAAGATAGAGCATGAAATGATCTAATATAGCAATGAGAGTTCAAAGGATGAAGTTGCTCACCTTTTAGAACTTTTGGATAGATGGGGCACCACAAAATCTAGACAAATCTTGAGGAAAAAAAGGGCATGAACTCGAGCATGAAGCAAGAAAGAGAGAGAGAGAGAGGAGAGCCATCAGCTTGAATGGTGGCTCGGGAAGGGAAAGAAGATATAGCCAGACCTTTAGCCCCGGTTCGTGTCTAGAACCGGGGCTAAAGGTCCACCTTTAGCCCTGGGTCGTGTAACAAACCGGGGCTAAAGGGTCTGACACCCGACCCGGCCTGCCTGAAACCCTTTAGCCCTGATTTATTACACGACCCGAGGCTAAAGGTCCCGTTCGAACCGGGCTAGTGTCTGCCACCCCCCTGGGGCCAGTTCTAGCCGTTAGACCGGGGCATTAGTCCCGGTTTGTAGCAAAACCGGGGCTAATACTCCTGGACCAACGGTCTGTTTTCTACTAGTGTAATATGCCCAACTGGCCGAATGCTAGGAAATAGAGAGAGCTTAGATAGTATTACCAGACATCTGATTTGGAGTTTTTTCTTCATCACGAACAGTTCTGAACTTTCCTCCCCCTATACGTGTGATACCATAGTACGCGTATATATATAGTGGCACATCAATTGTACGTGTAGTTCACTACAGGAAATCGTCCAAGACCCGACTGCCAGTCCCCGTCGGCGTAGCCCCAGAAAGTCGTCGGCATAGGCTGCGCCGAAGGTGGCCGTCGGCGTACTAGCCCATAGACGTAGCCCCTCTACCCGTCGGTGTAGAAAAGCCATCAGTGTATAGGCGTAGACCATATGGGTCCCACCTAGACGGCAAAACTGTCGGCCTAGATTTTTTGAATAATTTTTTCTAATAATTTTTTATAACATTTTTGTATTGTTTAACTCGTTAATCTCACATAGACATTTCTAATTCTATCTCAAGTCAAATTGTACTCATCCTAACACTACTCCAGCCCCAGCGCGCTTGACTTCTCCATTCCTTTCACATGAGCTTCCGACAAAGAAATTAGAACTTGTTATGAATACTATCATATCAATCCTATTAACCATTGGACTATAATGTTAGACGTCTTTATTTTTTTATATTCCATACAATTATTTAAATAAACAGCAATGAACAAGTATTAATAATCTTTAATTCAAATAAAAATAAAATAATGTTTATTTATTTTGCCTTTTTTCCATTTAAAATTGAATAATTCATATCTACAAATCCGTAAATCGTAATTTGATAAATAATATATCCAAAACGATGAGAAAAATGAGAGGAATCCAAATATGATATCCCTATAATCTATTTAATTATATATCGTAACTTTGTAATACTAGACTAACCGAAACTATGCCACGATTCAATGAAACGCTCCGTTTTTGGCACATGGAAAATAGAAAATAGCTTTTTGGTTCGACGAAAAGGAAACCTTGGATTGGATATCTAATAAAATGGCACATTGCGAACGTAAAAATGATTTTTTTTTAAAATCATGAGCATCAGATCATGTACCTGTAGTTGAAATCTGACTCACTTCCTACCGGTTTGGCATGAATTTGTCTTTTTCACGAGGGGTAGAAGGAAAGCTTTGAGATACTCCAGTTGGGATATTGTCCATTAAAGGTGGTCTAGTATTTTTTTAAATGGGGTGGTATCATTTTAAAACTTTTATTTTGTGGTTGTGTCACAAAACACCCCGTTTTTTGCACTCAGAAAATGAAAAATGGCTTTTTAGTGCGACGAAAAGGAAAACTTCCTCCTGCAACATTGTTCGCCATCTCATGATACACATGCATGCACAATATGAGAACATTGTCACAAAATATGCCGCGATTCTATCCATAACATTGCTCATTTGACCTGAAAGTCAGAAAACCTCAATTGAGATAGGTCATTTTGTGAAGGTTTTTTTGAGGCACAATCAATATACCAAGTTTCGTATTTTTCCTTACAACTATGTCACATAATATGATACCACGTGAAGGTTTTGCATTGTTTCGACCGTTTTTGAATTTTTTATGCCGGTTTGAAACTATCGTCAAACTTTCTAAATCGGCGGAGATGAAGATTCTTAGCTTGGGGCTGAGCCTCGCTAAACTTGCATTCGATCTTTGATGAAATAGCATATTGTGAATCTAAAAATGATTTTTGCAAAAAATCATGACCATCAGATCATGTACCTGTAGTTCAAATCTGACTCACCTCCTACCGATTCGGCATGAATTTGTCTTTTTCACGAGTGGTGCACGGAAAGTTTTGAGATACACCGGTTGGGACATTGTCCATTTAAGGTGGTCTAGTATTTTTTTAAAAATGGGGTGGTATTATTTTAAAACTTTTATTTTGTAGTTGCTTCACAAAACACCCTGTTTTTTCACTCAGAAAATGAAAAATGGCTTTTTAGTACGATGAAAAGGAAAACTTCCACCTGCAACATTGTTCGCCATCCCATGATACCCATGAGTGCACAATATGGGCACATTATTGCAAACTATGCCGCGATTCTACCCATAACATTGGTCATTTGACCTGAAAGCCAGAAAACCTCGATTGAGATAGGTCATTTTGTGAAGGTTTTTGAGACACAATCAATATACTAAGTTTGGTATTTTTCCTTACAACTATGTCACATAATATGACACCACGCGAAGGTTTTGCATCGTTTCGACCGTTTTTGAATTTTTTATGCTGGTTTCAAACTATCGTCAAACTTTCTAAATCGGCAGACATAAAGATTCTTAGCTCGAGGCTGAGCCTCGCTAAACTTGCATTTGATCTCTGATGAAATAGAATATTGTGAACCTAAAAATGATTTTTGCAAAAAAATCATGACCATCGGATCATGTACCCGTAGATCAAATCTGACTCACCTCCTGCTGATTCGGCATGAATTTGTCTTTTTCACGAGGAGTGGACGGAAAGTTGTGAGATACGCCGGTTGGGATATTGTCCATTTAAGGTGGTCTAATATTTTTTTTAAATAGGGTGGTATCATTTTGAAACTTTCATTTGGTGGTTCGTTCATAGAACACCCCATTTTTTGCACTCGAAAAATGAAAAATAGCTTTTTGTTGCGACGAAAAGGAAAACTTCCTCCTACAACATTGTTCACCATCCCATGATATACATGCATGCACCATATGGACACATTATCACAAACTATACCACGATTCTAGTCATAATATTGGCCATTTAACCTGAAAGCCAGAAAACCTCTATTGAGATAGGTCATATTGTGAAGGTTTTTTTGAGACACAATCAATATACCAAGTTTGATATTTTTCTTTGCAACTATGTCATATAATACGACATGGGCGAAGGTTTTGCATTGTTTCGACCGTTTTTTAATTTTTATGCATGTTTCAAACTATCGTTAAACTTTCTATATCGGTGGACATGAAGATTTTTAGCTCGGGGCTGAGCCTCGGTAAACTTGCATTCGATCTCTAATGAAATAGCATATTGTGAACCTAAAAAATATTTTTGCAAAAATTCATGACCATCAGATCATATACCTGCAGCTCAAATCTGACTCACTTCCTACCGATTCAGCATGAATTTGACTTTTTCACGAGGGATGGACGGAAAGTTTTGAGATACCCCGGTTGGCACATTGTCCATTTAAGGTGGTCTAGTATTTTTGAAAAATGGGGTGGTATCATTTTGAAACTTCCATTTCGTGGTTGCTTCTTGAAACACCCCATTTTTTGCACTCGAAAAATGAAAAATATGTTTTACGAAAGTGTTTGTATTATATATATATTTGAACAAAAATATGTAATATTTGAGTTCATATTGATAGATCTTATTTTTCTGCAAATTTGGATATATTATATGTATTTTTCTGAATTTAAATGATTTAGTTATGATTTTTCTAAGATTAATGTGGCAAAAAGGATAAATAGCTACGCCGACAGCTTTCCGTCGGCGTTGGTGTGAAATCTACGCCGACGGCTTTGCCATCGGCGTAGACTTGACGCCGTCGCTCTGCCGTTAGCCTAATCGCCTATGTCGACGGTCCTGTTTACGACGACGGCTGCCGTCGGCCTATTCATCCTACGCCGACGGCCACGCGTCCTGGCTGCCGAATCCGTCAACCTGCGCCAACGGCCCCGACATTTTGCCGTCGGTGTAGAATGTGACCGTCGGCATATAATGTTATTCCCGTAGTGGTTAGATAAAGGGACATCGACCAGTTATTGAGTTTTTTTAACCACGCGATCAGTTTTGTAGTCAATTCACTGTGGCATTCTTTTACCGATGATTCTGGTACCGTTAATTATTATTTTTACTCTTGGATATGCTCATGTTCTTTGTTTACAACAATAATATCGCACTAAACTGTAAAATTATTACCAACTACATTTCAATCACAATATGACCAACTACAAATGTTTTTTACAACAATAATATCTCTCTAAACCATAATATAACCTATTAAATTTCTAACAAAACATATAATGGATATAAAGGTAACTAATATGGTTGACGAGTGGGAGCAACAAACCCATGTTTCGCTAGCTCCGTCATGGACGCCGTAACATTAATGTTTCTTCCCATGGAAGCCAACATCTTGCGTGGCACTAAGTGTCACCGAAATCTATTTTGAAGTGCAACCGTTTGAATAAATATATATAATAAGTTAGTTCATCGATATAATCATAAATAAAAAATTTACTCATTACAAAACTAGACATTAGAACAAAGTTACTCACCAAAGCATGCTTTAGATGGAGCATTATCTTCATGGTGGGAGTCATCATCTTCATCATCTCCATAGCGCCACCAACATTCGCTTGCGGGGTGCCCATATTTCTTGCAAATTTGACAAGTAACATCTTGATGTGGAGATGGTATGCGATTACCTCTTCCACGGCTGCGTACACCTTTTGCTTGTGGACGACGACCATCATAACCATCATTGCGACATGGAGGGTGCCCTTGATTTTGCTTGCGGTGACCACCACCACCAAGGCCACCACCACCATAGGTGTGTCCACCATGGCCTCCTCCGGCTTGATGATGATAGCCACCGCCACCATGGTTAGGGCGATATCCCGCCACCACCACCCCCACCACAGCGAGTGATGGAATTAATCGAGGAGGAGAACGTTATGGTAGACTCCTCCTTAGCAAGCATATTATGGCGGTACTGGTAGGCTAGGAGCTGATTGCACGTATCCACAGAGGTAATGGAGGGAATTGCATTAATAGTGGCAATGAGGCCATTGTACTCACCATGGAGGCCAGCAAGTATATACTCCATGAATTCATCATCGGTGAAGATCTGCCCCGCAGAAGCAAGTTCGGAGGAAAAGCCCTTCATTTTGTAGATGTAGACAGTGACGGAGAAGTCATGTTTCTTGGTGTTGGTGAGAGCATCACGTAGCATGCCGACCTTGGCCATCATTTGGGAAGAGAATTTTGCATGGATGGCCGCCCAAATCTCGTCCGCGTGCTAGAGGCCGAGAAGGTCGACATTCCTCTCAGAAGAGACGGCCCTGCCAATGTAGCTCACCAGTTATTGATCCCGCGTGATCAAGATCCCGTAGGCCAGATTTGAGACCTTGATCTTCTTCCCTATTGAATTTTTTTTTGAAATGAGGCAAAAAGCTTTGCCTTTCATTGATATAGTAGAAAATAGTTGGCCCGTTTATAAGGAAAACTGACCAAAAAACCGATACAACACAACACCACACTCTAGCCACGAGGTTGCGCTCCACACGGGTCGACGACCAACCAGGTCGACACCAACACCTCAACGCAAACAGGCGGAGGCGAAAAACCGGAGACAATGCTCCAACTACCACGCCAACCCTAGGGTCGCGCCCCGTCTGGCCGAAGACGAAACCGCCTCTGCCAAACAACCAAAACATTCCACTGGTCCCACTGTCCGGTGGACGTCCAAAGCGAGGCCCCATGAGGCAAAGCAACACCAGAGCGCCGCCCACGCCCGATCCCACGAGGGATCTAGGGTTTCCCCCGGAGAGCCAGGCGGAGGAACATGAAACTCCCACTTCGACGATGACTTCAAGAAGGATGCGGCACCCACGGGCGTCACCGTCGTCAGTCCTAGCCAGCGCCAAGACAAGGCTTTCACCCATCAAAGAGTCACGAACCTCACGCCCGCCCAACAAGGACCGGCACAAACCACCAAACCTTCCCTCCTTCTCCAAGCTCCCGACGATCAACAAAACACTCCTGTCGTCACGCCTAGAATCCCCGTCGCCGCGACGAAAGCCGCCATCCGGATCATCACCACTGCCCGCGAGATAGTTGCACAAGACAACCAGAGCGAACCCGGGCAGCCGCCACCGCGAGAGGGACAGAAGATCGCCGCCACCATGAGACCTCCTTGGCGGCCCAGATTGAAACCCGGACGAGTTCGTGCCGCCACGACGAGCCCTCCGACCACGCGCCACCGCAACATCACCGAGAAGACATCCGTGCGACAACCGTGCACCTTCCCCAGCGACATCCGTGTGATGCTCCCAGCCCCGAGGTCCCAGATCAGGTCCGAGGAGGCCCAGATCGGTCCCGCCCGGCACCTCCCATCACGCCGACGCCACAGGGGCGAGAAGCGCACGCCGCCAGCGCAGAGGCCGGTCGGCCGTTGCACGCCAGGACTCTCCTGGACGGCCTCCTAGCCGCCGCCTCCCTTGTTGTGAGCACGCGCCGCCACATCCAGGTCGCGCCGCCGCGCCGCACCGTGACTGCCGTCCCTGCCAAGAGTCGCTGCTTCTCCCGAGCTACCCGCCGTGCGCCGACGAAGCCACCGAGACCCCGCACCGCCCGCTCGCTCCTCCATCCTCGCGACCCCTGAGACGGTCCGCCAACGCTCGAAGGGGCCCCGTCGGGGTGCGCCCCCCATGCCCACCACCTTCGACTGCCAGGTGCGGCCTCCACCGCCGGCGCCGGCGGCGGCAGTGGCCGGGAGGAGGAGATCGCGCCACCCTCTTTTTCTAGGTTTTGGGTGCCTCTGGAGCCGCCCCGCGCGAGGCGGCCCGGGAGGGAAGAAGGCTAGTTGTCCGATTCCCTACTAAATCTTCAAACCTCCATAGTTTTTGGAGGCGCGGGGTCAGAGCCATCAAGCAACTCCATGGCCTGAGCACTCCGGACAGCCGGTAAGACCTGACTTTTCCACTAGAGAAAATTTGATTGGGTAAATTTTTCGGTTGTATACACACACTTATAGCTACTTTGGTATACACACACTTATAGCTAGCTTTGCTAAATTTCTTTCCTAGCCGACAGCTCGCGTACACAATCGCTGGACACACGAGTTGATTGCGAGAGGCCCCTATCGAGCCTCGTGTAATTCTTTCTTCGTTTTCTTCTGGAGTTTGATTACAGGGATACTTACATCGTATAATACCCCCGTTTCAAAACGTAAGACTAATGCTCGCTCCGTCTAAAAATAAGTGATTCGGGTTTGTCTAGATTCACATATATCTATACCAATATATATATATATATATATATATATATATATATATATATATATATATATATATATATATATATATATATAAATATCTATAGAAATCTATTCAGCATCCAGGGTGCAGAATAGTTATTTTACACCCCACATATTTCTATGTTCTAACATTCAGAAATTTATGTTTTGTATGCTAATAATTATGTTCATATTTATTAGAAATGCAAAAAAATCGACATAAAAATACAATTTTTGAGTCATTATAGTGTAAAATATATAGAAAATATGCACTTTACGTCGTATTTTTATATGGTATGTAAACAAAAAAATTTACGACATGTCTAAATTTTCTTATGTTCTTCTTGACTTCTGAGGTAAGAAAAAATTTATGTGACATAAAAATCATGTACGGTTTGAAAGATAGAGGGTGGGTGAAGAATAGCTATTCTACACCCTAGATGTCAAATAGCCACTAAATATGTATTTATTTTGAAAGTCAAATAGCCACGCTATTTGACACCTGGGTGTAGAATAGCTATTCTTCACCCACCTCTATCTTTCAAATCAGATATGATTTTTACACGTAAATTTTCTCTTATCTCAGAAGTAAAGAAGAACATAAAAATTCTTACATGTCAGATAAAAATACGTGAAAATACATATTTTTATATATTTTACACTATAATGACTCATAAATCATATTTTTATGTCGATTTTTTTACGTTTCTAATAAACATGAACATAATTATTAGTATACAAAACATAAATTTCTATATATGAGAACATAAAAATATGTGGGGGTGCAAAATAACTATTCTGCACCCTGGGTGCTGAATATATATATATATATATATATATATATATATATATATATATATATATATATATATATATATACTATTCTAGATACATCTAAATCTAAACAAACCCAAGTCACATATTTTAGGACAGGGAGAGTATTTCTTTCTAGAAAAATAATTAAGCTACAGAACTTTTTTATCTAACTTAAAAATACTACCAATAACTACTCCCTTCGTCCAGAAATAAGTGACTTAGATTTATCTAAATTCGGATGTATGTAGACACAGTTTAATATATAGATACATGCGAATCTAGGAAATTCAAGTCACTTATTATGGCGGAGGAAGTATAATATTATATAGAAACCATGTGAAAATATTTTCATGATATATCAAAGATATGACTTTTCTATTGTAAATATTAATGTTTTTGTTTCTAAAAACTTAGTCAAACATTACGTAGTTTTACTTTTGAAAAAAAATATAAGTTTTAATCTTTAAAAGGGACGTAGTATGTGTAGCAGATGTAGTGTAGCTAGCCTAGTAGAATTGGAATTCCTGATTCCTACCCGACTCGTCTATAGATCAGATCGACATGTGATCTATAGGTCATTTGATAAAAATGATGTATTGTAAAAAAACATTATGGCGTTGCCAACAGAGTTGAGCCCATGTACAGTACAATGTAATTTACTCCCCATATCTGCTCTTGAAGCTAGTACGTGGGTTTTTGCACATGCATGTCCTGTCGTGTATATTTAACTGCATACCCTATATCCGCTCAGGGCCACCCCCGCTGCTACTAATTAAGTTGAGTCCTATACGACCATTAGCTCTGTAGGTACTGGGCACACAACCTAGGAGCATGTTCTCTCTGCCATGGATCACGACCTATCTCTCGACGTGACATACCGACGTACGGGCACGGCAACGTACATGGTGTAAATTGAGATCCAAGGTACAGAGCGGCAAAATCTCTCTGGCCGGCCGGCCGCCATCCATATATCAGCGGGTTACATGCAATGCAGGGCATCTTCAGAAGATCTACACACTACACTATCCTAGCTAGCTTAGCTATCGCGCGCTGATCGATATGCGAAATCGCGGTTACCCAATGCTGCTCGAAGCCGTGGGCGCGGAGGCGGCGGCCACGGTGCGGGAGGCGGGGAGCCTGGCGAGGCGTCTCGGGCACGCGGTCGTGACCCCGCTCCACGTCGCCAGCGCCGTAATCTCCTCCTCCGGCGGCCTCCTCCGGCTCTGTGGCCACCCGTTCCGGCACGAGGACCTCAAGGTGTCCTTGGATGAGGCACTCGCCCGCATCCCGGTTGCGTGCCCCGATGGCGCTGCCCCGCTTCATCTATCCAACGCACTCGTCGCCGTGTTGAGGCGCGCCAAGACGATTCCGAGCCAGCGTTCCTCGGGAAGAGTTCGACGGCGCAGGCGGCGGCAGGTGGCCGCTGTCAAGATCGAACTGCAGCAACTCGTCACCTCCATGCTCGACGACCCGAGCGTGCACCGTGCCATGCGCAAGGCGGGCTCCGTTTCCCAGCTCAAGCCCACCGTCGTCGAGGACTCAAATCCGGCCAGGCCTGCGCAGCCATTCTCTGGTGGGACACTCTGCTGTCAAGTACTCGACAGGCCAGTTGCCACAAATATCACCTGCCTCATGATCAGCGGGTAGGGTAGTGCCACATGCTTTACTTATCATTATCACACTAGATAGTAGATTACCTTTTCATCCCCTGAAATTAACGAGGACTACTACTCATCTATAACGCGCACTTTTTCCAGTTTACTACTACTACCTAAATACCAGTTATAGTAAATGCTTGGTCGATCTAGCCTAATGCCGTAGTTTATAATTGCTCAATTTAATTTAGCAACATGTGACTCCAACGTTAACTGCATAAAGTAATATAGTACATGCATATATATACTGATTAGTATTTCTAATTTTAAATGTAAAATGGAAGCGTGTCAGCATATTCTATAAGCTTACATTATCCTCATATTCTATATATATATATAAGATATATTCATACTACTTCCGGGTGTAACTACACCCACGTGTATTTCAAATCATGTAGGCAGTATCTATCATACCGAAAAGTATGTACGCGTAGTATAAAGTATCATAAGACTATTTGGTAGTATATATAACTTTTGAGGTAGTATGTATAATTTTTTTTACATACTCTTATTTTAGGTAGAAATATGAAGGGTATTTTGAAAATATAGTGCAAACTATGACTCCACTTGTATTTTTTTAACGTAACTTTATTTGAAATATCTTAGATGTAGTATATGAATACTCAAACCGAAAAAGTATCACGTATACTTTTGTATGTGAGTATATGAGACGTGGGCACCTAGAAGTAAGAGAAGGATTTTTCATATATATATATATATATATAGAAACCCTATTCAGCATCCAGGGTGCAGAATAGTTATTTTGTATCCCACATATTTTTATGTTCTCACATACATAAATTTATGTTTTGTATACTAATAATTATGTTCATATTCATCAGAAACGTAAAAAAATCGACATAAAAATACGTTTTATGAGTCATTATAGTGTTAAAAACATAGAAAATTCGCATTTTACGCCGTATTTTTTTACGGCATGTAAATAATTTTTTTACGACATGTCTAAATTTTTTTATGTTCTTCTTGACTTCCGGGATAAGAGAAAATTTACCTGACGTAAAAATTATGTACAGTTTAAAAGATAGGGGGTGGATGAAGAATAACTATTCTACACCCTGGGTGTCAAATAGGGCAGCCAAATATTTTATTGCAACCATGCATGCATGCTGGATGTCAGCCAATGTGGCTGCATGCAGCCCAACCTATATTCTCAGCGGTTATCGCTAATAACCGCCTTCTCCAACTTCTAACATTTGGCATCAACTAGGGGCACTGCAAGCCAAGAAAAACCAAGAGAGGTGTTGCCGTCCTTCGTTGGCCAGTCCGGGGTAACCACACAGAGGGCCAGCCTTCCATCGTGGCTCCACCGTCACCATGAAGCAATCCTTGAATCCCAGAGAACAACTATTCAGGTACATGCACGTAAGAGGTTTCAATTTTTTTGAAGCGGAGAATGCATGGTCCAGGAATTAGTATCCACGAGTATAAATAGCCAATTAATACTTGCCCTTTGCAAACTCATGTTGTAACATCGGCATTGCAGCCTACCTTCCGGCGGCAACAAAGGTTCGCAGAGCTCTCCGCCAACAATTTTAAGATGATGTGCAAGGCGCTTGAGCTGCACGTCGCACAGCACCAGGACATCATCCCCGACATAGCGAGCACCATACTCTTGTGCCGATCTGGCATGATGAGGAGGGCGAGTAGCCTGACCAGTTCGACGACTTGGTTGATCTTCCGAGGGAGAGATTTCTACGGCAAGAAGGCAATGGCGGAGGAACTCTCAAAGCTCATATTTGGTTCCTATACCGAGTTTTCCTTGGTGAAGGTGGCGGACAGCTCCTCCAGGGCCACAAGCAACCTCGCCCTCGCCCTCAAGACGAAAAGCATGTCACAAGACAGTGACAAAGTATATCTGATAAAAGCACTGTTCGAAGCCATCCAAGAAAACCCTCACCGTGTTGTGTTTATCGACGGTATCAACCAACTGGACTATGAATCAGAAACCGTACTCAAGAACCTGATTGCCACGGGGAGAATCACGGGGCCCAATGGCAGCGACATTATGGTCATCTTGGAAGACACCATTTTCGTGTTAAGCTCAGATCAAGCGTCCTGCTCGAGGAGGACAACTGCTTCCTTCCCTACGGTGTATCAAAAAATTATGGATAGACAGAACCGCAAGGAAGACGTCACGGAGGAGAAGGCAGTGGGATCACGTCCATTTAGCTTGGACTTGAACGCTTCTGCGGAGGATATGGTAGATGAAGAAGATAAAATTATGGCCAATAATGTGGGGATTATGAGTGTTGTGGATGGTGTTTTCCGTTTCGATTAGGAGAAGTGTTTTAGCGCTAGTTTGCTGCTCATGTCTAATCAGCTGGTTATGCTGACTGCATCCGTTTTTTCTCTATATGTTTCTATCCCGTGTTTTCATTTTTTTTTTTGTAATCTTCATCGTCTAATTCTGTCTTGGCTTCTGTGCCATATAATAAATCTTCACGTTTGTCTACTACTATCCATATCAATATGTCTTTTTTGTCAAACCTGGCTAGTTAGCAAACTTCACATTACTTTTCACAGTAAAATAACAAAGTGCTTACATGGTCCAGATTTTTGTTTTGTTTTGTAAAATGAGCACTTTATTACTTAAAGGGTTTAAGTATTACACACCAAACTCTGCATATCTAGGATGCACTCAACCACGAACCATCCATATTGAGGTAAAAAAACAAAAAAAGGCTAAGTACTGAGATCATCTAATAGAACCATGACGCCTGATCAACCGATGGGCCGAGTCTAAGCTCCTGTGGCCATCCATGTGGGAAAAAATATCTCTCGTCGTATCTTCAAGCGTGTACAGATCTCCGTAAATAGGTTACGGAACTTCACACGATTTAGATACAACCATGAAAACAACGTAGCTCGATAGATAACCTACATAACAAAGACGATTTATCATTGAAAATCTTATCATTTCTACATAGCCACATCAACCAAATAAAGGCAAGCGCTCCAATACTAATAAGTATTCTGTATTTATTGTCAATCTCATGTAAACAGTTGCCAAATATGTTGGTAACACTACGGGGGGGATGACAATCCAGAAGCTACTTAGATGAAAAAACAATTTAGAACGAGAGAATTTATATTGGAAGAATAAATGCTTAATTGTCTCATCATGATGAGAAAATACACATTGCTTACTTCCACACCAATTTATTTTAACAAGGTTATCTTTTCTTAGAATGACCCCTCCACGTAGATACCATGCGAATATTTTCGTCTTTAAAGGTATCTTAATCTTCCAATTTTTTTGTTATTATCAACTAGAGCCATAGGTATAAGTATAACTAATACTATATACATAGAATTTATAGAGAATTTACCATTCTCATGTAGATTTTATTTTAACACGTCAGGACCTCGATGCATGTCTCGATCCAAAAAGGTCCCTCATAAACGCCACATTCGGCGCGGAAGATTGTAACACCGTGGCTATGGTATCCCCTTTGTGACGTACTACGTTGTATAGAGTTAGATATTGTTCATGCAGTATAGCATTTCCCTGCCACTTATCCTCCCAAACTCCCAGAAATGAAACTCCGAGCCATCCTTAATTGAAAACATGCCCAGAGAAATAAGATGTTTTTTTGGCCATCATGCTCGCTCAAAAGTGTGAGTCTCCCGACTACCATGGAATTTGAGACAATCCTTTCAAGCCAACATATTTCCTTCTCGTAAGGGTTTGACATACACTATCCTCTGTAAGTAGCTTGAAAAGCCACTTATCCAATAGAGCAGTATTCTTAACCTCTATTTTGTCAATCCCTAATCCAGCCACGATCTTTTGGACGGCAAACCACACTCCAATTGACTAGTCGATATTTGTTTTTCTCACTCTCTCATTGCCAAACGAATCTTGGTCGGAAATTCAACTAATGCAAGACTACTCTAGTAAGTTGGAAAAAAGAGCTCATATATAGTACCATATTAGTGAGTACCGAGTTAATGAGCACTAATCTTCCACCCAGATATAGCAATTTTCCTTTCTAGCTGCTTAGCATCTTTTGTAGTCTCTCCTCGAGGTGTTTCCAGTTAGTATTTATAAGTCTCCGATAATGATTTGGAATACCCAAATAGTTAGATTGGAAATTGGCCTTGCCCACAACCGAAAAGTTGAGCATATAGGTGTGCCTCGTATTGGGCCTTGCCAAGTCAAATCAATTTACTATAATGAAAAATAATTTTTAGACCAGGGGGTTGTTCGAATGCTGATGAAATCAATTTCATATTCTTGGCCTTCTCCAGGTAATGTTCCATAAATAAAATTGTATCATCGGCATATTAAAGGATAGATAGTCCCCCATCAACTAGATGCGAAACTACCTCATCAATCTGACCATCAAGCACACTGGATCAAGATATCCAACATATCCTCCACTATATTTAATAATATGGGCGATCATGGGTCACCTTGTCTTAATTCATTTTTTGTCAAAAGTAACTAGCCCCATCATCAATGACTTTTTTTTGGCAACGCACGCTAGTGGCCAGTTCGTAAGGGCCTTTAGTCCCGGTTTCCCAATCGAGACTACGGAATCGGGATTAAAGGCCCGCCTTTAGTCCCGGTTGGTAAAGAACCGGGACTAAATTTTTTTTTCGAATATATTTTTTTCAAAAAAAAATGATGTTTTTTTCGCTTTTTTCTTGAACTTTTGAATTGTTTCACTCATTGATCTCTCACATCTCTAATTTTTAATACTAATTATACTTAATCTGAGGTCAAATTGCACCTATGGTCAAACTTCCGTTCGGTCACCCATATTAGCACTACTTCACCCCCAGCACGCTTAACTTCTCCATTCTATCAGGATGTCCTCGCGCAAAGGACTGTCTATCTTGTTGTCAAGACTACTATATTAATCCTATTAACTCATATAAATATGTCACGCGTTTTTATTTTTCGAAATTACAGACAACTATTTAAGTAAACACCAATAAATAAGTAAAAATAATATTTTATTCCAATGAAAATAAATAAACTAATTAAAATAATATTGTATTCAATTTTTTGCCATTTATTCATTTAATATAACTTTTTTCATTTTTGTATTTTAAAAATCTAAAAACCCAAAATGGGCTCAGGCCTTTGAAATCAAACTAGACATTTTTTCTGCACATTTTGATAGGTTGTATATTTTGTTTGACATCGTATGCAAAAGTTGTGGCCATTTGAATTTTTCATGATATTTTTTACAAATTATGTCGAAATTCATGTTTGTTAATCTTCGTAACAACTAAATCACTTAATATAACTATAGTTCGAATGATTTTTTTTGGAATTTTTTTATAATTTTTTAGCATGCTTTTGAAACTAGAAAAGACGATCTCCTACTGCGGCAGGATTTTTGCCTGTTTTCCTACTGCGCCAGAACCCGTGATTTTTTTTGCCCATTTTATTTAGTCTCGATTGGTGTCACCAACCGGAACTAAAGGGGTTGGCATCGGCCGAAGCCTGCCGCAACCCCTTTAGTCCCGGTTTTTGTCTCTAACCGGGACTAAAGCCGTTTGAACCAGGACTAATGCTCCGAACAGTTCTGGACGAAATGCTCTTTTTCTATTAGTGACACTTCCAGACACAAAACTATTTTATTGGAGAACTTTGTCAAGTCTTCACGATAAACATAGCTTCTAACTGTTTTTCTATGCCAGCAGCGTTTCTGTGGTTCCTCAAGGACGCTCTATGTTTTTATAAACGACATGTTTCTCTAGAGATAGTGCGCTTTTTCATGGATGTTCTGCGTCCACGAGAATGCTTAGTTTCTTGGAGGAACACTTCGTTTGTTCAGGACCACTCAGTTTCTTGAGGAGCGCTCAGATTCTTCAAACGCTCAGTTTTTCCAGGAATACTCCACATCTACAAGAACACATTGTTCCTAACACGTGATACATGATCCACTTCATTCTGACGGAGTCATCATCCTTATTGTTAAATGAACTACTAGGATTAAATTTCTGTGTAGATTTGGTAAATGTATTAGTCCTTCGGTATTGTCATGTATCATGAAAACTCAGCATGAGGGTATTTAGCCGTATCATGTTGGTTTCCTATTTCGATGATAGATTTGCTACAGATGGATAAGTATTTAAAACCGGCCGTGTACATTTATTTAAGGACGGTTGGGATCTTCACATTGGATGTACTCTGTCCGACATGCTATTTAATAGCATGCATGCCATGAAACATTGTGGCAAGCAAGCAATCGGCCATCGCCACATCACATCAGTCTAATAGATCTACGTACCAGCCATTATACAGTGTATATACGGAAGAAACGGATCTATCATAAACATGAAACGGATCATAATACGTGAACACGTGAGAACTTGCATGATTTCTAGGTGCAAAAAATGCATTGTTGGTATCCATATATATATGTAATTCCAATTTTGTGACTTCTGCCGAGCGTATATTCTCCTCGGCCGTAGGTCGAGCTCTGGCGGCCGTCGCCCGCCTGGCTCCTCCCAATGGCAGTGGCGCGGATGAAGGCGGCCAGGATCACGGCGAGCGGGAGGCCGGTATCGAGCGATGAGGTGGCGGCGAGGCAGCCCTGATCTGGGCCCTTAGGGGCTCGGATGGGCTCCGACCTGCAGCACTTCGTCTTAAACATCGCCTCCCGGTTGTTCCTAGGCTTCAACGGCGGCATGAGGACGTCGGGCATGGAGGTGGTGGCATCCTCCTCCGCCGGTGGGGGTTGATTGGCTGGTTGTGATATGCGACGAGTTCAGGAGGTGCAACTGCCAGTGAAAACCGAGCTCAGACTTTGTTCTTGGCGGGTGATGGCGGTGTATACGCATCACTACCTTGTTGAAGGCATCGCTTTGCAGTCGGTGTCTTCACTCCTACTGCCCGGAAACCCTAGATCTAGATATATGGATCGGATGATGTCGGCACTTTAGGCGTCGATTTCCCTCTTAAGGGCATTGTCTTTGGAGTAGCAGCTGGATGGTGGAGGCAAGAGGTGGAGTGGTGTACATCTTCTGCGACGGTGTTGTTGGGTCTCGGCGGCGGGGTGCGGCGGGGGTTTGGTGACGGTTCTGGCTTGATGGACTCGCGCAGGGCTGAGGCGCTGGCAAGGCCATGGTTACGTCAACGGGAGGAATGACAAAGATCATGCTAATTTTTATCCTGAGGATTGCTCGGCGGTTCGAAGGCGGTGATGGTTTCGGTAACGTGCGCATGAGGTGCTCGCTAAGAACCTACTAGTCCAGATGAGCGTTCTCGTTTCGCCTAGAGGGTGTCTCGGGGTATGCGATGTTCCTGGCTCCTAGTTGATGGGAGACTTTTTTGTGTTCAGGGACAAGGCCCTATGAGCATGATCTTTCTCTCATTGTCTTGGTTATAGGTGTTGTTTGGTAGCTTCGGGTTTTCTGATGTATGGTATTTGTTAGACCTTTGATAAATAAAATAGTAAAAAAGCCGTATGCATCAATTGATGCAGAGGCTAGGGCCATGCCTCCATTTCGAAAAAAAATATAATAATCTTTCTCTATCCATTTTCTGGCTACTGAATCATGATTATGGGTCATGTTCGCTATGATTGAGTTTGAATTAGCAGTACAGTTGGAGGTGGCCATGAATAACTGCTTCGAGGCATTCTTGTTTTGGAGACGGTCCTTATTTGAATCCGACTCCGGGTCCCTTACTCTTGGAGGCAGTCCCTAATATAAGCCATCTGAGGGTGAGGAGTTCTTCCAAATGGTCAAGACTAAGAGCCTTCTGCATGTCGTACTCCATAGAGACGTTTACATTTCGAAACCGCCTGAGGTCGTGTATCTTAGAGCCGCCAAGGAAAACTGGCTGAGGTGGTGTTCTCTTAGAGGCTATGCGCTTGAGACGGAACAAGAAACTGGCTGAGGCCCATGGGCAATAACCGACTCTAAGTAACATGTTTGTACTAGTGACCCCTGCATTAGAAGAGGTCCCACACGTCAGACGAGGTCCCGCACGTTAGCCTGGTCCCATAGGTCAGAAGGCTGACAAATATAACAATTTCCCGAGATGCTCACATGGCAAGTGGACTAGGTACCACATGTTAGAAGAGGGCTCGCAGGTAAGAAGGGCTATTGCTGGGTCCAACACGTCAGAAGAAGCCCCATAACTCAGAAGAGGCTGCTAATGGGTGGCGCCTCTCCAGGCGGCCTCAGGTGGATGTTGTGTGGAGGCGCAACCCATTAGCAGCAGGGTGACATTATGTGCGTGGGCAGCCGTTGGCCTAATCGGCTTGATCCGGCCTTGTTCGCCCCATCTAGGTTAGGGAGGGTCGGCTGCCCGCTGCTGGCGGAGCTCCCTGGTGGTGTAGATAAAGGCATCGAATATATGGTAGTTGCGTCGCTGCGTGCCGACCCGGTGCTGCGTGGAGGTGGGGAATATGTGTGACCGATTTGGGGCCGGGAGGGCTCGACGGGCCTGGTATGCCCCAGCTGCAGCATCTGGTCAGCTAACGTAACAATGGTGGAGGCAATTCCCTCCCAAGCAATCGCGAATACCGCCACCAGTTCCTGTTGTGTTCCCCTTTTCGTTATCTTGGCCTTGCGCCGATCAACGGTGAGACGACAATGGTGGCGCCAAGACCGTGGTCGCATGTCGGTGGGTGGCAAGATGGGTGGAAGGCTACTGATCTTCGGGTAGTGTTTGAGATTGGGAGAAACCTCGATTCGTCTAACACCAACTTGGACGCCATGGTGCCGGGTGTACCCTTCCCACTCACATCCTGTAGAAAACCCTAGGACCAGTCTAGGCAGTAACATCGTCGTCACAATCCTTATTGAATGTGTTGCTTAGCACAGGCCGGTTCGGAATGCTAGGAGCATGGTGGTGGGACAACCCGGAGGGCGCAATAGTTGCGGGTCATCGTCCCTATGAAAACATATTTCAAAATATCAAAAAAATTAGAAAAAATATTTGTATGTACATGGCGACACTAAATGTCCGTATACAAGTTTGCGGGTGAACAGACCATTTCAGTGCTCCAACATGTCTATTCATGAACATGTTTTTTTGTGTTTTTTACAGAAGCCACATAAAGTGTTCATTCTTTCTGGAAACTTGTGTACGGGCATAAAACGTTCTAATGTATATGCGCAATTTTTCTGTTCAGATTTTTTTGACAATTTAAATTTTATTTTTTATGTATTTGTTGTAACAGGTTCACGTGCACCTGGTAGGCAAACTCGAAAGTCCATTTGTAGAAACTTTATTGCAGTGAATGAAATGCTGCTACAAAACAAAATCCTACTGGCTGCTATATATGATAAAGAGCTAGAACACTGCATTTTCCTGTACAAATCTCGGGAATCAAAGCAGGCCTGAAAGGGAAAAAGGAGAAATGGCGTGATTCGGAATCTCAGCCATTGCTCTTGTACTGGTACCTATATACAGGAACACGTTCGCATCTAGCCACTAGGGTTGGCCGGGCGGACGAGATGCGGGACGATGTGGGACAGCCCCTCTCCAGATCTACTGCTAGACACTTTCCTTGAATTCAGCTTTTGCGGGACAAAAGCGGGACGTCGCCTGCAACCCTACTAGCCACCTAGCTGCAAATACACACACTGTAGCATGCATCAACGATTAATGTATGGTACCGTTGCGATCGATCAGCTAGGCAGTAGACTGTATCAACTTTCATCCATGAATGCTACAATAGTTACTGCAGGGATGGCTGCGATGTGTATGATCGACGCGCATGCATGCCTTATGTACCCGGTCGATTAGACTGACAAATTAACCGCTCCCGATAGCCGCTCGGGGCCATACGGTAAGTTAAACATTAATACTTAAACTGATTTTTTATTAGATTAAGCCCTTGCCGATTAAAAATCGCCCGTTTGAACAAACTAAAATAAAAACTACTAGTGCTGATGGAGGAGCCCGTCCCTACGGCTACTGGCCGCCGTTGCCGCGGCCACAGTAGCCGCTGGCACCGTCGATCGCCTCTATAGCCGACCAGATGGCCTTCTGCTGGAGGCGGTCGTGGTAAGGCTCGCTGGCTCGGCTACGAGCCTCCTTCTTGGCGTCCGCCTTCGCGCGGTCCACCGCCGCCCGGCTGGCCAGGGCCTTCTCCATATCGGCCGCCCAGTGGTCCTTCGCCTCCTGGTCCTCCACCTCCACCTCCGCCGCTCGCAGCGGTCCGTAGAGCCACTGCGCTGCTCCGCCAAGGCGTGTTCGCCCTTCCACCAAGAT
Source organism: Avena insularis (assembly GCA_023614405.1). Taxonomy (NCBI): domain Eukaryota; kingdom Viridiplantae; phylum Streptophyta; class Magnoliopsida; order Poales; family Poaceae; genus Avena; species Avena insularis. The sequence goes on from JAJUPC010000258.1 coordinate 284,179, forward strand.
CACGCGTGGCGGCAGCCTAGCGAGGCTCGCGGATGGTGTTAGCTTTGCGACAATCAAATAACGAAGAATGAAAATAAAATAGCAGCAAAGGGGACACAGATTTAACGTGGAAAACCCTCTCAAACAAAGAGTGGGAAAAACCACGGGCGCAAGCCAGCAGAACTTCACTATAACAGGGAGTGTTTACACAACGCCGGGGATTTCACAGATGCAACTTCTCCCAGCCGGCGGCTTACAAGAGGTATATATAGCGGTGGTAACCTAGGTCATCAATGATCCGTACCAAGGGGGGCTGTCGCCCCCCGCACCCCCCACAGGCGTCCCTGTTTGGCCCAAGCCTCCCGGCGACAGGCCTCGCTCCGCTCCGTCAGAAGTTAGCCTTCTTATTTGAATTTGGATCATACTTCAACAAACTCCACCTTGAGATAAATTCCTCTTTGTAGCATCAACACCAATCATCTCCCTGAACAAACAAAGAAAACACTTTTGGCGCCAACAACCACTTGGGCTAAACAGTTATACCAACTAAGCTTGAGCATAGCTCAAACTTAGCAACAGGAACATGCTTTGTCATCATATCAGCAGGGTTATCATGAGTGCTTATCTTGCATACCTTTAGTGTACCTTGTGCAACAATATCACGAACATAATGGTACTTGATATCAATGTGTTTTGTTCTCTCATGGAACATCTGATCCTTAGTAAGGTAAATAGCACTTTGACCGTCACAGAACAGGTTAATACAAGAATCATCCTGACAAAGCTCAGCATACAAACCTTTCAACCAAACAGACTCTTTGCAAGCTTCAGCAACAACCATATATTCTGCTTCGGTTGTAGATAGAGAAACAACTGGTTGTAGCGTTGCCTTCCAACTCACGGCACATCCACCTACCGTAAACACATAACCTGTGAGGGACCTCCTCTTATCCAAGTCGGCAGCAAAATCTGAATCCATATAGCCTGCGAGCCCCTCACCAGTCTTGCCAAACTTCAAGCAAGCATTCGATATGCCACGAAGGTACCCGAAAATCCACGGAACAACTTTCCAATGTTCTTTACAAGGATTAGCCATGTAACGACTCACCAAACTCATAGCATATGATAAATTAGGGCGAGAACAAACCATGGCATACAACAAGGAACCAACAGCACTAGAATAAGGAACTCGAGACATGTACTCAAAATCTTCATCAGAACTAGGACATTGCAATGCTGACAATTTGAAGTGAGGAGCAACAGGAGTACTAACAGACATTGCATCATGCATATTAAAATATTGAAGAACTTTCTCAAGGTAACTTTGCTGACTAAGAAACAACAACCTAGATTTTCTGTCCCGTTTAATTTCTATACCTAAGATTTTCTTAGCAGCACCAAGATCTTTCATATCAAGTTCACTTCTTAGGCTTGCCTTCAAAGTAGTGATTTCTTTCATGCTCTTGGCAGCAATTAACATATCATCAACATATAACAACAAGTAAATAGGTGATCCATTAACAAACCTTATATAAACACAACTATCAAACTGAGATCTCTTAAAACCTTGTGAGATCATAAATGAATCAAACCTTTTATACCACTGTCTTGAAGATTGCGTCAAACCATAAAGCGACCTCTTCAGTTTACACACAAAATCCTCTTTTCCAGGAACTATGAACCCTTCATGTTGGTTCATGTAAATCTCCTCCTCCAGTTCACCATGCAGAAAAACAGTCTTTACATCTAGTTGCTCAAGCTCAAGATCATGTATAGCAACAATACCAAAGAAAGCACAAATAGAACTATGCTTCACAACCGGAGAGAAAACATCATTATAATCAATACCTGGAATCTGGCTGAAACCTTTTGCTACTAACCTTGTCTTAAACCTTGGAGGCTCATTATAAGACAAATCTTCCTTTCTCTTGTATATCCACTTACAGCGGACGGCCTTCTTCTGTTTAGGCAAGCGCACAACTTCCCATGTGCCATTCTGATCACGCGATTGCATCTCTTCTTGCATAGCAGAAACCCACTTCTCGCGGTCAACGGATGCAACAGCCTCATTGTATGTAGCAGGTTCAGTATCATGCTCCACCTGTTCAGCACAACTCAATTAAACGACGAGGTGGAACTATGTTACGCCTCGGTCTGTCAGCAGCAATAGATTCCTGTGGCTGCTGCAAAACAGTAGGTGAGTGTTGAACAACATCATCATCATCATCAATATTTTCCTCATGAGTATCATCAACGACAACATTCTTATCAATAGTTTTCTGCAGGTGCTCCACCTTCACACTAACTCCCTCCTCTCCAATAGCAATAGAAGAGGGATCTAATGGCAAGCTGTCATGATACATAACGGATTCATTGAAAACAACATTCCTACTCAAGAAAATCTTTTTAGTTTCAGGATTCCATAGTTTATATGTCTTAACTCCTGAACCATAACCAAGGAACATGCACTTAACAGCTCTATGATCTAACTTTCCATTATTAACGTGAGCATAAGCAGTGCAACCAAAAACTCTCAACTGTGAATAATCAGCATGCAAACCTGACCATACCTCAATAGGAGTTTTCTTCTCGAGTGGAATAGAAGGTGACGTATTGATGAGGTAACATGCTGTGTTGGCTGCTTCAGCCCAGAAACGTCTATGCATATCTGCATTGGACAACATACAACGAGCCCTCGAGATGATGGTTCTGTTCATGCGCCCAGCCACACCATTCTGCTGGGGACTGTAAGGGATGGTGTGGTGCCTGATCATACCATCATTACTGCAAAACTCCTCAAACTCATTAGAACAGAATTCCATACCATTCTCAGTACGTATGTACCTTTACCTTCCTTTCAGTTTGCTTTTCTACCATAACTTTTCACTTCTTAAAAGCATAAAAAACATCATATTTATGTTTCAGAAAATATGGCCATACTTTTCTTGAGTAGTCATTAATAATAGTAAGCATGTAATTAGCACCACCAATAGATGTCTTACGGAAAGCCCCCCATACATCACAATGCACATAATCTAAAATGCCTTTGGTGGTATGAAAGGAAGCATTAAATTTAACTCTTTTATGCTTACCAAAAACGCAGTGCTCACAGAACTCAAACTTACCCAAGTTGCAACCATCAATCAGTTCTCTCTTAACCAACTCTGCCATGCCATATTCGCTCATATGCCCAAGACGCATATGCCACATATTTGTTTTACCATAATCATCAGAATCATTAGAAGTAACAGCAGCAGCAATGCCAGGCAAAGTGCTACCTCTAAGAACATATAACTTAGCAGAATTCATATCACCTATCATATGCATAAGAGAACCTTTTGATACCTTCAACAACCTACGTCCACCGGCGTACTTGTATTCATCAACGTCCATGGTACTCAGGGATATCAAATTTCTGGCCATGCTTGGTATGAGCTTCACCTCAGTTAACGTACGTGTCACGCCATCATGTGTCCTGATCTTAATAGATCCAACTCCGACAATATGGCACGGGTTGTCATTCCCCATACGTACAAAATTCCTATTCTGCACAGACTCATATGAACTGAACCAATCTTTGTTACAACAAATATGAAACAACAGTATCAAGTATCCATTCATCATCACGAGATGCACAAGCAGCAAAAACGGCTAAACATTCACCGTCAGAACTATCACCAGAAACAACAGTAGCCTTACCAATACCTTGATCCTTATCTTTCGGTTGGTAAGTCCCTTTCCTTTTCTCCTTATTCTGCAGCTTCAAACAATCATCAATACATGATTAGATTTCTTACAATACCTGCAGAACGACTTCTACCATCTTTGTTCTTATCTCGGTTGCCATAGTTGTTAGATCTCTGCTCGGTCCTGCCACGAACCTGCAGAGCTTCAGCCTTGGATGACGCCCCATCTGCCTGCACCATAGTTTTCATCTTTTCCCTCTGTTTGAGGGCCTCTTGTACTTCATCAAGGGTTATTTTATCACGGGTCAACAATATTGTATCACAAAAGTGTGTACAAGAACTAGGCAGTGAGCATAAGAGTAATAAAGCTAGATCCTCATCATCATATTTTACTTCCATAAATTGCAAATCAGAAACAATCTCTCTGAAAAGAGATAAGTGATTCATCACCAATCCACCTTCCTGCAATCTATGCGAGAACAACTTCATCTTCACATGCATCTTACTGGTTAGATCCTTTGACATGCAGATCGATTCTAGTTTCAGCCAAAGAGCAGCAGCAAATTTCTCTGCCAAAACTTCTTGTAAAATATTATTGGACAGATGAAGTTGAATCATAGACAAAGCCTTACGGTCTTTCCGCTTCTCTTCGTTAGACCAGCTCTTAACATCATCTTTCCCGAATCCTTCCAGCGCTTCATCCAGATCTGAAGTTTGGGCGAGAATCGCCCGCATCTTCACCAGCCACAAGCAGAATCTTGTGAAGTAGTCCAACTGCGGTAGATCGAACTTCAATGACGACATGTCGCAAAACCCTAGATTAGAACCTGGGGCTCTGATACCACTTGTTAGCTTTGCGACAATCAAATAACGAAGAACGAAAATAAAATTGCAGGAAAGGGGACACAGATTTAACGTGGAAAACCCTCCGCTCCGTCAGAAGTTAGCCTTCTTAATAGAATTTGGATCATACTTCAACAAATGGCTGCCTTGGCGGCCTCCTTGTCCACGGCCTCCACCGCGTCCTTGGTGATGACGTGGTGAACCTAACGCACCGCCCATTGGGCCGCCACCTGTGCGGCCGCCTCCACCACCTGCTCTAGCGCCGCCTCGGCCACACGGCCTTCCTCTTCGAAGGCCACCGCCTCCGCCTCGTCCATGCGCTAGGACAGGAACACGATGTGGAGGTCGACATCGTCGATGTCGGCGTCCTCGAAGCGGGTGCGGCACAGCTCCCTAATCTTGCTCCAGTTAGCGATTTTGCGGCGGGGCATGGCTGCGGTAGGAGCTTTTTTCAGGCGGTGGTTGCTCTGGCTGGGCTTGTTGTCTCAGCCGCGCCGCATGGCCGTCTTTTACAGACGGCGGCGAAGGCGGCAAATGGCCACGGAGGCGCCCACGGGAGGGAAGGAGCACATGGAAAATGGAAAGCTACAACGGCCGGAAACGCCAGCCGCGCGGGAAGCCGCCGGCGCTGATAGCCGGCGGCACATCGTAATTAACGTCTCATCGCCGAGGTGTCAAGCGGTGAGAGAGGGGGAGGGGGGAGAGAGACGGACAGATAGGTCAGGCCGCTGGACGCGGTTGGCCGGACACGCCGGACAACGACTCCAAAGTGACCATGGGCCGACCCAAACGGACAAATACGGACCGCTTCGGTCGCGCATTTGGGTCGGCCCGATGAAGATGCCCTAACGACACGAACTCGCCAATAATTCAGCCATAGGCAACGTAGCTAAGGCTAGGGAGCACATGCATCTATACATGTTCCTGAGCTTGGGCATCTTCTTTTCATGTACCTACGGTCATCAGTGTTTCCGCGCCTTCTGTGAGCTTTTAGAATTGTACTACTCACTCCGTCTCAAAATTGACAAATCCCGGATATCTATTAGAGAGTACTTTCTTTATATATTAAAATAAAAAAGTACTTGGACAGGGCTATTTCACGGTCGAAGGGTGGCAAACGGCACCTGCATAAGGACCCGCAAATCAAAATATAGACAAAAAGGGATCGCAAAAGTTATCCCCTCCGATCCATATTAGTTGACTTAGTTTTATCTAGATTCGGATGTATATACTATAAAATATGTCTAGATACATCCGAATTTTTAAATTCGAGTCAACTAATATAGGTCAGAGGGAGTCCGCCTCGGTAGCCGTCCGATCGGTTCATTGTAACCGTTCGAAGTCTCCTGGCTGGTTGCCATCCCGTCCATCAGCTCATCCAGTACGGAGACAAATTCCCAGCTTCGGCACGCCGCCGCAGCCGACGTAGTAGCTCTCCTTGGCACCACAGAGCAGCCCTGCCCCAAGAAGCACAGCCCTATGGCTTGCAGAAAACCCACAGCAACGCCGGAAATGCTGTACCAGGCCTCGCTGGTTTGCAGCAGCAGTAGTGGCCAACCCGTCGGTGCCCTTGCAGCAGCGTGCTCGCCGCTGGACCCTCGGAGCACCTGCGGCCGACATCGGGAGCACACGCGGCGGCCGTATGTAGCATGTGCGGCCGCCGTCGAGAGCACATGTGGCCGTCATATCGGGAGCAAACGGTGGCCAGCGTCGGGAGCCGTATGTAGCACACACCATCGCCGTATGTAGCACATGCAACGACCGTCGGGAGCAAGCGCATCCACCTTTGGGAGCAACCGCGACCGGCATCGGGAGCATGTAGCACGTGTGGCCGCCGTCAAGAGCATGTCCGGCCGTCGTATGTAGCACACGTCGTCGCCGTCGGGAGCAAACGTGGCCGGCGTCGAGAGCACGTCCAGCCATCGTATGTAGCACACACCGTCGCCGTAGGTAGCACATGCGGTGACTGTCAGGAGCAAGCGCATCCGCCTTTTGGAGCAACCGCGGCCGGCGTCGGGGGCATGTTCGACCGCCATATGTAGCAAAGGCCGTCACCATCGTATGTAACAGCACACGCCGCTGCCATCGGTAGCACATGCGGCTGTTGTCGGGAGCACACCCGGCCGCCGTATGTAGCAGCATACGCCGTCGCCGTCGGTAGCACATGCGCCCGCCGTATGTAGCACATGCCAGGCCGCCAGGAGCACACGCAGCGACCGTTGGCAGCACATGCGTCGCTCGTCCAGAGCACGAGCGGGCACCGTAGGGAGCACATCGGGGCGCCCTCGGGAGCAGGGGTTGCTCTCCTTTTCTGCCAGCAGCGCACAACGATAAAATTATGCAGCATGCGTTGGAATTTGGCGAGTATTAGACTGTTGGCCCAATAGATAAATTCTGAAATTCTTTTTGGCCCATTTGTATATAGTAGCGTATGACTGTGCTAGTGGTGCTAAAGTTTAGTCTCATATTGCTAGTTGAGTAAGGGTTATCCCTGCTTATATACTATACTAGGTTGTTCCACCATTCACACTAAGGTGTGAGAAGAAGAGCAGCTCTCGCGCACTCCTCCTCCGACGCCGCCCGCCTCGCCTCGTCATGACACACGTGCCGCGGTTTGCAGATTGCGGGAATCTCGCCGAGCCGAACTTTATTTTTTCTAGTCAGAAAAATTAATCATAGATTAATTACGAGTTACTAACGGATGCGTTAATTAATGAGCCATTTCCAATCTTTATGGGACATGGGTTGTTATCGCTGACTTGCGTTATATAAGCGGCCGCACTCAACCTAATCGGCACTACCTACACACGCGTCTCCTTCCAGTCTATTGCGCCGCCACCTTCGTCTTCCCCATCCCAGCTTGCGGCGTGTACCGTACGTCATTCTGAACTTTCTATTTCAAATTCTGCTAGAGTTCTTTACTCTAGCGTTTGGTGTAGATGTGATAGGTTTATCTTATTTAGTGATAGGTTTATCTTATTTAGACATAATCTGTTCAACTACTTTATTGATATGTATGATTAGTTTTGGTACTGTCTATATGATCATGCTTTATCAGTTTATTATTCGGATTAAATCATATGGATTATTGATTATATTTTCAACAATCCAAAAACCTGATTATAGACAACTGAATTCCACGGGTGTAGCCATGGCTACTAGGACGCCTTAGTTTGATGGTATGCACTATAAGAAATAGCGCGCGCGAGCAATTCTATGATTTAAAAATCTAAACTGCTATAGCGCTATTCTTGGCAAACCTGAAGGAGATCTTTCTACTGAGCAGGAAGCTGTCTTTAAGAAAACCGATACCATATTTCTGACGACTCTGTTCAGTATTCTTAGGAACAACATTATGACCCATATATGTCATTTGATAATGGCAAAGACGCGTGGGATGCGCTCGAGGCCAAGTTTGGGGTCTCGGACGCTGGCACTGAGTTGTATGTCATGGAGCAATTCTATGACTACAAGATGGTTGATGAGCGCTCCGTTGTTGAGCAAGCTCATGAGATACAATCACTTGCCAAAGAACTCGAGCAGTTCAAGTGTACCTTACCGGACAAGTTTATGGACGGAGGCATTATTGCTAAGCTTCCTCCCTTGTGGAGGAACTTTGCTACTTCTCTGAAACATAAGAGACAAAAGTTTTCCGTTACGGATCTTATTGGGTCTCTTCATGTGGAAGAGAAGGCTAGAGCAAAGGACACACATGCTCGAGGATTTGAGGGAGCTTCTAGTGCCAATTTGGTACAAAAGAAAAACTTTCAATCCCACAAGTTCAATAATAAGAACAAATCTGATGGCAAAGGGAGTTGATGGCAAGAACAAGGCCACTCACTCAACCAACTTTAAGAGGAAAAATGATAATAAGAAAGGCTCTTGCCACATCTGTAGTGATCTTGATCATTGGGCTCCTAGCTGCCCTAATCGCTTTGACAAGCGGCAACATGGGAACAACGGCAAGACTGCTAATGTTTTTTATTAGCGATCTGATATGAAGGACACTGGTTGTATTTTACCTACTATCCTGTCAGTATATCATTATCCTGAATGGTGGATTGACATGGGTGCTAATACACATGTATGTTATGATATTTCCATGTTCTCTTCTTATCAGGTCGCAAGGACTTCCTCCGTGCTGATGGAAAATGTCTCATGTGCTTCTATTCATGGTGTTGGTACGGTAAATCTAAAGTTTACTTCGGGGAAGACCGTACAGCTGAAGAATGTGCATCACATTCCTTCCATCAGTAAGAATCTTGTCAACAGATCGCTTCTATGTCGAGATGGTTTTAAGTTGGTGTTTGAGTCCAATAAAGTTGTAATTTCTAAGTATATACAATTTGTTGGAAAGGGTTATGAGTGTGGAGGTTTGTACTGCTTATCTTTGTCAGACTCATGTACTAAAGTTATTAATTATGTTTGCAATGATAATGAGTCCAATATTTGGATTCACGACTTTGTCATATTAACTTTGGTTTCATGACACGGCTAGCTAATATGAGTTTAATTCCGAAATTTACCACTGTCAAAGTTTCTAAATACCAAGTTTGTGTGCAAGCAAAGTAACCCCGCAAGTCTCATACGGCTGCGCAACCGAGAAACTTAGCACCACTAGAACTTATACATTTAGATCATTTTGATATGAATGGTGTGTTGACAAGAGGTGGAAAACATACTTTATGACGTTGATTGATGACTCCACTAGATATTGCTACGTTTATCTTCTGAAATATAAAAATGAAGCTTTGAATTACTTCAGCAGAAAACCAACTTGATCTTAAAATCAAGCGGCTAAGGTTGGATCATGGTGGAGAGTACTTTTCAAATAAATTTGATCTATTCTGTACGGAACATGGTATTATCCATGAGAGGACGTCTCCCTACTCACCCCAATCAAATGGGGTGGCCGAAAAAAAGAACCGCATTCTAACTGATTTGGTTAACACCATGTTAGATACATCAGGTCTCTCCAAGAAATGGTGGGGGGAGGCGCTAATGACTGTGTGCAATGTTCTAAACCGTGTTCCTGTTAACGATAAAACCATGACTCCATTTGAGGAACGGTGGGCAAAAGTCAATATTTCAATACCCAAGAAGCGAAATCTTGGACCAAAAACCGTGGATTGTGTTTTTCTGGGATATGCTTTTCATAGCATTGGCTATAGATTTTTGATAGTAAAATTTGAGGTATCTGACATGCATGTTGGTATGATTTGTTAGGTTCGCAGCATAGAAAACAAAAAAATTCCTACGATGTGAACTATACGCCAAGATCTATCTACTAGATACAAGCAACGTGTGGATATACATCCATAGAGAACTTATCCTCGAAGACAACAAAGCTTTGTTAACGAGATGGAACTCGTGGATGATGTAGTCGTACACTTGCCGATCTCAAGATCGTGATGAAGTCCAGCAGGTCCGGCTCCAGCACGTCCATCAGATCCAGCTCCAGTAAGTCCAGCACCACCAAGTCCAGCACCGCAAAGCAGCGGTGCATCCGTGATCGCACACACGTCCGGTACCCCGACAACCTCCATCCCTCTCTCCAGCAAAGCAGTAGAAGCAGCAACTTCTTTCCAGATAAAGCCACCGGGAACATGTATCTCACTAATCCGAGACCATGGGGAATAACTAGAGGGGGAGAGAGATCCTTCACGAGGAGGTGTGTGTTGTGAGGAGGAGAGGGGGGCCTTTTATAGGGAAGAGGGAGGCACTCAAGGGCCATGGAATGGCAGCCATGGTGGTGCCCCCACCTCTTCCACATTCATGTGGGTGGAGCTCCCACTCCCATAAAAAACCTCCACTCACAATTCCACTCACACATGCATTAAATTTCCACCAAATTTAATGCAAGCTCTCATTAAATAAAACTATTTTATTTATTTTATTCAGAATTTTGTTAATTACATTAATTAACAAACCCCCTGCAACATTTCAATATCACATGCAGAACCAATTTCAGCAATTTCACCCAAAACAATTTCGGTGTCTATTGAAATAATTCCAGCGCTTTCTTAAATCTTTATCTGAAACATATTTGCTCCAAATGGTGTCGGTATCCCTTAAGTGTGTCACCCTACGGTTCGTGAATAATGCAGACATGATCGAGACCCCTCTCCGATCAATAATCAGCAGCGGGACCTGGAGATCCGTACTTACTCCCACATATTCAACGATGACTCTTGTGATCATGTGAACCTTTAACGTCATAACTAAATCCCTTTGTCTCGTGATATATTACATGTCCGAGATTCGATCGTCGGTATCCAAATACCTAGTTTGATCTCGTTAGCGACATGCACTCTTTTCTCGTTCCCGTGATATAACATTCTAGTGATCACATCACTTGCTTGCAAGCTATTTCAATGTGATATCACCGAGAGGGCCCAGAGTATATCTATCTGTCATCAGGATGGACAAATCCCACTCTTGATCCATGAGCCTCAACATAACACCTTCGTAGCACTGAACCCACCTTTAAAGTCACCCTGTTACGGTGTGACGTTTGATGTTATCAAGATACTCTTCCGGTGTTAGTGTTGGGTCCGCAACATAGAAAACAAAAATTTTCCTACGGTGTGAACTACACGCCAAGATCTATCTACTAGGTACAAAGCAATGGGTGGACATACATCCAACGAGAACTTACCTCATAGACAACGAAGCTTTGTTAACGGTAGGAACTCGTGGTTGATGTAGTCGCACACTTGCCGATCTCAAGATCGTGAGGAAGTCCGAGCCAGAACTCAGCAGCGCATCCACACTCGCACACACGCTCAAGCCACCGGACAACCTCCACCTCCTCTCCAGCGATCCAATGGAAGCAAGCAACTCCTTCCGCATTTAAATGCCACCGGAACATGTATCTTGCTAATCCGAGACCATGGGGAATAATTCTAGAGGGGAGAGAGATCTTTCACAAGGAGGTGTGAGGATGAAGGAGGAATGGGTGGCCTTTTATAGGAGGAGGGGGTGCCCTCTCTCCATGGTCAAGATGGGGGTGACCCTCACCTCCCCATTCATGTGGTGGTAACCTCCACATTAAAATGCCTCTTCACATTCCCTTTTAAAGTCTCCAGTTTAAATGCATTAAATTTCTCCAAATTTAATGCTCTCTTTAATAAAACTCTTTTATTAAATTTATTCAGAATTTTTAATTACTTTAATTAACAAACATTCACATATAGCCCTTGTAATATTTCAATATCACATGCGTAACCACCTTCGCAATTTCACCAAACAATTTCCGGTTTCTATTGAAACAATTCCTCGCTTTGCAATTCTTTCGTCTTCAAACATATGTGCTCCAAAATGGTGTCCGTAACTCTTAAGTGTGCCACCCTACGGTTCGCGAATAATGCGTACATGATCGAGACCCTTCTCGATCAATAATCACCAGCGGACTGGAGATCCGCATCGACTCCTACACATTCAACGATGACTCCTGTGATCGTGAGAACCTTTAACACTTGTAACTAAATCCCTTTGTCTCTCGATATATTACATGTCCGAGATTCGATCATCGGTATCTCCATACCTAGTTTGATCTCGTTACCGACATGCACTCTTTTCGCGTTCCCGTGATATAACATTCTAGTGATCACATCACTTGCTTGCAAGCTATCCTAATGTGATATCACCGAGAGGGCCCAGAGTATATCTATCCGTCATCTGCATTGACGAATTCCACTCTTGATCCATGAGCCTCAACATAACACCTTCGTAGTACTGAACCCATCTTTATAGTCACCCTGTTACGGTGTGACGTTTGATGTTATCAAGATACTCTTCCGGTGTTAGCAATTAACATTATCTCATGGTATAAGGATAAAGATTACTTCGTATGATGTTATAGCAATATAAACATAATAACTTGATCGTAATGCTATACTTCAGACGAATGTTCATCACATGATTCCACCAATGGTGTGACCTTGTTATTAACAACATCCAATGTCCATGATCAGGAAACCTTGATCATCCTGTTAATCAACAAGCTAGTCTATAAGAGAGGCATGACTAGGAACCCTTTTTGTTTATTAAACACACATGTATTGATGTTTCCGAATCAATACATTTCTAGCATGTAAAATAAACATCTATCATGTATAAGGAATATATAATAACAACTTTATTATTGCCTCTCAGAGCATATTTCCTTTAGTCTCCCACTTGCACTAGAGACAATAATCTAGTTCACATAGTGATAAATCTAACACCCATGGAGTTCTGGTGTTGATCATGTTTTTCCCCAGGGAGAACTTTAGTCAACGGATCTGCTACATTTAGGTCCGTGTGTACTTTACAAATCTTTATATCTCCATCCTTGACATGCTCGCGGATGGAGTGAAACCGGCGCTTAATATGCTTGGAATTCTTGTGAGACCTTGGTTCCTTTGCTATTATGGCTCCATTGTTGGCACAATAGATCACCATCGGGTCCAACGACCGAACCACACCCAATTCCGTAATGAACTCTTTCATCCAAATCGCTTCTGCCGCTCAAGCAAAGAACATATTCCGCCTCCGTTGTTGATCTAGCCACCACAGGTTGTTTGGAACTCCTCCAACTAACTGCTGCTCCGTTCAAGAGAAATACGTATCCGGATTGAGACTTAGAGTCATCCGGATCGGTGTCAAAGCTAGCATCGACTAGCTCTTCTTGACCTCCGTATATAAGAAACATATCCTTAGTTCTTCTCAAGTACTTGAGGATGTTCTTTACCGCTATCCAGTGTTCCGAACCTGGATCAGATTGGTACCTACTAGTCAAACTAATAGCATGTGCCACATCCGGTCTTGTACATAACATGGCATACATAATAGAGCCTATGGCCGAGCCATAGGGGATCTTATCCATCATCTCTCTTTCTTCTGCCGTAGCCATACTTTGAGTCTTACTAAATGTCTTGCCTTGCAACATAGGTAACAACCCCTTCTTACTTTTGTCCATATTAAACTTCTTTAATATCTTATCAAGGTATGTACTCTGCGATAGCCCAATTAGGCGCCTTGATCTATCTCTATAGATTTTAATGCCTAATATATATGACGCTTCACCAAGGTCTTTCATCGAAAATTTGCTGTTTAGATAACTTTTAACACTATTTAAAAGATCTATATCATTTCCAATCAATGATATGTCATCCACATATAATATCAGAAATGCCACATTGCTCCCACTCACTTTCTTGTAAATACAAGCCTCTCCATAAGTTTGGACAAATCAAAACTCTTTGATCACCTCATCAAAGCGGAGATTCCAACTTCCTGATGCTTGCTTCAGTCCATAGATGGATCTCTGAAGTTTGCACACCTTATTAGCATCCTTAGGATCGACAAAACCCTTAGGTTGTATCATATACAACTCTTCTTCAATCTCACCATTGAGGAACGCAATTTTGACATCCGTCTACCATATTTCATGATCGAAATATGCAGCAATTGCTAACATAATCCTAACTTTCTTAAGCATCGCTACGGGAGAGAATGTCTCATCGTAGTCAACTCCTTGAATTTGTCGAAACCCCTTTGCGACAAGTCGAGCCTTATAGATGGTCACATTACCAACATCGCTTTCCTTTTGAAAATCCATTTATTCTCCACGGCCTTTCGGTCGTGAGGTAAGTCCACCAAGTTCCAAACTTGGTTCTCGTACATGGATTCCATCTCAGATTTCATGGCTTCTAGCCATTTGTTGGAATCCAGGCTCATCATCGCTTCTTCATACGTCGCAGGGTCATCCATTTCATCAACCATGAAATTCACAACAGGATTGTCGTACAGTTCAGGAGCTGCACGTGTCCTGCTTGACCTGCGAGGTTCGGTAGTGTCCTCTTTCGGAGTTTCATGATCATTATCATTAGCTCTCTCTTCATCAGGTGAAGTCAACTCCGAAACAACTTCCAGTGCTGCGCCACTCGCCATTCCATGAAGAGAAGGTTCAATAACCTCTTCGAGTTCTACCTTCCGACTACTCACACCTTTCGCGAGAAACTCCTTCTCAAGAAAGGATCCATTCTTGGCAACAAAAACCTTGCCCTCGGATCTGTGATAGAAGGTATACCCAATTGTTTCCTTAGGGTATCCTATGAAGACGCATTTTTCCGCTTTGGGTTCGAGTTTATCTGGTTGAAGTTTCTTCACATAAACATCGCATCCCCAAACCTTAAGAAATGACAGCTTAGGTTTGTTTTCAAACCATAATTCATATGGTGTCGTTTCAACGGATTTAGATGGTGCCCGATTTAAAGTGAATGCAGCTGTTTCCAGTGCATAACCCCAAAATGACAGAGGTAAGTCAGTCAGAGACATCATAGATCGAACCATATCCAATAAGGTACGATTACGACGTTCCGACACACCATTACGTTGTGGTGTTCCGGCAGGCGTGAGTTGTGAAACTATTCCACACTCTTTCATGTGTGTGCTAAACTCGTAACTTAGATACTCTCCTCCACGGTCAGACCGTAGAAATTTGATCTTTCTATTACGATGATTTTCCACTTCATTCTGAAATTCCTTGAACTTTTCAAAAGTTTCAGACTTGTGTTTCATCAAATAGATATACCCATATCTACTCAAATCATCCGTGAAAGTAACAAAATAACGATATCCACCTCGCGTCGACACACTCATTGGTCCACACACATCAGTATGTATGATTTCCAATAGATCTGTCGCCCGTTCCATTGAACCGGAAAACGACGTTCGAGTCATCTTGACCATAAGGCATGGCTCACATGTATCAAATGATTCAAAATCAAGTGATTCCAAAAGTCCATCAGAATGGAGTTTCTTCATGCGTTTAACGCCAATATGACCTAGACGGCAAGTTACATATATGTAGACATATCATCATCAAGTTTAATCTTTTAGCATTAACATTATGAATGTGCGTAATATTACTATCGAGATCCAATATAAATAAACCATTCAACATAGGTGCATGACCATAAAAGATATCATTCTTATAAATCGAACAACCATTGTTGTCAGATTTAAAGGAATGACCACTTTGCATCAATCACGATCCATACAATGTTTATGCTCGGTCAGGGCACCAAATAACAATTATTTAGGTTTATAACTAATCCCGATGGCAAATGGATAGGTAGTCCCGACAACGATCACATCAACTCTTGATCCATTGCCGACCAAGATCCTCGACCTCATCCCTTGCTAGTTGTCGCTTGTTCCGTAGCCCCGAACCGAGTTACATATATTAGCAACCGATCCGTATCAAATACCAAAGCTCGCGAGTACTAGTCAAGTACACATCAATAACATGTATATCACATATACCTTTGTTTGCCTTGCTGGACTTCTTGTCCGCCAAATACTTGGGGCAGTTGCACTTCCAATGGCCAGTCCCCTTACAATAGTAGCACTCGGTGTCAGACTTAGGGCCAGCCCGGGGTTTCTTTTCAGGCGTGGCAACAGACTTGCCACCCTTCTTTCCCTTGTGCTTGTCTTTCTTGTCCTTCTTGAAACCGGTGGTCCTATTGATCATCAACACTTGATGTTCTTTCCTAATCTCCACTTCTGCAGTCTTAAGCCTTGACAGAAGCTCGGGAAGAGACTTCTTCATGCCCTGCATATTATAGTTCATCACGAAGCTCTTGTAGCTAGGTGGCAGATATTGGAGAACACGATGTATACCTAAGTCAATAGGAATCGTTATTCCCAAGGACACAAGATTATCGGTGTACCTAGACATTTTGAGTACGTGCTCACTAACGGAGCTATTTTCCTCCATCATGCAGCTAAAGAACTTTTCTGTAGCATTATAACTCTCTACGGCAGCATGGGTATCAAAAATCATTTTCAATTCTCCCATGGTATCAAAGGCATTGCCATTTTTCGAAACGCTTTCGAAGTACTGGCTCTAGCCCATACAGTATGCCACAATGAACTAAGTTGTGGTCCTCCTGACGAGTCACATAGACATTCTTTTCCTCGTCAGGGGCATCAGGAGATGGTGGGGGGCCTAGCGGCGCATCTAGAACATATTGCTTTTGTGCAGCAATGAGGAGAATCCTCAAATTCATAGCCCAGTTGGTGAAGTTGCTACCATTCGCAGCAAGTTTGTCTTTCTCCATGAACACATTGAAAT
This sequence comes from Avena insularis, assembly GCA_023614405.1. Classification (NCBI taxonomy): domain Eukaryota; kingdom Viridiplantae; phylum Streptophyta; class Magnoliopsida; order Poales; family Poaceae; genus Avena; species Avena insularis. Next base: position 300,811 of record JAJUPC010000258.1, read on the forward strand.
TAAAAGCAGGTGGTGCCATCTACAATAGAATTTGTAAAGTTTATTTAGACTAAGTTTATGATAGATTGAGTTCAACTAATCCAAATTACTAATGAACTCTCACTCAAAAACGACATCCCTCATGTCCTTTTGGTGATTACATGAACCAAATCCACTATATCAAGTCCTATCATCACGTGAGTTGATATAGCTTCAAAGGCGACATCTATATGGGCATCATATTAACCATATGACTAATGCTTAACCTTTCGGTCCGTGTTCCGAGGCCATGTATGTACATGCTAGGCTCGCCAAGTAAGAACCTTAGTATTCGCGTGTGTAAAACTGTATTACACCCGTTCCTATGAAAGCGTAGATTCGAGTACACCCGATCATCACGTGATGTCTCGAAACACGATCCATAGAACGGTGCATACTCAAGGAAGAACACATTTTTATCTTGATATCTAAATGAGGGATCATCTTATAATGCTACCAAACGCGCCAAACTAGCAGTATAAGATGCTAACATCTAATGTGTAAAGTGAGATGATATGGTCCATGCATTTGATCTCTATCACTTGCATCATGGTATGATCTCTATCATTCCTTTGTGTGTAAGGCCAAGGTCTATGGAACTTACACGTTGACTGTGTTGTAAGAGTATCTACCATACATCTACTTACAACAATACCATATCAATACACTAGCCCAGCAACGATCTAAACTAGACGCCTCTAATTTATCAATTGCAAGTTTTACGTGGCTTAGGGCTTTCGGAGATAGAACCGTTCTCACCTACGAACATGAACCACAACGAGGATAACTATGTTATTAGCAACTTGTTGTAAATCAGATATTGACTATAGTAGGAGAGACAGACACCCGCCAGCCAAAATACATAGAAGATGCAATAACATGATCATTATCGCCCACATATCAACCATATGTGTACTACCCGTGCTAAGCACCTACGCATAGATCAGGCTCTGATACCACTGTTGGGTCCGCAGCATAGAAAACAAAAAATTTCCTACGGTGTGAACTACACGCCAAGATCTATCTACTAGGTACAAAGCAACGGGTGGACATACATCCAACGAGAACTTACCCTCGTAGACAACGAGCTTTGTTAACAAGTAGGAACTCGTGGTTGATGTAGTCGTACACTTGCCGATCTCAAGATCGTGAGGAAGTCCGAGCGCCGCAACTCAGCAGCGCATCCGCACTCACACACACGTTCAAGCCACCGAACAACCTCCACCTCCTCGCTCCAGCGATCCAAATGAAGCAGAACTCCTTCCGCATTTAAATGCCACCGGGAACATGTATCTCGCTAATCCGAGACCATGGGGAATAATTCTAGAGGGGAGAGAGATCCTTCACAAGGAGGTGTGAGGATGAAGGAGGAATGGGTGGCCTTTATAGGAGGAGGAGGTGCCCCTCTCTCCATGGCCGGCGCATGGGGGGGTGACCCCTCACCTCCCCCATTCATGTGGTGGTAACCCCTCCACATTAAAATGCCTCTTCACATTCCCTTTTAAAGTCTCCACTTCAAATGCATTGAATTTCTCCAAATTTAATGCTCTCTCATTTAATAAAACTCTTTTTATTAAATTTATTCAGAATTTTGTTAATTACTTTAATTAACAAACATTCACGTATAGCCCGTTGCAATATTTCAATGTCACATGCAGAACCACCTTCTGCAATTTCACCCCAAACAACTTCCGGTTTCTATTGAAACAATTCCTGCGCTTTGCAATTCTTTCGTCTGAAACATATGTGCTCCAAAATGGTGTCCGGTAACTCTTAAGTGTGCCACCCTACGGTTCGCGAATAATGCAGACATCGAGACCCTTCTCCGATCAATAATCAGCAGCGGAACCTGGAGATCCGTACTGACTCCTACACATTCAACGATGACTCTTGTGATCGTGAGAACCTTTAATGCTTGTAACTAAATCCCTTTGTCTCTCGATATATTACATGTCCGAGATTCGATCATCGGTATCTCCATACCTAGTTTGATCTCGTTACCGACATGCACTCTTTTCTCGTTCCTGTAATATAACATTCTAGCGATCACATCACTTGCTTGCAAGCTATCCTAATGTGATATCACCGAGAGTGCCCAGAGTATATCTATCCGTCATCTGGATTGACAAATTCTACTCTTGATCCATGAGCCTCAACATAACACCTTCGTAGCACTGAACCCATCTTTATAGTCACCTTGTTACGGTGTGACGTTTGATGTTATCAAGATACTCTTCCGGTGTTAACAATTAACATGATCTCATGGTCTAAGGATAAAGATTACTTCGTATGATGTTATAGCAATATAAACATAATGACTTTATCGTAATGCTATACTTCGGATGAATGTTCATCACATCATTCCACCAATGGTGTGACCTTGTTATTAACAACATCCAACGTCCATGATCAGGAAACCTTGATCATCCTGTTAATCAACAAGCTAGTCTATAAGAGAGGCATGACTAGGAACCATTTTTGTTTATTAAACACACATGTATTGATGTTTCCGAATCAATACATTTCTAGCATGTAAAATAAACATCTATCATGTATAAGGAATATATAATAACAACTTTATTATTGCCTCTCAGGGCATATTTCCTTCAGTTAGTGATTAACATGATCTCATGGTCTAAGGACTAAGATTACTTCGTATGATTTTATAGCAATATAAACATAATGACTATGATCGTAATGCTATACTTCGGATGAATGTTCATCACATCATTCCACCAATGTTGTGACCTTGTTATTAACAATATCCAATGTCCATGATCAGGAAACCTTGATCATCTTGTTAATCCACGAGCTAGTTTATATGAGAGGCATTACTAGGAACTTTGTATTTTGTTTATTAAACACACATGTATTAACGTTTCCAATTAATACAATTATAGCATGAAAAATAAACATTCATCATAAACATGGAATAAGATAATAACCACTTTATTATTTCCTGTCGAGCATATTCCTTCAGTCTCCCACTTGCACTAGAGTCAATAATCTAGTTTGAAAAAACTTTGCGTATTGAACACCTATGGCTTTCTGGTGTTGCATATATGCGATTGCTAGTGGTTAACATAATCTCCAGATCTGACAGTTTCAGGTCCGTGTGTATTTGCATGTCTTTGCGTCTCTACGCATCACTCATTCTCAAATGAGATGGCATTGTATAAATTTGGTCCTTTGGTGAGACCTTTAGTTCCTTCGGGTTAAAATATGTTGATATTATTGTCATAAAATATCTTCATAGTATTAGCCCACTTTGAACCACACCTAGTTTGATAACTGATGACCCACAAGTATAGGGGTGTATCGCAGTATTTTCGATAAGTAAGAGTGCCGAACCCAACGAGGAGCAGAAGGTGCTGGCTAGTGGTATGGATCAGGAATTCTCTGCAAATACTTAGCAAACGGATTTTTAGGGGTTTTCGATAAAGCAAGTAAACAAAGTACGAGTAAATAAAAGACAGTAAGAATAAAAGCAGCAAGTGGCCCAATCCTTTATGCAGCAAAGGACAAGCCGGTTGTTGTCACATCCCAAATTTTAGATTTGGCACTTCATACATACATGTCATTGTGTCATGAGCATCTTTGCAAAAAGTTTCAGTTTTAAAGTTTTTGCCAAAACACCTCCTCTTTGCTAGTTCCTCCTATTTGCAAGCCTACTACGGCTTTTGCCTTGCATCTGCAAAAGTGACACCTTTTGGGTATTCAGACGCATGTTTGCGTAGAGCTTGTCTCTACGAACCCGTAGAAATTTGTTTCACTCAATTCGGAGCTGCGGATCAAAAGTTAGGTCGGTTTTGGTCTTTGCTGAATTTCAGTTTCAGATAAAACAGTTTAGTCAGTTCAATTTCAGTACAGAAAAAAAAAAGAGTTTTCGGCCGCCAGCCAGGCAGCCACCCGAGGCCCACCCGGGGCCCAGCCGCCCAATGACCGCCCGGCGGCCCCGCCCCAACCCGTCCCTCCCCGCACAACCCCTTTCCCCTTTCCTTTTTTCTTCTTTTTCTTTCTTTCCTTTGTTTTTTCCCTGACCGCCGGGGCCCCCTTGTCAGCCGCCTGGGCCGTACGTGCTCGACCAGAAGCTGCCGCCGCCGTGTTCGAAGCAGAGACCAACTGCTCGTCCGATTTCTTCGCGTTTTTGTTTCGCCTCGCGCGATTCTTGCCCAGCCCTTAAAGCCGCCGCCACGCCGCTTCATTTCCCCCTTATCCCTAGCCGCGAGCAGCCGCACGTGTCGGAATTCCTCGCCGGAATCCGCCCGCCTCCGTCGCTCCATCCGCTCGCCGCCGCCACCCGAGATCGCCGCCGTCGCCGATTCGCCATCGCACCGCCGACGACACCCTATGCGTAGGGCTACCCGTCATTGCGGAGCACTGCCGCCGCCACCACTCGCCGGAGCCGCCGCCGCCGTCGGACGCCAGGTAAGCCAGCGCCCGCCGCTGCCGTCGATCTGGCCGCGAACGGCCCAGATCGCCCCTTTGACCGCGGGCTGACCGCTGACCGGTCAACCGCCGGTCGACTGGGACCCGCCCGTCAGCGGGGAATATTCCCCGGAATATTTCCGGAATATTCCCCCGGTTTTAGCAGTTTTTATTAAAAAGGCAGAAACTTGGTTTAACTTCAAAAATTCATGGGAAAAGATCTACTTGGCCAAAAATTGCAAATAAGGTATCCTTGAATTTTTAAAATTGTGTACAATTTTATTCTTCAATAATATCCTAGGTTTACTATATGTATTTTCCTGAGATTATAAAAAGGCTTAAAGTAGTATTTAATTCGGATAAAAAGATCTGTAAATCTTTTTGACGTAATTCCTTTTGGTATAGGCTCTATTTGGAGCTATCTATCCAGTAGTATTTTTGTCAAACTTGAATTGCACTGTTTACAGCTTTGGTTCAATGTTTTGACTAAAGACCTTTTTATCTAGTCCTCTTTTATGCATAAATTGTTTTCCTCGCATTAAAAGTTTTCTCATGCATTCATTCAGTAGTAGTACTGTATAGAGAACCCAACCAATTACTATAGCGTTAGTTAAAGTGTCATGCATGCATTGTGTTGCATTTATTTGATTCCTATGTGTGGTTTGTTTATTGGATGATTTTCTTCGTGTAGATTGTGAGGATTGTAACCCGTGTGACTGTTCGGACTGTGCTTTTGACTCCGGCAACTACCAAGGCAAGTGGAGCTTCATAAATGTTCTATTTACTTTCTATATGCATTATAGCTTGTTTTGTTTTTTACAAGTTTATCTATTGCTATGCTATATCCTATTATGCCGTAGTCTATCTCATTAGGCGAGCCGTCGTAAGTAGCTGTGCTTAGATGTGCTTATGTAGACGAGGGTGGGATACACCATGGCAAAGATGGTTTTGAAAGAACGTGTTTGGAAAGTGAAAACAACTTAATTAATGAACTATCTGGGTGGAATGGTAATTGCTTGGTTCGTGAATATCGGGCCCATGTCTATGGTTTACGCGAGTAGCTCACTTGTGGATGGCCACCTAGGTTTCTGAGAAACGATTAGTGTCTTGATTTGGTAGCTTCCGTGTGGAACCATATGCCAGTGAGTTATGGGTGGCTGGATGGACTTAGTAGGTTGTGGTGACCCGAGCTCTTCGTCTCCAAAGATGTAGTGAATGTGATAGGTTGGTACGGTGCGTGGATGGGCATGGGGAGCTACTTCCCGAATTGTCTATTCTTGGACTTCTCCCTATCACGACTCAATATGCGTGGTAAGTGCAATGGTCGACCAAGTCATATGGGTAAAGTGTGCAGCCCCTGCAGGGTGTAAAACTAAGTGCTTAGCCGTGTCCCCGGTAATGGACGATTGAGTTGCTGAATTGTGGGTGCTATGCCATGTTCTCATTCATTCTAACTTGTAATTGCTAAACCTTGTGGTTGAAACTTAATTGGGTTGTTTGTTGAAGACTAAATGCTTTACAAATGAATTACAAATGTTAGGATAAAGTATTTTGCTGCTGCAACTAAGCCTGAACCCCACAAGCCAGATATGCATATAGCTATTAGCCTTGTTGTTCCTCTCATTGTTCCACTTGCCAGTGCATTTCAAGTGCTGACCCTTCGGGGCTGTTACGTTTCATGTTGCAGGTTACTCTTCCAGTTACTCTGAGTAGTAGTGTTCGTTGCGAACCTCCACTCAACATTTTGTTCGCCTGTGGCGTCTAATGGAGACCGGAGCTACTTTACTTGTGTTATCTATTTTGCTACTTGTTTATTTGTGCGAGCATTATGCTTTGCAAACTTTGTAATAAATGCAATATTCTGGATCATACCGCTGTAATAATGATGCACAGTTAATTCTTTGTTGTCTATCGATACTATGTATGCCAATCAACCGATCCAGGGATTGGCGTGATACATAGAGGTGCAATCTTTGCGGGTTGTACCGTTTTAGATGGTATCAGAGCAGTGTGTTGACTGTAGGATCGTGACCTAGGATTGGAATAGGAAGCCTTTTGTTTACTTAATGCTATTTTAAATTCTGTCTTTATTCTTATGCCATTCACTCTAATAAATTCTTTTCTTTTGCTGTTCTCACTATTTCCTCTTTACAATTGATAGATGGGAGATGCCACCAGAGTTGAGTATGTTGAGATCCAATCGCCAAGACCCTTCGTAAGACAGTTGGCGGAGCTTTGCCAGACACTGGGCATGCTAATGCTGATGTTCAAAGGGAGATGGATGAACACCTATGCGCCTGGAGATCGCGTGTGGGATATCACCGCGATTGTTCTTGCAGATCCCACCGTGCCTGGTATGGAGAACCTGAACCTCACCAAGAAGTACCTTACCTGGGAGCAAGGAGTGGAGTCGGCCATGCATGAGACACTGTCACGCCTGTGCTATCTCCACCGACACCGACTACCAGAAGGTTCACCCTTCCTTGCATTTGGAAGTCGGAATGAGCAAGGGTATGTGATGGTTACCGCAGGTAATCGGAACAACATGTCACTCCATGAGAAGCAAATAGAAGACATGGAGATCAAAGCTTGGGAGAGGGAAGAGAAGTTGATGCAGCAAAAGGATGAGCTGGATTATTTTCAGGGCACTGTGCACTTGCAAGGGTATGAGATGGAAACCTTACACACTGTTGTGAATACAACGGAGCAAGCCCTCATTGGAAGAGATGCCACGATTGCAGCGCTGAACCAAACCATTGTGTAAAGGGATCAAGTTGTGGCTGAACGTGATCAAACCATTGTGGACATGGCTGCCCAGATTGCTGCCCTTCAAGCACAGCAGAATCCTCCACGAAACAATGGTAATGATGATGATCATGATAGTGATGATGATGATGATGATGATGCGGATAATGGTGATGAAGGTAACAATGATGGAGGAGGTAACAATGATGATGATGGAGGCAGTGATGATGGAGGAAGCGATGACGATGATGGAGGAGATGCAGCGGGCGCTTTTGTTGAAGGAAGTGATGAAGAGGACCCCGAAGAGGTGGAATTCGAGGACTCAAGTGAAGAAGACTCAGGAGAGGTGTACACACCACCACCGTGGCATGCACGAGGATCGAAGCGTCAACACATGGACTCCAGAACCTACTGCAACCTATTCATCAAATAGCTAGAGATGGTCCTCCAAAAACTAGTCTTCGTTAGGGATATTCGTTAGTCTTAGACATCGATCAATGTAAACTTCTGCACTATTATCTTATTGTGTTTAGATTGCTCAGTTAAGTACCTTAAAGTTCCAGGATTTTTCGTGAGATTTATTAAATGATTTTTCAACAAGTTTGGGTAATTTTCGTGTTTTTACTGCTGCAGTTTTCTGCCTGACCAGTTGTACCGCGCGATTTTTAATTCCTTACTGGTCACTCGGATTGCACTCATATTTTAGGATCTGGAGCGTAATTACCAGTAGCATCTGTAAACAAATTGGCTAAAATTCCATATGAGTTTAAGGTGCCCAGAAAAATTCGTGAACAGGACAGAACTGTTCTGCCAGATTTTCTGGTTTTGTTGTTTTGCTTTGCCAAACGCTGTTACCAGCGTTTCTAAACTATTTTGTAGCTATATACTGTTAACGAAAACCTGGAATGATGTTTGTGTGTGTGTTTGATCATGTGGTGATTGCTTATGATTGTTGTGGCTTGAGCTTGTTATTGCTTATCTATAGTTGTTTCTTTCTAATCTTACCTGTGCTGAACCGCAGATGTCACGCCGCCGACCAGATAAGATGGCTCAGCTCATGGCCTCTCAAGCATAGATGACCCAAGTGATGATGCAGTTCATGGCAACTCAGAACAACAACAACAACAATAACAACAACAACAACAACAACGGGAACAATCAGCCGCAGGGGGATGCTCTCACTAGGTTCTTGAGGCTGAGTCCAGCTAAGTTCTCCTATGCACCTGAGCCCATGATTGCTCTTGAATGGCTTCGTTCTGTGAACAAGGACCTGGTGACCGTTGGTTGCACTGATGCTGAGAAAGTGAGGTTTGCTGCTCACTTGCTAGAGGGATCAGCTGCCTCATGGTGGGATGCTTTCCAGATTACCCACCCGCTGGACACAGTTACCTGGGCTATGTCTGAGGAAGGATTCAGGATGAACCACGTATCTGCCAGGACCATGAGCCTGAAGAGGAAGGAATTCCGCAACCTATGCCAGACCAACCGCACTGTGGCGGATTACATAGAGGAATTCAACAATCTCTCTCGCTATGCCCCTGAGGATGTGGACACTGATGCCAAGAGGAGAGAGAGGTTCCTGGATGGTCTCAGTGATGAGCTCTCACTTCAGCTATCTATGGTTTATTGTCCGACTTTTCAGGAACTGATGGACAAGGCTAGAATTCTGGAAGGGAAACAACAGCAGGTGGAAAGGCGTAAGAGGAAGAGCAGCCATCACTCCTCAGGATCACACCACCGTGCTCGCACCTCGTATGATGGACACTCTGGATACTCTAAGCATGGCGGAGATGACCGTAACCACCGTGGAAGTAGTGGACATCGCCACGATGGTCACAGGAGTGACAATCGCCACCGTGGAGGAAATGGCACCACCATAATGGCCACCACCACAATGGCCACAAGAGCTACAGCAGCAACTCTGGAAGGAACAATGGACACAACCGCTCTGGCAGGAGGGATATCAGTGAAGTGGAATGCTTCAAGTGCAAGAAGATGGGGCACTATGCTGATAACTGTCCAGAGAAGAGGATTGAAGAAGGAAGCAAGCCTAATGCAAACCAGAAGGTTCACCCTTCCTTGCATTTGGAAGTCAGAATGAGCAAGGGTATGTGATGGTTACCGCAGGTAATCGGAACAACATGTCACTCCATGAGAAGCAAATAGAAGACATGGAGATCAAAGCTTGGGAGAGGGAAGAGAAGTTGATGCAGCAAAAGGATGAGCTGGATTATTTTCAGGGCACTGTGTACTTGCAAGGGTATGAGATGGAAACCTTACACACTGCTGTGAATACAATGGAGCAATCCCTCATTGTAAGAGATGCCACGATTGCAGCGCTGAACCAAACCATTGTGCAAAGGGATCAAGTTGTGGCTGAACGTGATCAAACCATTGTGGACATGGCTGCCCAGATTGCTGCCCTTCAAGCACAGCAGAATCCTCCACGAAACAGTGGTAATGATGATGATCATGATAGTGATGATGATGATGATGATGATGCGGATAATGGTGATGAAGGTAACAATGGTGGAGGAGGTAACAATGATGATGATGGAGGCAGTGATGATGGAGGAAGCGATGACGATGATGGAGGAGATGCAGCGGGCGCTTTTGTTGAAGGAAGTGATGAAGAGGACCCCGAAGAGGTGGAATTCGAGGACTCAAGTGAAGAAGACTCGGGAGAGGTGTACACACCACCACCGTGGCATGCACGAGGATCGAAGCGTCAACACATGGACTCCAGAACCTACTGCAACCTATTCATCAAATAGCTAGAGATGGTCCTCCAAAAACTAGTCTTCGCTAGGGATATTCGTTAGTCTTAGACATCGATCAATCTAAACTTCTGCACTATTAGCTTATTGTGTTTAGATTGCTCAGTTAAGTACCTTAACGTTCCAGGATTTTTCGTGAGATTTATTAAACGATTTTTGAACAAGTTTGGGTAATTTTCGTGTTTTTACTGCTGCAGTTTTCTGCCTGACCAGTTGTACCGCGCGATTTTTAATTCCCTACTGGTCACTCGGATTGTACTCATATTTTAGGATCAGGAGCGTAATTACCAGTAGAATCTGTAAACAAATTGGATAAAATTCCTGATGAGTTTAAGGTGCCTAGAAAAATTCGTGAACAGGACAGAACTGTTCTGCCAGATTTTCTGGTTTTGCTGTTTTGCTTTGCCAAACGCTGTTACCAGCGTTTCTAAACTATTTTGTAGCTATATACTGTTAACAAATACCTGGAACGATGTTTGTGTGTGTGTTTGATCATGTGGTGATTGCTTATGATTGTTGTGGCTTGAGCTTGTTGCATGGGTAGATGGTTATTGCTTATCTGTAGTTGTTTCTTTCTAATCTTACCTGTGCTGAACCGCAGATGTCACGCCGCTGACCAGATAAGATGGCTCAGCTCATGGCCTCTCAAGCATAGCTGACCCAAGTGATGATGCAGTTCATGGCAACTCAGAACAACAACAACAACAACGGGAACAATCAGCCGCAGGGGGATGCTCTCACTAGGTTCTTGAGGCTGAGGCCAGCTAAGTTCTCCTCTGCACCTGAGCCCATGATTGCTCTCGAATGGCTTCGTTCTGTGAACAAGGACCTGGTGACCGTTGGTTGCACTGATGCTGAGAAGGTGAGGTTTGCTGCTCACTTGCTAGAGGGATCAGCTGCCTCATGGTGGGATGCTTTCCAGATTACCCACCCGCTGGACACAGTTACCTGGGCTATGTCTGAGGAAGGATTCAGGATGAACCACGTATCTGCCGGGACCATGAGCCTGAAGAGGAGGGAATTCCGCAACCTATGCCAGACCAACCGCACTGTGGCGGATTACATAGAGGAATTCAACAATCTCTCTCGCTATGCCCCTGAGGATGTGGACACTGATGCCAAGAGGAGAGAGAGGTTCCTGGATGGTTTCAATGATGAGCTCTCACTTCAGCTATCTGTGGTTTATTGTCCGACTTTTCAGGAACTGATGGACAAGGCTAGAATTCTAGAAGGGAAACAACAGCAGGTGGAAAGGCGTAAGAGGAAGAGCAGCCATCACTCCTCAGGATCACACCACCGTGCTCGCACCTCGTATGATGGACACTCTGGATACTCTAAGAATGGCAGAGATGACCGTAACCACCGTGGAAGTAGTGGACATCGCCACGATGGTCACATGAGTGACAATCGCCACCGTGGAGGAAATGGCACCACCATAATGGCCACCACCACAATGGCCACAAGAGCTACAACAGCAACTCTGGAAGGAACAATGGACACAACCGCTCTGGCAGGAGGGATCTCAGTGAAGTGGAATGCTTCAAGTGCAAGAAGATGGGGCACTATGCTGATAACTGTCCAGAGAAGAGGATTGAAGCAGGAAGCAAGCCTAATGCAAACTAGAAGGCGACGGTCAACCATGTGAACGTCGAGGAGATTCAGAATGAACCAGAGCTAGTGGTTGGTATGTTCCCAATCAATACCCACATCGCATTTGTTCTTTTCGATACTAGTGCATCGCATACATTCATATCAAGGGCATTTGTGGATAAGTATAAGCTACCTACCGAGGCTCTTAGAGGATCAATTAGAGTAAGTTCCCCTGGGGGAGAGATGATAGCTAGTACAGCATGTTGAGGATTGACACTAGAAATTGGTGCTTGTGCATTTTCTGCACACTCGGTTATACTAGAATCTAGGGTCTAGATGTCATATTGGGCATGGATTGGATGTCGGAACATCAGGGTCAGATAGATTGTGCTCAACGAGCAATTTCGCTCACCACACCAAAGGGAGTAAGGATCAGATATAAGTCGCCTGACAGTATTGGAGTGGCCGAGTTGAATTCTCTTAAGGGGGTTATCCTAGAGGATGTGGCCGTAGTAAAGGAATATCCCGATGTGTTTCCAGATGAGCTGCCAAGGATGCCACCTGACAGGGACATGGAGTTTCTTATTGACTTGATGCCGGGAACAGGACCGATAGCCAAGAGGCCGTATAAGATGGATGTGGAGGAACTGAAAGAGTTAAAGAAGCAGCTTAGAGAGCAATTGGACAAGGGATTTATTCAGCCGAGTTCATCATCTTGGGGCGCGCCTGTTCTATTCGTGGAGAAGAAGGACAGTAGTAAGAGATTGGTGGTTGACTACCGCTCACTTAATGAAGTAACTATCAAGAATAAATACCCATTGCCCAATATAAATGACTTGTTTGATCAGTTGGAAGGAGCAAAGGTGTTTTCCAAGATTGATTTAAGGTCGGGGTATTTCCAATTGAAGATCCATGAGGAAGACGTACCAAAGACCGCTTCACCACTAGGTATGGGTTATATGAGTATACAGTTATGTCTTTTGGACTAACAAATGCCCCAGCATATTTTATGACCATGATGAACAAGGTATTCATGGAGTACTTGGATAAATTCGTGGTGGCATTCATTGATGACATATTGATATACTCCAAGAATGATGCTGAACATGAGAAACACCTGCGACTGATTATGGAAAAGCTAAGGGAGCATAAATTGTATGCCATGTTTAGCAAGTGCGAATTCTGGTTGAACACTGTTGGGTTTCTTGGACACGTGGTGTCAGGTGAAGGAGTCGCAGTTGATCCAAGCAAGGTGGTGTCAGTTACAGAATGGGAGTCACCCAAGAATGTGGGAGATATTAGGAGCTTCTTGGGACTTGCTAGATATTACAGGAGGTTTATAGAGAACTTCTCCAAGATTGCAATGCCAATGACTGAACTACTGAAGAAGGAGAAGAAGTTTGAATGGACCAAGGAGTGCGAAGCTAGTTTCCAGGAACTGAAGCAACGCCTAGTGACCGCACCTATCCTGTGTTTGCCAGATAATCAGAAGGATTTCCAAGTGTATTGTGATGCCTCTCGTCAAGGACTGGGTAGTGTACTGATGCAGGATGGGAGAGTGGTATCCTATGCCTCGCGCCAACTCAAACATCACGAGAGGAATTACGCCACGCATGACCTGGAATTAGCGTCAGTTGTGCACGTGCTCAAGGTATGGAGGCACTACCTGATGGGTAAGCATTGTGATGTGTTTACAGATCACAAGAGTCTGAAATACATATTCACTCAGAAGGAGCTGAATATGAGGCAGAGGAGATGGCTGGAGCTCATAAAGGATTACGACATGAGTTTGCAATATCACCCAGGAAAGGCCAATGTTCTAGCGGATGCGCTGAGTCGCAAGGTTTATGCTAACGGCCTGACAGTGGGGGAGTTACCCAAGGATTTGTGTGAACAACTCAAGGACCTCAGGTTGGAAGTAGTATCCGAGGGATATTTGGCAACAATGGAAGTTAAGCCAACGCTTCTGGACGAGATTAGAGAAGCTCAAAAGAAGGATAGTGACCTGGAGGAGATAAGAGGAAACATACCCAAAGGCAAGGCTGAAGGTTTTCACGAGGATGATCAAGGGACACTATGGTACAAGGATCGCTTATGTGTGCCCAATGATCCGGAGATGAGGAAGTTGATATTTCAGGAAGCTCATAACTCGCCATACTCTATACATCCAGGTAACACGAAGATGTACATGGATTTGAAGGAAAGGTTTTGGTGGGTTAACATGAAGCGAGAGATTGCAGAATATATTGCCCTATGTGATGTCTGTAGTAGAGTGAAGGCCGAGCACCAAAAGCCAGCAGGGTTACTACAGCCATTACCGATACCTGAATGGAAGTGGGATAGAGTTGGAATGGACTTCATCATAGGATTACCCAGGACCAAGTCAGGGTATGATTCTATTTGGGTAGTGGTAGATCATTTAACCAAGGTAGCTCACTTTATACCCGTGAAGACCAATTATACCAGTGCTAAGTTAGCCAAGATCTACATGAATAGAGTTGTGTGCCTGCATGGAGAACGACTTGACCTATGAGGAGAAACCGGTCAAGATCTTGGAAACAGCGGAGAGTTTTACACGCAGCAAGATGATCAGGTTTTGTAAGGTGCAATGGAGCCATCACACCGATGAGGAAGCCACCTAGGAGCGAGAGGATGACCTTCGAGAGGACCACCCGCACCTATTTGCTAGCCACGTCGAATCTCGGGGACAAGATTCATCTTAAGGGGGTTAGTCTTGTCACGTCCCAATTTTTAGATTTGACACTGCATACATACATGTCATTGCATCATGAGCATCTTTGCAAAAAGTTTCAGTTTTAAAGTTTTTGCCAAAACACCTCCTCTTTGCTAGTTCCTCCTATTTGCAAGCCTACTAGGGATTTTGCCTTGCATCTACAAAAGTGACCCCTTTTGGGCATTCAGATGCATGTTTGCGTAGAGCTCGTCTCTACGAACCCGTAGAAATTTGTTTCACTCAATTCGGAGCTGCGGATCAAAAGTTAGGTCGGTTTTGGTCTTTACTGAATTTTCAGATAAAACAGTCCAGTCAGTTCAGTTTGAGTACAGAGAAAAAAAAGAAAAAAAAAAGAGTTTTCGGCCGCCAGCCGGGCCGCCGCCCGAGGCCCACCCGGGGCCCAGCCGCCGCCAACTGCCGCGGGCGAACGCCGGCCCGCCAGCGGCCTGTCCCTCCCCCGCATAGTCCCTTTTCCCTTTACTTTTTTCTTCTTTTTCTTTTCTTTCCTTTGTTTTTTTCCCTGACCGCCGGGGCCCCCTTGTCAGCGGCCTGGGCCGTACGTGCTCGACCAGAAGCTGCCGCCGCTGTGTTCGAAGCAGAGACCAACTGCTCGTCCGATTTCTTCGCGTTTTCGTTTCCGCCTCGCGCGATTCTTGCCCAGCCCTTAAAGTCGGCGCCACGCCGCTTCTTTTCCCCCTTATCCCTAGCTGCGAAAGCCGCGCTGTGCATTCTCTCGCGAATCCACCCACGCCGCGCTTCCGCTCGCCGCCGCCGCCGAGCGAAGCTCGCCGCTGCGCCGACCTTCGCCATCGCACTCGCCAGACGCCACCCTATGTCGTAGGCCACCCGCCGCCCGCCGCCGTCACCGGAGCGCCGCCACCGTCGGCGCCACTTGCCGGAGCCGTCGCCGCCGTCGGACGCCAGGTAAGCCAGCGCCGTGTTGTTGCCGATCTGGTCATGAACGCCCAGACGCTTTTTGATCGGGTGACCGCTGATCGGTCAACCGCCGGCCGACTAGGACCGTCATTGTGAGAATATTCTCGAAAATTCGAATATTCCCCCGGTTTTAGCAGTTTTTATTAAAAAGGCAGAAACATGGTTTAACTTCAAAAATTCATAGGAAAAGATCTACTTGGCCAAAAAATTACAAATAATTGGATTCGCAAAATTGTGTAGAATTGTATTCTGCAATAATATCCTAGGTTTACTGTATGTATTTTCTCCAGATTATAAAAGGCTTAAAGTAGTATTTAATTCGCAGAAAAAGATCTGTAAATCTTTTTGACGTAATTCCTTTTGGTCTAGGCTCTATTTGGAGCTATCTATCCAGTAGTATTTTTTCCAACTTGAACTGCACTGTTTACAGCTTTGGTTCAATGTTTTGACTAAAGACCTTTTATCTAGTCCTCTTTTATGCATAAATTGTTTTCCTCGCATTAAAAGTTTTCTCATGCATTCATTCAGTAATAGTACTGGTTAGAGAACCTAACCAATTACTATAGCATTAGTTAAAGTGTCATGCATGCATTGTGTTTCATTTATTTGATTCCTATGTGTGGTTTGTTTATTGGATGATTTGCTTCGTGTAGATTGTGAGGATTGTAACCCGTGTGACTGTTCGGACTGTGCTTTTGACTCCGGCAGCTACCAAGGCAAGTGGAGCTTCATAAATGTCCTATTTACTTTCTATATGCATTGTAGCTTGTTTTGTTTTTTACAAGTTTATCTATTGCTATGCTATATTCTATTATGCCGTAGTCTATCTCGTTAGGCGAGCCGTCGTAAGTAGCTGTGCTTAGATGTGCTTATGTAGACGAGGGTGGGATACACCATGCCAAAGATGGTTTTGAAAGAACGTGTTTGGAAAGTGAAAACAACAACTTAATTAATGAACTATCTGGGTGGATTGGTAATTGCTTGGTTCGTGAATGCCAGGCCCATGTCTATGGTTTACCCGAGTAGCTCACTTGTGGATGGCCACCCAGGTTTCTGAGAAATGATTAGTGTCTTGATTTGGTAGCTTCTGTGTGCAACCATATGCCAGTGATGTTATGGGTGGCTGGATGGACTTAGTAGGTTGTGGCGACCCGAGCTCTTCGTATCCAGAGATGTAGTGAATGTGATAGGTTGGTACGATGCGTGGATGGGCTTGGGGAGCTACTTCCCGAATTGTCTCTTCTTGGACTTCTCCCTATCACGGCTCAATATGCGTGTCGTGGTACGAGCGGGTTGACCAAGTCATATGGGTAAAGTGTGCAACCCCTGCAGGGTGTAAAACTAAGTGCTCAGCCGTGTCCCCGGTAATAGACGATTGAGTTGCTGAATTGTGGGTGCTATGACATGTTCTCATTCATTCTAACTTGTAATTGCTAAAACTTGTGATTGAAACTTAATTGGGTTGTTTGTTGAAGATTAAATGCTTTACAAATGATTTACAAATGTTAGGATAAAGTATTTTGCTGCTGCAACTAAGCCTGAACCCCACAAGCCAGATATGCATATAGCTATTAGCCTTGTTGTTCCTCTCATTGTTCCACTTGCCAGTGCATTCCAAGTGCTGACCCTTCGGGGCTGTTACGTTTCATGTTGCAGGTTACTCTTCCGGTTACTCTGAGTAGTAGTGTTGGTTGCGACCCTCCACTCAACATTTTGTTTGCCTGTGGCGTCTAATGGAGACTAGAGCTACTTTATTTGTGTTATATATTTTGCTACTTGTTTATTTGTGCGAGCGTTATGCTTTGCAAACTTTATAATAAATGCAATATTCTGGATCATACCACTGTAATAATGATGCACTGTTAATTCTTTCATGTCTATCGATACTATGTATGCCAATGAACCGATCCAGGGATTGGCGTGATACATAGAGGTGCAATCCTTGCGGGTTGTACCGTTTCAGTTGTATTTCTATAGATGACCAAACGTTCTCGAGGACACATGGGAAGACTGTCAAGTGCTTTCGCTTCATATAGTCGATTAATCTTCTCTAGCTTGCTAAGTGTTGTGTGGGTGAACCTGTGCTAATGTACCGCCCCTTCCAAGATTAATACATACTTGTGATTATACCCCATGCAAACATCCGTAAGTACAAGAAAGTAATTAAGGTAGAAACCTAACAACAACTTTAAACTCTAAGACCCTTACGTCCCTTGTGCAATGGTTTTCTAACGGGGTTTCGCCATCACTCCGCAACCCCTATGATTAGTAGCCAAATACACAATGCATTCCCCTAGGCCCATATAGGTGAAGTGTCATGTAGTCGACGTTCACATGACACCACTAGAAGAAGTACACCACAACTTAAATAACAATCTATTGAATCTTTCTCAACACAACTCCACTACTAACAACAAGACTTCTGCCATGTCCTCAAGAACAAAACGAACTACTCACAAGACATCCTATGGATCATGATCAGAGATGGAATAATGATGTATAACAATATGAACATAAACAATAATTCAATGGTTCACTCAATAGCATCAACTACAAAGATTAATCAACACCGGGAAAGTTTCCCCTATGAACTATGCAAGATTCAACGCAATTGTTATAGCAATATGGAGATGGTGATGAGGGTGATGATGGTGATGATGATGATGATCCCGATGAAGTCCATCTTGATGATGATGATGATCCCGATGAAGTCCAGCTTGATGATGGTGTTGATGGCGATGATCTCCCCTCTCCGGGAAGGAATTCCCCCGGCAGAAATCTGTCTACCGGAGAGATCTTTCTCTCTTGGTGTTTTCCGCCCTGCAGAGGCGGCGGAATCTTTCTGTGGTCGCTCTCCGAGTCTTAGGGTTTCGGGAGGTTGATATACGCCAGAGGGGAGAGGCTAGAGTGGGCCAGGGCGGCCACACCACTCCCAGGAGCGGCCTAGGCCTGCCCGCACCATGGGGTGGTGTGGCCCCCCTGTCGTCCAACTCCACTCCATCTTCTGGCATCCTTAGTCTTCTAGAAAAATAGGATTTTCCGTATATTTTCCAGGATTTTCTAATCTTCGCGAATTTTGCCTCCAATCAGCACCTTTTCCATCAGAATCCTGACTGCAGCGGTCCATGCTCCAAAAGTCATCAACCATGCAAAAATAGATGAAATAACATAAGTATCACCTCTCAATACGAAATATATCAATGAATAATAGTGAATTAAGACATAGAATAGTGATGCAAAATGGACGTATCAATAACAAACTACTTAACACAAATGCCCTCCTTTGCTGCTACTATAACAGTCATATACTTAGCCTTTTGTTGTAGTATCCGTCACAATGTCTCAACTTTGGAACTCATCCAAATCCACCATGGAACATCCTTTCCATTACATTGTGCCACCCATAGTCTAAATTGAGATAAATTTAATTTGTATCTTACGATAAAACTAGTATCAATGTAACACTTTACAATGAACTACCTTTAACTATTTGTCACTTATACATGATATATTCTTAGTTCATCCAAATCTCATAAGAATATCTTTACTATCATCCAATGATCATCTTATGAATCATTCTAGTATGTGCTCATAACATTTAGAGCATAGGACATATCTGGATATATACATATCATGGTATAATCGATCAAAATTTTCATGTGATTTTACTCACCAAGTGTTGAAACACTTGAATCTTGATACAATTCTTTCCATGCAGCAAGAACCTTTCTTATTGTTTCCATATTGAACCCTTTCAATATATCATATATGTACGTCTGGCATAACCATACGGAGCATGGACCACTGCAGTCAGGATTCTAATGGAAAAGGTGCTGTTTGGAGGCAAAATTCGCGAAGAGCAGAAAATCCGGGAAAATATACGGAAAATCCTATTTTTCCAGAAGACGAAGGAAGCCAGAAGGGGGGCTGGAGATGGGCCAAAGGGGGCCCACACCACCCCCTGGCGTACAAGACAGTAGTGCCACCAGGTGGTGTGGCCACCCTGGACCACCCCTGGCACTCCCCTCTGGCTATATTATCCTCCCCAAACCCTAAGACTCAGGGAGCGACCACAGAAAGATTCTGCCGCCTCTGCGGGGCGGAAAACACCGAGAGAGAAAGATCTCCCTGGCAGATTACACGGGAATTCCTTCCCGGAGAGGGGAGATCGTCGCCATCAACACCACCATCAAGATGGACTTCATCGGGATCATCATCATCATCATCATCACCACCACCATCATCACCAGCACCATCATCATCATATCCATATTGCTGTAACAATTGAGTTGAATCTTGCATTAGTTCATAGGGGAAACTTTCCCGATGTTGATTACTCTTTGTAGTTGATGCTATTGAGTGAACCATTGAATTATTGTTTATGTTCAGATTGTTATACATCATTATTCCATCTATGATCATGATCCATATGATGTCTTGTGAGTAGTTCGTTTTGTTCTTGAGGACATGGGAGAAGTCATGTTGTTAGTAGTGGAATTGTGTTGAGAAAGATTCAATAGTTTGATATTTAAGTTGTGGTGTGCTTCTTGTAGTGGTGTCATGTGAACGTCGACTACATGACACTTCACCTATATGGGCCTAGGGGAATGCATTGTGTATTTGGCTACTAATCGTAGGGGTTGCCGGAGTGACTGAAACCTAAACCCCCGTTAGGAAACCATTGCACAAGGGACGTAAGGGTCTTAGAGTTTAAAGCTGTGGTTAGGTTTCTACCTTAATTACTTTCTTGTACTTACGGATGTTTGCAAGGGGTATAATCACAAGTATGTATTAGTCCTAGGATGGTCGGTACATTAGCACAGGTTCACCAACACAACACTTAGCAAGCTAAAGAAGATTAATCAACTATATGAAGCGAAAGCACTTGACAGTCTTCCCATGTGTCCTCGAGAACGTTTGGTCATCTTAAGTAATACAACCGGCTTGTCCTTTGCTGCATAAAGGATAGGGCCACTTGATGCATTTATTCCTACTGTCTTTTATTTACTCGTACTTTGTTTACTTGCTATATCAAAAACCCCTAAAATCCGTTTGCTAAGTATTTACAGAGAATTCCTGATCCATACCACTAGCCAGCACCTTCTGCTCCTTGTTGGGTTCGACACTCTTACTTATCGAAAATACTACGATACACCCCCTATACTTGTGGGTCATCAAGACTATTTTCTAGCGCCGTTGCCGGGGAGTGAAGCGCTATTGGAGAGTGGAACCGGTAAAGGAAACTTCTACTGTGAGTATTGTTTACTTCTGTTACTTTCTTTATTTTCGTTATGGATAATTCGCTGAGTTTCTTATTTGGTAATGCTACTACCACTGCTAAGGTAGTAGATAAGCCACCGCCTGCTGAGAATGATGCTTTCAAAATATCTACAAGAATTATCGATCGTGTTATGGATAACTACTATGTTGGGGATGGAATTGTCAATCCCGGTGATGATTTACTCTTTATACACGAATTATGCGGGTTGTTCAAGTGTGCAGGTATCACTACAGATCAAGTTAAGAAGAAGTTATTCTCATTATCGCTGAAAGGAAGAGCTGAGGAATGGTATAAGCTACTGAAGAATGGTCAAGCTCTGGAATGGGAGGAAATAGTACCTCTCTTTTATTCAAAGTTTTATCCTCCTAGTGAGATTCATAAAGATCGGAATCAAATATACAACTTTTGGCCTCTTGATGGAGAGAGTACAACTCAAGCTTGGGAGATACTGAAGTTACTCATGCTCAAATGTCCCATTCATGAGCTCCCCAACAATATTATTATTAATAACTTTTATGCAAGGCTCCCTCTACATGACAAAGATTTATTGGATGCTTCTTGTGCTGGATCATTCACTCGCATGGAAGAAGAAGCTAAATGGGATCTTCTGGACCGTATTCAGGACAATGTTGAAGCTTGGGACAATGAAAAAGGTAGAAAGTTAGGTATAAATTATGATTATGAATGCATTGAATCTTTTATGGGAACTGATAACTTTCAAAATATTAAAAATGCTTATGGTCTAGACTCTCAAACTATTGCTTCTTATTTTAAGGCTTTTGCTTCCTACATTGAAGTGCCTAAAAAGAAGTGGAATAAGTATCATGAACCTTATAAAGATGTTGCTAAGAGTGTTCCTGCAAGAAATACTGAAGTTTATACTACTAATCATGTCTTACCTAAACCTTACATTGAGAAAATCCCTTTCCCATGTAAGATGAAGGAACACTCTATGATAGCTAGTATGGTTAATGAGAGTAAAAATAAAGCTATTGAACCTAATAAACAAAGGGTTGATGAACCTATTATTAAAAATGTGAAATACTTTGTTACTAAATATGAAGAAGAGGGACACACTATCCTTTGTAAGGATACCTCTAATATTGTTTCACAAAGTAGTGTTATGAGAGCTAGTATTCCTGTGTTTTCTGTTAGAATAAGTAATCATTCCTATGGTGGCCCTTCTGATAGCTATATTGTTAAATTTATGCATGATACTGAAAGTTACTATGAGAGAGGGAAAAGTGTTCTTATGTATCTCAATATTATCAAGTTTCCTTGTTTTATGCTGAAAGTTTTTATGTTGCACTTGTTTTGCCTTCTTATGCAAGTAGCCTCTGGTTTCAACAACTTGTTTGTTTACAAAATTCCCTTGCATAGGAAGTGGGTTAGACTTAAATGTGTGTATTTTTGCTTCTTAATGCTCTCTTTCACTTCAATTCATATTCCTGAGTGAGCATCTTCAAAATCATCATGCCCATCTTAATGCCTATAAAGAAAGAGCTTTTTGGGAGACAACCCAATTTGTTTTTTCTTTCAGTTTGCTTTTGTTTCTTTGAGTCTTGTAAGTTATTACTTTGGTAATAACCGCTCCCTATCTGTTTTGTTTCGTTTTTGTGTCCAGATCAACCTTTAATGAGAGAGAAGTAATATTTGGGAAGTGGTTGACCCGAAACAGATTTTTGTGCTTCACCGTAAAAATTCGTGAGAGATCTCTGTATGTCGGATTGAGCTATAATTTTTTGTGCTTCTGCCACAAGTTGTTATTTAACTTTAATTAGTTTTGCACTTTTTGATTTGAGCAACATAAGATTTTCTAAAAAATTAATCTTTACCTACTGGTCTGTTTTGACAGATTTTGCCACTCTTGCATTTGCCTCTTTATTCCATTACCTTTTTGAATTCTTTTTGGGTTTTCGGAAGGAGTTGCTACAGTAGCTTATGTTTTGATGGTTTTCAGTTGAAATTGGACACAAAAGGTTTTATCACTTCACTTATACTAATGTTGCTAATGAGAACTGTGTGAAGTTTTGTGTGAAAGAAATTTCCAGGTAGTGGAGATAATGGTGTAATAAGGAAGAGAAAGGTTTCATGACTCACAATAAGTGTATGAAGATGAAGATATTGATGTTATTCAAGTGGTTACTCCAGAAGAACCCACTAAATACCAAATTCAGAGACCTGTAGAGACCGTTTCCAAATAGGTAACAGTTCTGGTAAGAAAAGTTCTGTGAAAATACAATCCAACTATACTTTTGCAGTTTTCAGTCAATAAGGGAAGTTACGAAGCGAAAGAGGGACGGAAATGGAGCCAGGGTGGCTCACACCACCCTGTGGCGTGGGCCCACCCCTGGCCGCGCCACCAGGTGGTGAGTCCACCCCGGACTCCGCCTCCGACTCGTTTTCTCCCAGTACCTTCCTTTTGTTGTGAAACTCCGTAATATATAATCCCCAGGATCCCCCGAGGTTCGTATATCGTGTTTTCATCGTGTTTTTGTTTCAATCTATTTCTTCCAGGAACTATCTTTGGAGCTTAGAAGCACAATGGTGTCTGCCAAGGATAAAGGGAAGGAGCCAATGGAGGAAGACCTCCAAGACCCCGGGAAGGAGAAGGAGATCAAGGGTGAAGGTGAAGAGGAGCAAGGCCAACATCCGCACCCCAGCACTACCATTGCAACCATTGGAGTGGTGAAGAAACCTGCCAGGGTTAGAAGGACTACACGGATGCAGACTGGGGGGAAAGCTCCTCGTCACAGTTTGGCTCCACGGTCACTTCCTCCATGCACCAAGAATCCTTTCCATAATCTTATCCATGAGCATCAATACCAGAATATGCCCAAGGGGAAATTACCCTCCAATTGGGATTTGCCTCATTCTAGCCATGCAGGAAAAGAAGACTTCAAGGAGGAAGAGTGGGGAAAGAACAGAAAGAGCTGGAATTCTCAACCCGACATGATCATGAGCCGCATTGAGCAAAACTCACACCTGATTCGTAATCTCACCTTCGAGATCGAGGACTTGGGGAAACTGATCAGAGATCTCATCAAGACAATACCACCACCACCGAAGGAGTAATTCGTCATCAGGTTTTGCATCCCCTTGGTTTGTTCCAAGCTTGGGGGAGTGCCGCGGTATCACATCACTATCTTCTATCTTTTTACCTTATTAGTAGAGTCATATCATGAATAGAGAAGTTATTATGTAGTATGGTTTGTATTATGGAAGTGTCCCCTCTCTCGTTAGATATGTATCCCTTGGTGTGAGTTGCCGTTATGGAATATTAATGAGAAGTTCTATCATTCACTCTTTTTCATAGCTTATATTAGTTTTCAATTCGTGGTTGTATGATTGATCTTGTTGTTAGTATTGGTAGCACTTTGGGATCATTGAGTTTATTTAGTTGGTTTTTGCAAACCTGGCTCGGTCAGTAGCAACACTATTTCTGAGAGTTGAATGAAAAACATAGAAGTACTCCAAATAAAAATAATTTCCTCATCTTTCTTTCTTGATTTGCTCATAAGTCTAGTATTCTCTACTTAAGATCTTTTGTGCTTCCAAGGAAGTTTGAATGTTTGTCTTTATCACTTGTATGTTTGTTTGTTTCCTTCAACTCATATACTTGATACCCAGCCTTGCTAGCCAAAAACATGTACTGAGAGGGAATTCTTCTCGTGCATCCACTCCTTTAAACCAAAACCCATGCCATTTGTGTCCACCATACCTACCTATTAGCATTATTGCTATTCCAAGTAAATTCTTGTTTTATCTACCGCCCAAATTAAACTTGTTATGTGAAAGTTAGTGATTAAAGCTCTCACGAACTTGATGGCACACTTTACTTTCTTGCATTTAATAAACTTGAACCGTTGTGCTCACCTATGTTGCGTATATGCTTGCGCTTTGTGAGTTGTGAATTAGCAGAACCATGCTGTCATGGGGAACGCTTTCAACATTGCACGGGTACTTTGTACCTAGTTGATATCATGTTCTTTTGTCTATGGATGTCGTCGGTGTGAAATGAAAGGGAGCTTGTAAGTCCATGGAGTTATGCATGTGTGTTAGAGAAACGCCTGGGCTGCTGGTCTAATCCATGCTGACATGGTGGAAACCTGCAGCGTAACCATAACGAGCATCTATGAAGCATTCTTCTTATAAAAAAAGAGTCCGATATTGAGAAACAAAAGAGAAAAAGAAAAAAGAGATTATGAAAAGAGGAAAGAGAGAAAAAGGCACCATATTCCCATGGTAAATAAGAAGATTGCTGAGATGTTTGTTGTCTGCTTGCCTTGTCATTTTGATATGGGGATTCTTCCATATCATCGGGCAAGGGGTACCCCATTGGCGGTTCTCTATGATACACATATGCTTACGATGACAAGAACTTACCGGTGACTAAACTTGAGTAGCATGAGGAGAGGCCCTCGTATTCAAGGGACATGAGATTCTCAATTTACAACTTGTTAATGCATATACTCATGTTTGATCACTTTAACCTTAATCACCTAAAGATGCCTATGATGGGGGCAATGAGAGCTGAAAGCTAGTAAGTATCATAATTTTTGGGAGCTCTTTATGAGACTTGCAATCCCTGCTTCCCTCTGCGAAGGGCCTTTCTTTTACTTTTTAGTTGAGTCAATAATCCTACTCCCTTCTATCTCAGCAAGTATTTTGAGTTGTTGTGTTTCATTCATTCATATGATGATTTATTCAATCATGTTCCTTATGTTCCTAGTTTTGCACATTGCTCTTATCTTGATGTTTACTACTTTGAAAGCTATCATTGAAAACCAGTTATTTGTGAACTCCAGCAAATTATCAACTATTGTTCGACCAAGAGCTAAGTTTTCCATTACCAATTATGATTTACTTTATGTATCTTTATTGTGTTTCATTTACTTATTGCAAGTAAGTTATATAATAGTGAGTTGTCTTCTATTATGATCTATGTATTGATGAATGTGATGCTTCTTGTCCGTATTCTTTTATCGACTCTTCACTCCATAAACCTGAGGCCATGTTTATTGAGCTCAGTTTCGCTTGGGGACAAGCGAAGTCTAAGCTTGGGGGAGTTGATACGTCCATTTTGCATCACTATTCTATGTCATAATTCACTGTTATTCATTGATATATCTCGTATTGAGAGGTGATACTTATGTTATTTCATCTGTTTTTGCATGGTTGATGACTTTTGGAGCATGGAGCGCTGCAGTCAGGATTTTGATGGAAAAGGTGCTATTTGGAGGAAAAATTCGCGAAGATCACAAAATCCGGGAAAATATATAGAAAATCCTATTTTTCTACAAGACGAAGGAAGCCAGAAGGGGGGGGCTGGATATGGGCCACAGGGGGCCCACACCACCCCCTGGCGCGGGCAGCCCAGGTCGCGCCACCAGGTGGTGTGGCCACCCTGGTCCACCCCTGGCACTCCCCTCTGGCGTATATTATCCTCCCGAAACCCTAAGACTCGGGGAGTGACCACACAAAGATTCCGCCGCCTCTGCGGGGTGGAAAATAGCGAGAGAGAAAGATCTCTCCGGCAGACAGATTTCTGCCGGGGGAATTCCTTCCCGGAGAGGGGAGATCATCGCCATCAACACCACCATCAAGCTGGACTTCATCGGGATCATCATCATCATCACCACCACCATCATCACCACCACCATCATCACCATCTCCATATTGCTGTAACAATTGAGTTGAATCTTTCATTAGTTCATAGGGGAAACTTTCCCGGTGTTGATTACTCTTTGTAGTTGACGCTATTGAGTGAACCATTGAATTATTGTTTATGTTCAGATTGTTATACATCATTATTCCATCTCTGATCATGATCCATATGATGTCTTGGGAGTAGTTCGTTTTGTTCTTGAGGACATGGGAGAAGTCATGTTGTTAGTAGTGGAATTGTGTTGAGAAAGATTCAATAGTTTGATATTTAAGTTGTGGTGTGCTTCTTCTAGTGGTGTCATGTAAACATCGACTACATGACACTTCACCTATATGGGCCTAGGGGAATGCATTGTGTATTTGGCTACTAATCGTAGGGGTTGCCGGAGTGATGTAAACACAAGCCCGTTAGGAAACCATTGCACAAGGGACGTAAGGGTCTTAGAGTTTAAAGCTGTGGTTAGGTTTCTACCTTAATTACTTTCTTGTACTTACGATGTTTGCAAGGGGTATAATCACAAGTATGTATTAGTCCTAGGAAGGTCGGTACATTAGCACAGGTTCACCCACACAACACTTAGCATGTTAAAGAAGATTAATCAACTATATGAAGCGAAAGCACTTGACAGTCTTCCCATGTGTCCTCGAGAACGTTTGGTCATCTTAAGTAATACAACCGGCTTGTCCTTTGCTGCATAAAGGATTGGGCCACTTGCTGCATTTATTCCTACTGTCTTTTATTTACTCGTACTTCATTTACTTGCTTTAACAAAAAACCCTAAAAATCCGTTTGCTAAGTATTTGCAGAGAATTCTTGATCCATACCACTAGCCATCACCTTCTGCTCCTCGTTGGGTTCGACACTCTTACTTATCAAAAATACTGCGATACACCCCCTATACTTGTGGGTCATCAGAGGGCCTAGAGTATATCTATCCGTCATCGGGATGGACAAATCCCACTCTTGATCCATGAGCCTCAACATAACACCTTCGTAGCACTGAACCCACCTTTATAGTCACCCTGTTATGGTGTGATGTTTGATGTTATCAAGATACTCTTCTGGTGTTAGTGATTAACATGATCTCATGGTCTAAGGACTAGGATTACTTCATATGATGTTATAGCAATATAAACATAATGACTCCGATCGTAATGCTATACTTTGGATGAATGTTCATCACATCATTCCACCAATGCTGTGACCTCGTTATTAACAACATCCAATGTCCATGATCAAGAAACCTTGATCATCTTGTTAATCAACGAGCTAGTTTATATGAGAGGCATTACTAGGAAATTTCTATTTTGTTTATTAAACACACATGTATTAACGTTTCCAATTAATACAATTATAGCATGCAAAATAAACATTTATCATAAACATGGAATAAGATAATAACCACTTTATTATTGCCTCTCGGGCATATTCCCTTCACGATTATGGAGTCGAATGATGTGACTTTCTTTGAGGGCATCTTTCCCATGAAAGGTATGTCTAGCTTATCAAATCAGGAGATGACTAGTTTATCTAGTAAGGAATTTGTTATAATTCCTGAACCCACTATGCCGATAGAACACTATGATGTTCCTGTGGAGGACGACAATGAATCTCCTAAAAGGAGCAAGAGACAAAGGACTACAAAGTCATTTGGTGATGATTTCATTGTGTACCTTGTGGATGATACTCCCACTTCTATTTCAGAAGCCTATGCATCTCAAGATGCTGACTGCTCGAAAGAAGCTGTCCGTAGCGAGATGGATTCCATCTTAGTAATGGAACTTGGGAAGTAACTGATCGTCCTTATGGGTGCAAACCTGTAGGATGTAAGTGGGTGTTCAAGAAAAAGCTTACACCGGATGGTACTATTGAAAAGTACAAGGCACATCTTGTGACCAAGGGTTATACCTAGAAAGAAGGTGAAGACTTTTTTGATACCTACTCACCTGTAGCCATATTGACCACTATTCGAGTACTACTATCCTTGGCTGCCTCACTTGGTCTTCTCATTCATCAAATGGACGTTAAGACAACTTTTCTAAATGGAGAGCCAGATGAGGAAATTTATATGGAGTAGCATGATGGATTTGTAGTAGATGGTCAAGAAGGAAAGGTGTGGAATTAGTGAAGTCTTTATATGGTATTAAGCAAGCTCCTAAGCAGTGGCACGAGAAGTTTGAAAGAACTCTAACCACTGAAGGATTTGTTATAAACGAAGCTTATAAGTGTGTGTACTATCTCCATGGTAGGGAGAGGGAGTTATTATGTGTCTCTATGTCGATGAGATACTAATATTCGAGACCAACCTCGCTGTTATTGAGGAGGTCAAAGAGTTCCTATCTTGCTGCTTTGAGCTGAAAGACTTGGGAGTGGCTGATGTAATCTTAAACATCAAGCTACTGAAGGATGACAATGGTGGGATTACACTACTTCAGTCCCACTATGTGGAAAAGATATTGAGTCTCTTTGGGTATAGCGACTGCAAGTCTTCACCAACGCCTTATGATCTGAGTGTGCTACTTCGAAAGAATCGAAGGAATGCTAAAGATCAATTGAGATATTCTCAAATTATTGGCTCGCTCATGTATTTAGCTAGTTCTATGAGGCCTGACATCTCCTTTGATGTAAGCAAACTGAGTCGATTTGTGTCAAATCCTGGAGATGGTCATTGGCATGGTCTTGAGAGAGTTTTGCGATATTTGAAAGGCACTGGGAGTTATGGTATTGACTATACTAGGTATCCTCGAGTACTTGAGGGATATAGTGATTCAAACTGGATATCTGATGCTGATGAGATTAAGGCCACTAGTGCTTATTTGTTTACACTTGGTGGTGGCGCTATTTCCTGAAAGTCTTGCAAGCAGACCATCTTAACGAGGTCAACTATAAAAGCAGAACTCATAGCATTAGACACAACCACTATTGAAGTAGAGTGGCTTTGTGAGCTTTTGATGGACTTAGCTGTGGTTGAAAAACCAATACCCGCAGGTTGATACTTATCTTAATGTGTTCCAAGTGGCTTTTCTAAGAAGAGATGTTGTGCTGCAGAATATCTATTGACGAA
Organism: Avena insularis; assembly: GCA_023614405.1. Lineage (NCBI taxonomy): Eukaryota > Viridiplantae > Streptophyta > Magnoliopsida > Poales > Poaceae > Avena > Avena insularis. Next base: position 330,052 of record JAJUPC010000258.1, read on the forward strand.
CACACCTATATGAGTCTGATTGTCAAACATCGCAGTCTGTGAGAGTTGGATGATCTCTAATAAACTCATGAAAGGCCCTGGAGTATGAAGCATCACCTTCAAACCGCGGGGAAACCCAGAGGCAACATTGTAACGGTCTAGATTTTGTGTGAAACTAGTGTGCAGAAAACTTGTAGTTCAAGGCATAGTCCACTATTCAAGTTGCTAGCTAGTGTAGCATGAAGTTTTACGTGGAAGTTCAACTTAACAGTCTCCACTACACATCGGGAATGGAAGTGAGGTGATGTGCCAATGAGACTTTGTGGGGGATTGTTGGAATTTGGTGAGTATTGGGCTGTTGGCCCATTAGACAAATTCTGAAATTCTCTTTGGCACCTTTGTGCATGGCAGCATATGGCTGTGCTAGTGGTGCCAAAGTTTAGTCCCACATTTCTAGTTGAGTAAGGGTTACACCTGCTTATATACTAGGCTGCTCCACCACTCACTAAGGTGTGAGAAGAAGAGCATATCTCGCGCACTCCTCCTCCGATGCCGCCCACCTTGCCTCGCCATGCCTCGCCTCGTCACGACGCGCGCGCTGCGGGTTGCCAGAATCTCGCTGACCGAACTTTATTTTTGTCAGTCGGAAAAATTAATCATAGATTAATTACGAGTCATTAACGGACACGTTAATTAGTCAGCCGTCTCCAGTATTTATGGGACATGGGCTGTTACTGACTCGGACGTGGGTTGAGCCCCACGATCTCACCGACTTGTGCTATATAAGCGTCTGCGCTCAACCTAATCGACACTACCTACATACGCGCCTCCTTCCATTCTATTGCGCCGCCATCTTCGTCTTCCCCATCCCGGCTTACGACGTGCACCACAAATCAGGACAGTAGGCCTCCGGAACCCTGCCTCTTGTGAACCTGTACGGGTGAGGGGCGATCCGGTTTTTTGGGAGCGCTTTCGTGCGACTTGATGACCCACAAGTATAGGGGGTGTATCGCAGTATTTTCGATAAGTAAGAGTGTCGAACCCAACGAGGAGCAGAAGGTACTGCTAGTGGTATGGATCAGGAATTCTCTACAAATACTTAACAAACGGATTTTTAGGGTTTTTTGATAATGCAAGTAAATAAAGTACGAGTAAATAAAAGACAATAAGAATAAATGCAGCAAGTGGCCCAATCCTTTATTCAGCAAAGGATAAGCCGGTTGTATTACTTAAGATGACCAAACATTCTCTAGGACACATGGGATTACTGTCAAGTGTTTTCGCTTCATATAGTTGATCAATCTTCTTTAGTTTGCTAAGTGTTGTGTGGGTGAACCTGTGCTAATGTACCGACCTTCCTAGGACTAATACATACTTGTGATAATACCCCTTGCAAACATCCGTAAGTACAAGAAAGTAATTAAGGTAGAAACCTAACCACAACTTTAAACTCTAAGACCCTGACGTCCCTTGTGCAATGGTTTCCTAACGGGGGTTCAGGTTTCTGTCACTCTGGCAACCCCTACGATTAGTATCCAAATACACAATGCATTCCCCTAGGCCCATATAGGTGAAGTGTCATGTAGTCGACGTTCACATGACACCACTAGAAGAAGTACACCACAACTTAAATATCTGAACACAATTCCACTACTAACAACATGACTTCTCCCATGTCCTCAAGAACAAAACGAACTACTCACAAGACATCATATGGATCATGATCAGAGATGGAATAATGATGTGTAAGAATCTGAACATAAACAATAATTCAATGGTTCACTCAATAGCATCAACTACAAAGAGTAATCAACACTGGGAAAGTTTCCTTAAGAACTATGCAAGATTCAACCCAATTGTTACAGCGATATGGAGATGGTGATGATGGTGCTGGTGGAGATGATGGTGGTGATGATGATCCCCATGAAGTCCCGCTTGATGGTGGTGTTGTTGGTGATGATCTCCCCTCTCCGCGAAGGAATTCCTCTGGCAGAATTCTGTCTACCGGAGAGATCTTTCTCTCTCGGTGTTTTCCGCGCCGCAGAGGCGGCGGAATCTTTTTGTGGTCACTCCCTGAGTCTTAGGGTTTCGGGAGGATAATATACGCAGAGGGGAGAGACAGGGGTGGACCAGGGCGGCCACACCACCTGGTGGCGCGGCCTAGGCTGGCCCGCGCTAGGGGGTGGTGTGGGCCCCCTGAGGCCCATCTCAGCCTCCCCTTCTGGTTTCCTTCGTGTTCTGGAAAAATAGGATTTTCCATGTATTTTCCCGGATTTTCTGATCTTCGCGAATTTTGCCTTTAAACAGCACCTTTCCCATCAGAATCCTGACTGCAGCGGTCCATGCTCCAAAAGTGATCAACCATGCAAAAATAGATAAAATAACATAAGTATCATCCCTTAATATGAAATATATCAATGAATAACAGTAAATTATGATATAGAATAGTGATGCAAAATGGACGTATCAACTCCCCCAAGCTTAGACTTTGCTTGTCCCCAAGCGGAACTGAGCTCAATAAACATGGCCTCGGGTTTATGGAGTGAAAAGTCGATAAAAGAATACGGACAGGAAGCATCACATTCATCAATACATAGATCATAATAGAAGACAACTCACTATTATATAACTTAACTTGCAATAGGTAAAGGAAACTCAAGAAAGATACATACAGTCAATCATAATTGGTAATGGCAAACTTAGCTCTTGGTCGAAGAATAGTTGGCAATTTGCTGGAGTTCACAAATAACTGATTTTCAATGATAACTTTCAAAGTAGTAGACACCAAGATAAGAGCAATGTGCAAAACAAGGAACATAAGAAAAATTATTGAATAAATCAATATATGAATGATTGAAACACAACAACTCAAAATGCTTGCTGAGGTAGAAGGGAATAGGTTTACTGACTCAACTAAAAATTAAAAGAAAGGCCCTTCATAGAGGGAAGCAGGGATTTCAAGTTTCATAAAGAGCTTCCAAAAATTATGGTACTTACTAGCTTTCAGCTCTCATTGCCCCTATCATAGGCATCTTTAGGTGATTAAGGTTAAAGTGACACAACTAAGAGGATATGCTTGACAAGTTATAAGTTGAAATCTCATGCCCCTTACTTACGAGTACCGAACCTCATGCTACTCAACTTCAGTCACAAGTAAGCTCTTATCATTGTAAATACATATGTATCATAAAGAACCGCCAACGGGGTACCCCTTGCACATGATATAGGAGCTATCCCATAATCAAAATGATAAGGCAAGTACACAATGAGCATCTCAACGATCCTTTTATTTGCTATTTGCATAGGTTTTTATTGAGGATGCTTCATAGAGTGCTCATTATGGTTATGCTGCAAGTTTCCACCATGATTAGGCATGGCTTAGGCTAGCGGCCCAGGAATTTCTCTAACACACATATAAACTCCATGATCTTACAAGTTCCCCTTTTATTTCACACCGTCGGGATCCATAAGCAAAAGAATCATGATATCAACGAGGTACAAAGTACCAGTGCAATGTTGAAAGCTTTCCCCATGATACATGGTTCTGCTAACTTCAACTTATAAAGCGCAAGCATATACGCAACAGAGATGGACACAATGGTTCAAGTTTATTAATTGTAAGAAAGTAAGGTGTGCCATCAAGTTCGTGAGAGCTTTAATCACTAATTTTCACATAACAAGTTTAATTTGGAAGGTAGATAAAAACGTGAATTTACTTGGAATAGCAATAATGCTAGTAGGTAGGTATGGTGGACACAAATGGCATAGGTTTTGGTTTAAGGACTGGATGCACGAGAAAAATTCCCTCTCAGTTCAGGTTTTTGGCTAGCAAGGCTGGGTAGCAAGCATAAAAGTTGAAGGAAACAAACAAACATACAAGTGATAAAAACAAATATGCAATCTTCCTCGGAAGCATAAAAGATCTTAACTAGAGAATACTAAACTTATGAGCAAATCAAGAAAGAAAGAAAGATGATGAAATTATGTTTCTTTAAGAGTACTTTTATCTTTTTCATTCAAGCCTCAAAAATAGTGTTGCTACTGACCGAGCCAGGTTTGCCAAAACCAACTAAATTAACTCAATGATCCCAAAGTGATACCAATACTAACGACAAGATCAATCATATAACCATGAGTTGAAAACTAATATAAGATATGCAAAAGAATGAATGATAGAACTTCTCATTAATATTCCATAACGGCAACTCACACCAAGGGATACATATCTAACGAGAGAGGGGACACTTCCATAATGCAAACCATCCTACATGATAACTTCTCTATTCATGATATGACTCTACTAAAAAGGTAAAAAGATAGAAGATAGTGATATGACGCGGCACTACCCCAAGCTTGGAACAAACCAAGAGGATGCCAAAACCTGATGACGAATTACTCCTTCGGTGGTGGTGGTATTTGATGATGCACAAGTATAGGGGGTGTACCGCAGCATTTTCGATAAGTAAGAGTGTCGAACCCAACGAGGAGCAGAAGGTGCTGGCTAGTGGTATGGATCAGGAATTCTCTGTAAATACTTAGCAAACGGATTTTAGGGGTTTTTGATATAGCAAGTAAACAAAGTACGAGTAAATAAAAGACAGTAGGAATAAATGCATAAAGTGGCCCTATCCTTTATGCAGCAAAGGACAAGCCGGTTGTATTACTTAAGATGACCAAACGTTCTCGAGGACACATGGGAAGACTGTCAAGTGCTTTCGCTTCATATAGTTAATTAATCTTCTTTAGCTTGCTAAGTGTTGTGTGGGTGAACCTGTGCTAATGTACCGACCTTCCTAGGACTAATACATACTTGTGATTATACCCCTTGCAAACATCGTAAGTACAAGAAAGTAATTAAGGTAGAAACCTAACCATAGCTTTAAACTCTAAGAACCTTATGTCCCTTGTGCAATGGTTTCCTAACGGGGGTTCAGGTTTCTGTCACTCCGGCAACCCCTACGATTAGTAGCCAAATACGCAATGCATTCCCCTAGGCCCATATAGGTGAAGTGTCATGTAGTCGACGTTCACATGACACCACTAGAAGAAGTACACCACAACTTAAATAACAATCTATTGAATCTTTCTCAATGCAACTCCACTACTAACAACAAGACTTCTCCCATGTCCTCAAGAACAAACGAACTACTCACAAGACATCATATGGATCATGATCAGAGATGGAATAATGATGTATAACAATCTGAACATAAACAATAATTCAATGGTTCACTCAATAGCATCAACTACAAAGAGTAATCAACACCGGAAATGTTTCCCCTATGAACTATGCAAGATTCAACGCAATTGTTACAGCAATATGGAGATGGTGATGAGGGTGCTGATGGTGATGATGGTGGCGATGATGATGATGATCCCGATGAAGTCAAGCTTGATGGTGGTGTTGATGGCGACGATCTCCCCTCTCCGGGAAGGAATTCCCCCGGCAGAAATCTGTCTACCGGAGAGATCTTTCTCTCTCGGTGTTTTCCCCCACGCAGAGGCGGCGGAATCTTTCTGTGGTTGCTCCCCGAGTCTTTGGGTTTCGGGAGGATGATATACGCTAGAGGGGAGAGGCTTGAGTGGGCCAGGGCGGCCACACCACCTCCAGGCGCGGCCTAGGGATGCCCGCGCCATAGGGTGGTGTGGGCCCCCTGTGGCCCATCTCCACTCCATCTTCTGGCATCCTTAGTCTTCTGAAAAAATAGGATTTTCCGTATATTTTCCCGAATTTTCTGATCTTTGCGAATTTTGCCTCCAAACAACACCTTTTCCATCAGAATCCTGACTGCAGCGGTCCATGCTCCAAAAGTCATCAACCATGCAAAAACAGATGAAATAACATAAGTATCACCTCTCAATATGAAATATATCAATGAATAATAGTGAATTAAGACATAGAATAGTGATGCAAAATGGACGTATCAACTCCCCCAAGCTTAGACTTCGCTTGTCCCCAAGCGAAACTGAGCTCAATAAACATGGCCTCAGGTTTATGGAGTGAAGAGTCAATAAAAGAATAGCTTAGATCTTGATAATGGCAAGCTTAGCTCTTGGTCGAAGAATAGCTGATAATTTGCTGGAGTTCACAAATAGCCGGTTTTCAATGATAGCTTTCAAAGTAGTAAACATCAAGATAAGATCAATGTGCAAAGCAAGGAACATAAGAAACATGAGTGAATAAATCATCATATGAATGAATGAAACACAACAACTCAAAATACTTACTGAGATAGAAGGGAGTAGGTTTACTTACTCAACTACAAAGTAAAAGAAAGGCCCTTCAAAGAGGGAAGCAGGGATTGCAAGTCTCATAAAGAGCTCCCAAAAATTATGATACTTACTAGCTTTCAGCTCTCATTGCCCCTATCATTGGCATCTTTAGGTGACTAAGGTTAAAGTGACACAACTAAGAGGATATACTTGACAAGTTATAAATTGAAGTCTCATGCCCCTTACTTATGAGTACCGATGCTCATGCTACTCAACTTTAGTCACGAGAAAGCTCTTGTCATTGTAAATACATGCGTATCATTGAGAACCGCCAACGGGGTACCCCTTGCACATGACACAAGAGCTATCCCATAATCAAAATGACAAGGCAAGCAGATAGTGAGCATCTTAGCGATCTTTTTATTTGCTATTTGAATAGGTTTTTATTGAGGATGCTTCATAAAATGCTCACTATAGTTATGCTGCAAGTTTCCACCATGATTAGGAATGGCTTAGGCCCAGGCGTTTCTCTAACACACATATAAACTCCATGATCTTAAAAGTTCCACTTTTATTTCACACCGCAGGGATCCATAAGCAAAATAACATGATATCAACCCTGTACAAAGTACCAAATGAAGTGCTGAAAGCGGTCCCATGATACATGGTTCGGCTAACTTCAACTCATAAAGCGCAAGCATATACGCAACAAAGAAGGACCCAATGGTTCAAGTTTATTAAATGCAAGAAAGTAAAGTGTGCCATCAAGTTCGTGAGAGCTTTAATCACTAATTTTCACATAACAAGTTTAATTTGGGAGGTAGATAAAACAAGAATTTACTTGAAATAGCAATAATGCTAATAGGTAGGTATGGTGGACACAAATGGCAAAGGTGTTGGTTTAAAGGAGGTGGATGCACGAGAAGAATACCCTCTCAGTACAGGTTTTTGGCTAGCAAGGCTGGGTAGCAAGTATAAGAGTTGAAGGAAACAACCAAACATACAAGTGATAAAGACAAACATGCAATCTTCCTTGGAAGCACAACAGATCTTAACTAGAGAATACTAGACTTATGAGCAAATCAAGAAATAAAGATGCTGAAATAATTTTTCTTTAAAGGTACTTTTATATTTTTCATTCAACACTCAAAAATAGTGTTGCTACTGACCGAGCCAGGTTTGCCAAAACCAACTAAATTAACTCAATGATCCCAAAGTGATACCAATACCAACAACAATATCAATCATATAACCACGAATTCAAACTAATTAAGCTATGCAAAAGAGTGAATGATAGAACTTCTCATTAATATTCCATAACGGTAACTCACACCAAGGGATACATATCTAACGAGAAAGGCGACACTTCCATAATGCAAACCATCCTACATAATAACTCCTCTGTTCATGATATGACTCTACTAATAAGGTAAAAAGATAGAAGATAGTGATATGATACCGCGACACTCCCCCAAGCTTGGAACAAACCAAGGGGATGCCAAACCTGATGACGAGTTACTCCTTCGGTGGTGGTGGTATCCTCTCAATGAGCTCTCTGATAAGTTTCCCCAAGTCCTCAATCTCAAAGGTGAGATTACGAATAAGCTATGAGTTTTTCTCAATGTGGCTCATGATCATGTCGGGTTGAGAATTCCGGCTCTTGCTATTCTTTCCCCACTCTTCCTCCTTGAAGTATTCTTTTCCTGCATTGGCTAGAATGAGGCAAATCCCAATTGGAGGGTAATTTCTCCTTGGGCATATTCTGGTATTGATGCTCATGGATAAGGATTTGAAAGGATTCCTGGTGCATGGAGGAAATGAACGTGGAGCCAACCTGTGATGAGGAGCTTTCCCCCCAGTCTGCATCCGTGCCGTCCTTCTAACCCTGGTAGGTTTCACCACTCCAATTCTTGCAATGGTAGTGCCGGTGTGCGGACGTTGGCCTTGCTCCTCTTCACCTTCACTCTTGATCTCCTTCTCCTTCCCGAGGTCTTGGAGGTCTTCCTCCATATGCTCCTACCCTTTATCCTTGGCGGACACCATTGTGTTTCTAAGCTTTCAAAGAGTATATCCTGGCAGAAACAGATCGAAACAAAAACACAACGGAAACACGATATATGAACCTCGGGGGATCCGGGGGGTTATATATTACGAAGTTTCATATCAAAAGGAAGGTACTGGGAGAAAACGAGTCGGAGGCGGAGTCCCGGGTGGACTCACCACCTGGTTGCGTGGCCAGGGGCGGGCCCGCGCCACAGGGTGGTTTGAGCCACCCTGGCTCCATTTCCGTCCCTTTTTCGCTTCGTAGCTTTCCTTATCGACTGAAAACTACAAAAATATAGTTGGATTGTATTTTCACGGAACTTTTCTTACTAGAACTGTTACCTATTTGAAAACAGACTCTGCAGGTCTCTGAATTTGGTATCTAGTAGATTCTCTCGGAGTCACCACTTGAATAACATTAATATCTTCATCTTCATATACTTATTACTTGAGTCATAGAACCTTTCTCTTCCTTATTACACCATTATCTCCACTTCCTGGAAATTTCTTTCACATAAAACTTCACACAGTTCCCATTAGCAATATTAGTATATGTGAAGTGATAAAACCTTTTGAATCCAACTTCAACTGAAAACCAACAAAACATAAGCTACTGTAGCAACTCCTTCCGAAAACCCAAAAATAATTCATAAAGGAAATCGAATAAAGAAGCAAATGCAAGATTGGCTAAATCTGTCAAAACAGACCAGCAGGTAAAGATCAATTTTTTCGAAAATCTTCTGTTGCTCAAATCAAAAAGTGCAAAACTATCGAAAGTTAAATAACAACCAGGGGAAGAAGCACAAAAAATTACAGCTCAATCCGACATACATAGGTCTCTCACGAAGTTTTACGGTGAAGCACAAAAATCTGTTTCGGGACAACAACTTCACCAAATCTTCTCTCTCATTAGAGGTTGATCTTGACACAAAAACCAAACAAAACGGATAAGGAGCGGTTATTACCGAAGTAATAACTTCCAAGACTCAAAGAAACAAAAACAAACTAAAAGCAAAAAACAAATTGGGTTGTCTCCCATAAAGCTCTTTCTTTATAGCCATTAAGATGGGCATGATAATTTTGAAGAAACTCTCAATTGAAGGGAAAGAGAGCATTAAGAAGCAAAAACACACACACATTTAAGTCTAACCCACTTCTTATGCAAGGGAATTTTGTAAACAAACAAGTTATTGAAACCAGAGGCTTCTTGCATAAGAAGGAAAAACAAGTGCAACATAAAAACTTTCAGCATAAAACGAGGAAACTTGATATTATTGAGATACATAAGAACACTTTTCCCTCTCTCATAGTAGCTTTCAGTATCATGCATAAACTTAACGATATAGCTAGCACAAGAACCATCATAGCAATTATCACTTATTCTAACAGAAAACACAGGAATACTAGCTCTCATAACACTACTATGTGAAACAATATTAGAGGTATCCTTACAAAGGATAGTGTGTCCCTCTTTTCCATATTTAGTGACAAACTCTTTCACATTTGCTATTATAGGTTCATCAACCATTTGTTTATCAGGTTTAACAGCTTTATTTGTACTTTCATTAACCATACTAGCTATCATAGAATGTTCCTTTACCTTAACTGGAAAAGGCATTTTCTCAATATAAGGTCCAGGTAAAACATGATTAGCAGTATAAACTTCAGTATTTCTTGAAGGAACACTCTTAGCAATATCTTTATAAGGTTCATGATACTTATTCCACTTCTTTTTAGGTACTTCAATATAGGAAGCAAAAGCCTTAAAATAAGAAGCAATAACTTGAGAGTCATCAGTTCCCATAAAAGATTTTTAATATTTTGAAAGTCATCAGTTCCCATAAAAGATTCAATGCATTCATAATCATAATTTATACCTGACTTTCTACCTTTCTCATTCTCCCAAGCTTCAGCATTGTCTTGAATATGGTCCAGAAGATCCCATTTAGCTTCTTCTTCCATGCAAGTGAATGATCCAGCACAAGAAGCATCCAATAAATCTTTATCATGTAGAGGGAGCCTTGCATAGAAGTTATTGATAATAATATTGTTGGGGAGCTCATGAATGGGACATTTGAGCATTAGTAACTTCAATATCCTCCAAGCTTGAGCTGTACTCTCTCCATCAAGAGGCCAAAAGTTGTATATGTGATTCCGATCTTTATGAATCTCACTAGGAGGATAAAACTTTGAGTAAAAGAGAGGCACTATTTCCTCCCATTCCAGAGCTGGACAATTCTTCAGCAGCTTATACCAGTCCTCAGCTCTTCCTTTCAGTGATAATGAGAATAACTTCTTCTTAACTTGATCTGTAGTAATACCTGCACACTTGAACAACCCGCATAATTCGTGTATAAAGAGTAAATGATCACCGGAATGGACAGTTCCATCCCCAACATAGTAGTTATCCATAACACGATCAATAATTCTTGTAGGTATTTTGAAAACATCATTCTCAGCAGGTGGTGGCTTATCTACTACCTTAGCAGTGGTAGTAGCATTACCAAATAAGAAACTCAGCGAATTATCCATAACGAAAATAAAACAACTAATAGAAGTAAACAATACTCACAGTAGAAGTTTCCTTTACCAGTTCCACTCTCCAATAGCGCTTCACTCCCCGGCAACGGTGCCAGAAAATAGTCTTGATGACCCACAAGTATAGGGGGTGTATCGTAGTATTTTCAATAAGTAAGAGTGTCGAACCCAACGAGGAGCAGAAGGTGCTGGCTAGTGGTATGGATCAGGAATTCTCTGCAAATACTTAGCAAACGGATTTTTAGGGGTTTTTCATATAGCAAGTAAACAAAGTACGAGTAAATAAAAGATAGTAGGAATAAATGCAGCAAGTGGCCCAATCCTTTATGCAGGAAAGGACAAGCCGATTGTATTACTTAAGATGACCAAATGTTCTCGAGGACACATGGGAAGACTGTCAAGTGTTTTCGCTTCATATAGTTGATTAATCTTCTTTAGCTTGCTAAGTGTTGTGTGGGTGAACCTGTGCTAATGTACCACCCCATCCAAGACTAATACATACTTGTGATTATACCCCTTGCAAACATCCGTAAGTACAAGAAAGTAATTAAGGTAGAAACCTAACCACGGCTTTAAACTCTAAGACCCTTACGTCCCTTGTGCAATGGTTTCCTAACGGGGGTTCAGGTTTCTGTCACTCGGGCAACCCCTACGATTAGTAGACAAATACACAATGCATTCCCCTAGGCCCATATAGGTGAAGTGTCATGTAGTCGACGTTCACATGACACCACTAGAAGAAGTACACCACAACTTAAATAACAATCTATTGAATCTTTCTCAACGCAACTCCATTATAAACAACAAGACTTCTCCCATGTCCTCAAGAACAAAACGAACTACTCACAAGACATCATCTGGATCATGATCAGAGATGGAATAATGATGTATAACAATCTGAACATAAACAATAATTCAATGGTTCACTCAATAGCATCAACTACAAAGAGTGATCAACACCGGGAAAGTTTCCCCTATGAACCATGCAAGATTCAACACAATTGTTACAGCAATATGCAGATGGTGATGAGGGTGCTGATGGTGATGATGGTAGTGGTGATGATGATGATGATCCCGATGAAGTCCAGCTTGATGGTGGTGTTGATGGCGACGATCTCCCCTATCCGGGAAGGAATTCCCCCGGCAGAAATCTGTTTGCCGGAGAGATCTTTCTCCCTCAGTGTTTTCTGCCCTGCCGAGGCGGCGTAATCTTTCTGTGGTCGCTCTCCGAGTCTTAGGGTTTCAGGAGGATGATATACGCCAGAGGGGAGAGGCTGGAGTGGGCCAGGGCGGCCACACCACCTCTAGGCGCGACCTAGGGCTGCCCGCGCCATGGGGTGGTGTGGGCCCCTTGTGGCCCATCTCCACTCCATCTTCTGGCATCCTTAGTCTTCTGGAAAAATAGGATTTTCCGTATATTTTCTCGGATTTTATGATCTTCACGAATTTTGCCTCCAAACAACACCTTTTCCATCAGAATCCTGACTGCAGCGGTCCATGCTCCAAAAGTCATCAACCATGCAAAAACAGATGAAATAACATAAGTATCACCTCTCAATATGAAATATATCAATGAATAATAGTGAATTAAGACATAGAATAGTGATGCAAAATGGACGTATCAGTATTCTTTCGATGAGCTCTTTGATCAGTTTCCCCAAGTCCTCGATCTCGAAGGTGAGATTACGAATCAGCTGTGAGTTTTGCTCAATGCGGCTCATGATTATGTCGGGTTGAGAGTCCCAGCTCTTGCGATTCTTTCCCCACTCTACATGCTTGAAGTCTTCTTTTCCTGCATGGCTAGAGGAAAATCCCAATTGCAGGGTAGTTTCCCCTTGGGCATATTCTGGTATTGATGCTCATGGATAAGGGTATGGAAAGGATTCTTGGTGCGTGGAGGAAGTGACCGTGGATCCAAGCAGTGACGAGGAGTTTTCCCCCAGTCTGCATCCGTGCAGTCCTTCTAACCTTGGCAGGTTTTGTCACCACTCCAATGCTTGCAATGGTAGTGTCGGTGTGCGGATGTTGGCCTTGCTCCTCTTCATCTTCACTCTTGTTCTCCTCCTCCTGACCGGGGTCTTGGAGATCTTCCTCCATATGTTCCTTTCCCTTATCCTTGGCGGACACCATTGTGCCTCTAAATCTAGGACTGTACCTGTCAGAAACAGATCAAAACGAAAACACGACGAGAGCACGATATACGAACCTCGGGGGATCTGGGGGATTATATATTACGAAGTTTCACAACAAAAGGAAGGTACTGGGAGAAAACGGGTCGGAGACAGAATCCGAGGTGGCCACACCACCTGGTGGCGCGGCCAGGGGTGAGCCCGCGCCACAGGGTGGTGTGAGCCACCCTGGCTCCGTTTTCGTCCCTCTTTCGCTTCGTAGCTTTCCTTATTAGCTAAAAACTGCAAAAATATAACTGGACAGATCTTTCGCGGAACTTTTCTTACCAGAACTGTTACCTATTTGAAAACGGACTCTGCAGGTCTCTGAATTTGGTATTTAGTAGATTCTTCCGGAGTCACCACTTGAATAACATCAATATCTTCATCTTCATACACTTATTGCTTGAGCCATGAATCCTTTCACCTCCTTATTACACCATTATCTCCACTAATCTGAAAATTTCTTTCACACAAAACTTCACGCAGTTCTCATTAGCAACATTAGTATAAGTGAAGTGATAAAACCTTTTGAGTCCAATTTCAACCGAAAACCATCAAAACAAGAGCTACTGTAGAAACTCCTTCCAAAAACCCAAAAAGAATTCAAAAAGGAAATCGATTAAAGAAGCAAATACAAGAGTGGCAAAATCTGTCAAAACAGACCAGCAGGTAAAGATCAATTTTTTCAAAAATCTTCTGTTGCTCAAATCAAAAAGTGTAAAACTAACGAAAGTTAAATAACCACCTGGGGCAGAATCACAAAAAATTACAGCTCAATCCGACATACAGAGAGCTCTCACAAATTTTTACGGCAAATCACAAAAATCTGTTTCGGGACAGCAACTTCCCCAAATCTTACTTCTCTCTCATTAGAGGTTGATCTTGACACAAAAACCAAAAAAAAAGGATAAGGAGAGGTCATTGCCGAAGTAATAACTTTCAAGACTCAAAGAAACAAAAACAAACTGAAAGCACAACTAAATTGGGTTGTATACAAAAAAGCTCTTTCTTTATAGCCATTAAGATGGGCATGATAATTTTAATGATGCTCACATAGCAATATGAATTGAAAAAAAGAGAGCATCAAGAAGCAAAAATACACATGTTTAAGTCTAACCCACTTCCTATGCAAGGGAATTTTTTAAACAAACAAGTTATTGAAACCAGAGGCTACAAGCATAGGAAGCCATCGTGGCTGATGTGTGAGAGGGCCAAAGAAAACACAAGAACACCACAACCCAGTGTGAAGAGAGGAAAAAGAAGGAGAGGTGATTTCTCTCCAGATTTCTGAGATCTCACCGGTTTGTATTTAAACTGGTGTTTGGAGGCTTAAACATGTTTGGATCGGGTCGAAACTTGGTTTGTTCCTTACTTTGAGTACTTTGATCTGGTTAGCTAGTTTGAGATTTGGACTAGTATAGCTTCAGATTTGGAAGCGGTTTAGTTAGTTCGGACTGCTGTAGTTTTAGCACAAAGCAATTTTGGTGGACGAACAGTTTGGGCACGCAAATAGTGTCCGACTGAGCTGAAATTTGGTGTGTATGTTGAAATCTCGTATGTCTGCTTGTCCACCAATTTTGTGCTGATTGGATCTGAAGTTTAAGAGCAGGTTTCTGATTGCCGAAGAGGGCATAAACTATGATATCTCCACTTTGTTGTAATCTCCCTTTGAAGTGGTTGTTGTTGTTGCTGCTGATGTTGTTACCGGTTGGAAACGTGTTGAGTGTGTTGTACATATCTCACTACTGCCGAAAGGATTAGCCTCCTGGTGGTTAGTGACTGGCAAAACTTTGCATGTCACTAGTATGTATTCCTAGTTACGGGTGCAGATAAGCCTGTCACTAGTACAAAACACTAGTAACAGGCGCATAAAATCGACAGTCACTAGTAGCTCTATTGGAGGGCAGCTGAACAGAAAAATTACTTAGTGACGGCGTGTATGAATGTCTATCACTAAGGACGGCACGAGTAGTGACAGACCCAAATAATGGCTGTCACTAGTATTTTCCGTGCATGCCAACTGCAAGGGGCAATTTCTTAGTGACAGGAAACACTAAAGGCCTGTCACTGAAGTGATGGCGGCTATAAGCTATTTGTCACTCGGAGAGGTTAGATCAGATGTTTTACCCAAAAGTATTTCTTAGACTATATTCAAAGTTAATAGCTCATTAAGGTAATCATGGTGATCAAAACGAAAGCTCCCATACTCGCTGCAAGTGCATGCGCTGGAAAAAACTCATCTTCTGGGATCCTAGTGCATATAAAGTAAGGCAAGGGAAATGAGTACAAACTCATTCAAATTTCACCAGAGATTGAAATACTATTCTCACATCAATTGACTGAACCAGTTAAGCTGACACAATGATCAGTATGGTTTATTATAGATAAAAGAAGCATTGTACATCCAACCGTCACTAGTCTAGCAAACATGGGATCAGAGATAACTAAAAGTACCAGATTGAATTATTCTCCCCGATGGAGTTTGACACCTTCAGTGCAGATAATACATTATCTGGATATTCAGTCCTTCAACGAGTACTTCTTCCCGTGAATGCTGAAACTTCCGGCTCTTCTTTCTTCGGGTCCTCCTTTACATGCATTTCAGGTACCTAGCATTGTTGGACAAAATGTTACGATGACAAAAGCGTTTAAAAATGGAAACCTAGATGGTGGTGTAGCACTCGGGTTGCAGGCGGAGCGTGTTGCGGCTGGCTGCTATGGAGCCAAGCAGGACAGCGCCATCATGGCAGACATTGTGGCTTACCGCTATTAAGCCAAGCAGGACAGCGCCATCACGGTGGACATTGCGGCTTGCCGCTGCAAATTGCTGGGATTAGCGCGACACACTGTGGCAGAATGGCCAGGTTACAAGTAGACAATTAACCATACCACATCAAAATTTGCACAAGGACCAGGGATTACAGGTTGCCTAAATTGAAGATAGCTATACGACTACATGGCAATATAAATGACCAAGTGAACCAAGGAAGCATCAGGGAGATAGTACTGCCTGCACGATTGAAATTACCAAGTAGATTGACAGTATCAAATAGTCTTTCTGCATCATTTTGTCACTGCACTACACTGCAATGACATGTAATGCACAATAGACAACTGATGAGTGATTACTTGAACAAGATACATGTAAAGGGATGAGTTTAGGCATTTAACCGGTACAAAGAAAAAAGGAATTCTTGCATGGAAGAGAAAAGCTAGACATACTTTACTTCGTTTGTACGATGACATAATAGTGGTTCAATTTTATTAGTACTCGAGTATATTAGGGAAAACAATCAACATAATAGTATTGTGTTACTCTAGTATTCTTCCTCAGGAAATTGTCTTAGTACACCAGAAATTGTCTACTGGAATACTACAAGTAGAAGAAACAGTAGTTTACATAAATCAGGATTTTGAGCACACCGCAGTACCAAGTATCCTACCATTTAACCTGATATTGGACAGACTTACTTCAATATCCTACCTATCTCGCTAGAAGAAATCTCTATAACCATTTAAATCCTAAAACAGAAAGAAAATTAGAGCACAATAGCTTCAGGATCCAAGAAAAAGTGAGCAAATTACAGAGAGGAAACTCTCCAAGTTTGATCTGAACTGAAGCAAAGTTGAACTGAAACAAAGCAGCAGCCGGGACAGGGGATGAGAATGAGGTGACCACGGGCGGGCGGCCAAGCGCGAAGGTGGCATCCCAGGCGGCGGCTGATGGGGAGGGTGGTAGGAGATTGAGGAAGAGGTCGGTGGTGTGGCGCTGGAGGGCGTCGATCTCGCGGTCCGGGAGTTCAACAACGGCGTGAGGGCCCGCTGAGGAGGGTGCGAGGGGCCAATCCGGGCTCGGTGCGGCGGTCGAGCCTGCGGCGCTTCCGTCGGTAGGCGCGGACGTGAGCGGCGACGAATCCGCCCCGGAGTCCAGCTCGATGTACAAATCCCAACCCGAGTCGGACCCAGATGCGGTTTCTCTGCCATAATAAGGTCGATTTTCCCATCATTTGCGGTACGAAATAACGGAGCTCCATCGATTTGGGCGAAGCTGAATTTGGCCTAGCACGGGATCGAATTCGGCGGCGAATTGAATGGAGCTTGGCGACGGCTTGAAGGCAGTTGGGCGACGACAATGAGATGGGTCTACTGAAGGTAGTATTCGGGGCAACCATCGTTTTAGCTGTATTTTATATACACTCGTTCCACTAGTAAGTCAAACTTTCTCACTAGTTTCAATGGTTACAACACTAAATCCTTCTCATCACGTTTCCTAGAGTCCTCGTTTCGAGTTCCCTTGGGCATATATTTTTTCTTTTTTCTTCAGAATTTTTCGATTATCTTTAGTGCTTTTGCCAATTAACTTGAATTTACATGTACTATAGAGATGGATCGAAGTCGGATGTACAAAGAGGACCGCATGACACAAAGTTTTCATGATCATGTGAACGACTTTCTTGATACCGCGGATCTAGATATGTCGTGAAGGGGTGGCACGAAGATATGTTGTTCGTGTAGCTCTTGTCAAAACTTAACTTTGTTTGAAAGGAAATCTGGGTCCTTGCACATGCACCTGCTGCGTTGGGGTTTCATGGAAGGTTATACAAGGTGGAAAAGTCATGGGAGGAGCCTGAGGTTGTTGACGATGACAAAGGGTTTGATGGCGATGCACGTCATGAAGAGTCATCCGAAGAAGATATGGACGAACCCGAAGATTTTATACATGATGCGGAGGACACCATAGTGGATTCAGATGATTTGGTCAAATTGGCCAATGACCCTCATGTGCAAGAGCAGGTTCTGAAGGGCAAGGAGAACATTAGAGCTTCCGACAGAGAGTGGGCCAAGTTGCAGACGCTGGTGAAAGACTCAGACACTCCCTTGTATCCTGGCTGCGATCCGGAGTACACCCGCCTATCGGTGACGCTCGAACTTCTAAGGATGAAGGAGTTCCACAACGACACAGATGGAAGCCTCGATGATACATTGGAGTATCTTAGAAAGGTCTTGTCGAAGGAGAATGTGTTGCATAGAAGTTGCGATGAGGCCAAGAAAATTGTGTGCCCTCTTGGATTGGAACTGATTAGATACCATGCTTGTCCGAATGATTGCATCATTTATTGTGGGGAGTACGAGAAACTAAAGAAGTGTCCAGAGTGCAATGCATTCCCGTTCAAGCGGGGAAAGAGCCCACAAGCGAAAACCGTCGAAATATTAATGAGCGATGCTCCTCCAAAGGTTGTATGGTACCTTCCAATCATTCCATGTTTGAAGCGTCTATTCGCAAACAAGAATGAGACAAAGTTGTTGCGTTGGCACGAGGAGGGATGGAAAAAGGACGAGGGTGTGATGAGACACCCTGCAGATGCTTGCCAGTGGCAAGCAATTGACGCCGCATTCCCATCGTTTGGAGGAGACCCGAGGAACATAAGATTTAGTACGAATACGGATGGAATCAATCCTTTCGGCAACATGAGCAGTAGGCACAACACTTGGCCCGTTGTTATGTGGATGTACAACCTCCCTCCATGGCTATCTCTGAAGCGGAAGTACATACACTTATCTTTGCTCATTCAAGGCCCAAAGCAACCTGGGAACGATATCAACATGTACATGAAACTACTATATGAGGAGTTGGCGACACTATAGGCAGGGGTCGACGTATGGGACCCTTGTGGAGAAGATAACTTTAATATGAAAAGTTTGCTGCTCACAACAGTCCAAGACTATCCAGCCTTAGGATATCAATCCTGCCAGTGTGTCCATGGATACAACGCATGCGTGCAGTGCATGGATGATACAACTAGTCGTCGCCTATCGGGCTCTCAAAAAATCATGTACACGGGGCATCGAAGATGGCTTCTAGAAGGTAATCCATGGAGGCAAGAAAAATAAAAGTTTGACAATACATTTGAGATCCGATCAAAGGCACATAAGAGGAGCTGGCCGGGAAGAAATATTAGACATGTTGAACTCTTGGGATGAGTGCCCTAAGGCGGGAAAAAGCAGAAGAAGGTAAAGCCGTTGGAGGGCCTGTGGAAAACAAAATCTGTATTCTGGGAATTGGAATACTGGCCATATCTTGACACACGACATTGCATAGATGTCATGTATGTTGAAAATAATGTGTGTGAGAGCTTGCTTGGTCCCTTGCTCCACTTTCTAGACAAGACAAAAGATGGAACGAAGGCAAGAGCAGACTTGGAAAATCTTAGGATACGAAGGGAACTATGGGCAAAAGAGGAGAATAATAATGAAGGAAGAGGTGTCACGAAAATGAAGACAAAGTGTCTTGATGGCCCAAAATATATCAAGCTCGTTGGGGAACCCCAAGAGGAAGGTATGATGAGCACAGCAGTAAGTTTTCCCTCAGTTATGAAACCAAGGTTATCTATCTACTAGGAGCAAGGAAACACCTCCAAGGTGTTGCTAGTTGGACTTTGGCAGGGCGCACTACTGGCGCCAACAGCAACGTGGAAACCTGCACAACACAACCATAGAACTTTGCCCCCAACTTACAGTGAGGTTGTCAATCTCACCGGTTTTGCTGAAAACAAAGGATTAAACGTATTGTGTGGAAGAAAGTAATTGCTTGCATAAAGTAAATAGAAAGTAGTAAACAGTTGTAGTTGATGGTAAAAGAAAGGACCGGGGTCCATAGTTCACTAGTGGTGGCTCTCCTTAAGATAGAAGAGTTGTTGGGTGAACAAATTACAACGGGGCAATTGACAACATAGAGAAAGCAATATGCATATACTACTCATCTTGACTCCTTTGAGATTTGATTGGGCATTACAACATTATACATAGACCGTAATCCAACTGCATCTATGACTAATAATCCACCTTCAGGTTATCATCCGAACCCCCTCCAGTATTAAGTTGCAAGTAACAGATAATTGCATTACGCATTGCGTGTAAAGTAAACAATACGATTGTTCTATGAATAAAGGATTGTTGTTTTCTCCCTAGTAGCAACAACACATCTATTACTTTAGATATTTCTGTCACTTCCCCAGATTACTAGAGGCATGCACCCACTATCGAGCATAAATACTAACTCTTGGAGTTGCTAGCATCTACTTGGCCAAGATAGCTACTAACAACGGAAAGCATGCAAGATCACAAATAACAAAGACATGATAGAATCAATAATCAATCTGAAATAGCATCTCAATATCCATTGGATCCCCGCAAACACAACATGTAGAATTACAAATAGATGATCTTGATCATGAACGGAGCTCACAAGATCTAAACATGATAGCATAAAGGAGAAGAACCAGCCATCTAGCTACTACATGGACCCGTAGTCCAAGTATGAACTACTCACGCACCACACCGGAGGCTTGCATGGTGATGAAGAAGGCCTCTAGGGTGAATTCTCACCTCCGGTAGGGTGCCGGTAAGAGCTTCAGATCCCTCCCGATCTAGGGATGGAGATGACGGTGGCTACAGACTCTTTCGTGGAATTTTGATCGGGTACTTAGGGTTTCTGTATCAGAGGCATCTTATAGGCGAAAGGGGAGGCCAAGGGTGCCCAGGTGCGGACCACCCTAAGCGTGGGCCAGGCTTGGCCACGCGACCAGGTGGTGTGGCGGCTCCCTGGCCCCTCTTCGTCTCATATTCTGGCTCCGTGTCCCTCTCGGTGAAAAACTGACTTTGGCTTTTATCCGGTCCAATTCCGAGAATATTCATTTTCTGACTTTCCTGGAACCAAAAACAGTAGAAAACAAGCAGCTGGCACTGTGGCTCTTGTTAATAGGTTAGTCCAAGAAAGTGTATAGAAAGTACTCCAAAGTGTGGACAAAACATAAGAAAGTAGATAAAACCAAGCATGGAACATCAAAAATTATGGATACGTTTGCAACGTATCATGTCCCCCCGCTTATTACACTCCAAGTAAGGCAGAACTTGAATTATTTTTCAAGTGCCTTCAAAGTGTGAAGGTTACTTTCGGCTACTCGGCCAACATACAGAGACATCTTGACATGAAGATCCACAAATTAATCGGTATGAAGTCGCATGATTGACATGTTATGATCACACAGAAACTTTTGGTTGCAATTAGGGGACTTATGGAGCCATGGGTTCGGAAGACAGTGTTGGACCTCTGCAACTTTTTTGACACTATCTCTCAAAAGTCGATTACGAAAAAGCGTTGCCAACTACTGTAAGAAAAGATCATTGTCATACTATGTGAGCTAGAGATGTACTCCCCCCTCGTTCTTCAACATCATGGTGCATCTCATGATCCATATTGTCCTAGAGATAATCGACCAAGGTCCCGTGTTCCTACACAACATGTATGCATTGGAAAGATTCAATGGGTTCGGGAAGTGTTTTTTCGTAATAGATACCATCCAGATGGAAGCATCATCCATGGTTATATACCGAAGGAGTGCATCGAGTTCTGCACGGATTACATGAAAGTAGACAAACCTATTGGTGTACCTACTAGTCGACACCTTGGCAGGCTTGGTGGTGAGGGTCACCGACGTGGAAAGAAGGATCTAGATGTGCAAAGTGCTGCAATCAGTCGATCAGATGACTACGATAGAGCACACTTAGTGGTGTTGCAACACACTTTGGTGGTCCGGCCCTATGTTCGTATGCACCTGGAAATGTTGCAAAAGAAGAATCCCAAAAAGAAAAGTGTTGCACTTATGAAAGAGCACAACACAAACTTTGCAAAGTGGCTCAAAGATCATTTTGAGGAAAACTCATGTTCAAAGGATGACGAGGATGCATTAGATGTGTACTATTTGGCGCAGGGCCCCTTGGTCAATGTTGTCACACGTCAAGCATATGCCATCAATGGACACACATTCTATATAGACGCATAGGACCATAAAAGTGTATACCAGAACAGCAGTGTGACGATGAAGGCACTAACCGGCAAGAAAAAAGATACATACTATTGAAGGATCGAAGAGATATGCGAGTTGGATTACAATATCTCTGTTATCCCCATGTTCTGAGTTAGGTGGGAGGAACAAATCAATACCGATGAAGACAATTTCAGTACCATGGTCATATCGCCACCGACACCTATTGGGGAGAGAAATGTGAAAGCCATAAGCGCTAGAAAGGAGCCATGGGTATTAGCTAAACAGGTGGCACAATGCTTCTATATAACCGACCCACAAGCGCCCAACCGTGTAGTCGTGAGAGGAGGAAAAAGGAGTATCGTCGGGGTGGATAGTGTCATTGATGAAGAGGTCTATGACCAATTCAATGATCCAAATACTGATGAAGAGGACGAAGCTACCCAAATCTCCGTACCTACCAGAAGAGATCAAACTACATTATCCATCACGCGTCCCTTCAAAAGATGTAGTCACTCCGAGAGTCTAACATATACGCGGAAGAAAATCAAGACTACGATTGAGAAGATTGTTGATGATGACAAAACCGAAACCTAATTTGTTTCGATGCAAGATGTTATGAACTACCCTATATTTTCATGAATTTTAGTTTTTTCTAAGTGACGAGGGTTAAACTCATCAATGCCCATTGTTATGGACTTGGGTTTTGGAGGAGGGAGCGCTGGAGGCATCAATCGGCTAGCAAGCAAGCACACAGGAATGCAAGGTTTATCTAGGTTCAGGCCTCGTAGAGGTCCCTACTCCTGCTTGTCTGCTCTTGGAATTATCGAGGGAGTCGAAAGTTATAGGGGGTGTGCAGATGCAATATGGCGATGGTTGTGCAAACTAGGGTTGTGATCGTCCTCCTCACCGCCCCCTCCTAGCCTTTATATAGATAGGCTAGGTCTCGGGTAGCAGGTCGAGTCAGTTACACATTAGGATTTGTCCCTTTAAACTTTCTATCTTAAGCTTCGTCTTGTGCTGCAAGCAATCGGAGTCTCCGTGAGTCACCCGAATCCTGTATTGGGCCCTTGTAACACCGTGGGCTTCTGCCATGCCTGGACCGTATATGCCAAACATGAGTACCTGTAAGGTATACCCACGTCAGTAGCCCCCGAGTGTCCAGTGGAATTGCAGATTCGAGTGGAGACTTTATGAAGTCTTTCGAGTGCATAGCCGAGCACATTTTCGAGTGCTTTGATTGATGTCATAGGGATTGTTGATATATGTGCCTGATTCATCCAATCCATCGGGATCAGTTAACTTCCTTAGGGCAAAACAATGTAATCTACTCAAACTCAAGTCCCCGGACTCGAATTCGGAAAAGTGCTGGTGTAATTCAACTCACGCTGCAGAGGTCTTACAGGAGTCGAATCCCAGTATGTAAGTGTGAGCACTCGACGTGTCCGTCAAGTCTTATTCATTGTACCTGTAGGTACGGATTTATTTCTGGTAGAGAGCAGCATATGCGTTGCCAGGCATTACTCAGGTCTTATCTTCACGCTGTAAGCGCGACATCCGAATTTTGTCATCGCGGAGATGATTCGGGTGACCCAGGAGAAGCAGTCTCTTTGTGGGGAAATATGAGGCAGAGTCGCCATAATATTTGGGTGTGGATGTTATCAACACACAGTGTAATGTATAAGAAAGAATCATAGCGTGCGCGACCAGCTCTCCCTATGGGAGTAGCCCCCCGAGTGCCTATTCGAGTCGTAGACTCGAGAGGGGACTATAAGTATTTTCCGACTGCTGTCGTCTTTGGCTTGTTTCGGTCGAATGTGCTTTCAGTGCTCCCTATGGGAGTAACCCGAAGTCCATAGTCGAATCATTGATACGAGTGAAGGGTTTTCATGATGCTTGGATGTCTTCACAAATTTTTTCGGGTGCATGGCCAGCGCTCCTATTAGAAGTATCCCCTGAGTGCTTGGTTGAGTCAAAGACTCAAGTAAGGACTAAAGTAGTCAAAATGTTCTCCTGCTGGAGTTGATGACATCAGTGCTGATGATGAGATGACCTCAGTTGCCCGCGTGAGCGGTTTTGACGGGATGTGAGAGTAGTGGGTCCCACTTTCTGACTGTGAATTGACTAGGCATCCATAATCTTCTGTTTTAACCGTGTCTCCTCGATTCTCACGCGTAATGGGCGGAGTGGCACGACGGTTCGTGGTTTACCTTGGCCACGCGTCTACGTCGATGTGTGCCACGCGTCTGGTAGATTTTTTCCTGACCGTTGGATGGCATCTGCGGGGAGGTTAAGTAGAGGCTCGCCATGTGGTAATTTCCCCACATCTTCTTTCTCACTCGCACGCCTCCGCCATTGATGTTCTTATTCCATTACGCACATCTCCTCCGTGGCACTGGGCCAACTTCGTACCTTCCCCAGTTACTTCCTGCGCTCACACCGCCAGCGCAAGATGGGCAAGACGAAGGGAGGCTCTGCCGCTGGATTTGTGGCTACCATTGTCGCTGCCAAGAAGAAGGGAGGCGCTGCCACCACGGGTGCTAGGAAGAAGAAGGGCGCGGGGACTCGTGTCACCAACGGGTCGTGGCACCAGTCCGCCATCAGGCCCTCGGGGCTATTCACTCAGCATCAGGACGGAGCGCTCTCTATCGTAGAGGACGATTCTCGCATTCCCGGCGATGAGATAATCCCTAGTCCTCCTGCAGGTTTTCGAGTGATGTTCCTTGCGTTCATCATTCACGGTCTTTCTCACCCTCTGTATTCGTTTGTTAGGGGTCTTCTTTGCTTCTACGGGCTCTAGCTGCACCAGCTATCCCCAAACTCTATTCTCCACATCACTTGCTTCATCACTCTTTGCGAGTGCTGCTCGGAATCGAGCCACACTTCGGTCTCTTCAAAAACTCTTCAAGCTCAAACGTCAGTCGGGGTCAGGTTCTATAGTCTATGATGTAGGGGGCTGTCGGATCCACGTTGACTCCAATGTCACTTATTTCGCCATCAAGCTCACTACATCTGTCCAAGGGTGGAGGGATAAGTGGTTCTACATCCGCGACCAGAAGGCCGATGGAGAGCACTACGGACTCGCACCCTTCGATCTGGTGGCAGTCTGCAAGAGGAGGAGGTCCTAGAAGAACGTCGTGATGCCCGACGAAGTCGAGGAAACAGCGACCCTGTATCAGCGTGTCTGTGACCTCGAACATCGCATAGGGAAAGAAGTATGCGGCGCAGAGCTCATTTGCACTTGGATGCGTCTCCGCGTATAGCCTCTGTAGGCTAGGGTACACCCAATGTTCTGCTGGACCGGTGCTGGTGATGTCACTCGCATTTCTGTAGAGGGCATTTCCTCTAGTGAAGTGGACAGGAGGTTGCGATTGGTGACCAAGTACAACGGCAAGGAGGATCTCCCGGGTGACTCAGTCGTGCCTCTATTCTGCGCCAGCAATCCTCCGCTTGACGTGGATTTCTCTTTGAAGTTTCTTGTTTTTTCGATTGATTGTAGGTGCTTTTGTATACTGATGCTTTTCCTAATTGTAGGACTAGAAAGTGGGCGCCAACTTACCTCCCCAGCCGGAAGGAATTATCCCATGCGAGGCGGAGGACCCTATTGGGAAGGAGCAGGAAGCCCCGAGTCCAGTGATCATGGGACTTGCAAGCGCTCCCGTAGCAAGGATTCGGATGCCTCCTTCTGTCCCATTATTGGTGGGCGTGCTGTTGGCGGGGCCACCGTTGGTTGGTACAGTGCCGGTGTTGTCATGATTGACACCGGTGTCGCCTGCCTTGATGACGATGCACATGAAGTGATTGGGGAAGCTGTTGCTCCCACAACTTTCATATCCAGAGCCGTAGGCTCCATCTTCTGTGGCTAGATCACCCAGATCAGATTCGTGAATACTCTCGCTATCCGTGCCCCCAACTGTTGTCGGGGCGTTGAGCTCGCTTAGGGTGCCAATTGAAGGTGGGAACCACGATGCTGGAGCAATCGCGGGAACCATCAGTTGGTCAGGGAGGTGAAGCGTGTCCAACTGACCAACTTGGAAGCGTAAGCTCCCGATCGCCAGGCTGATCCCATCGCCCACGGACTCGAAAGCCGGGCGAGTGGCTGGCGTGTGGACGGTGAAGTCGAAAGCATCGAAGAGGAGGCGAATATCCACTGTTGCAGAGTTGTAGATCGCAGTTGACGGGGCTGAAGAAGTCACGACGTCAGCACTCCCAATTCCCATAGACGGCGCCAATTGACGAGGGTTAAACTCAGCAATGCCCATTGTTATGGACTTGGGTTTTGGAGAAGGACGAAGCGTTGGAGGCATCAATCGGCTAGCAAACAAGCACACGCAAGGTTTACCCAGGTTCAAGCCTCGAAGAGGTCCCGACTTCTGCTTGTCTGCTCTTGGAATTATCTAGGGAGTCCAAAGTTATAGGGGGTGTGCAGATGCAATCTGGCGATGGTTGTGGAAACTAGGGTTGTGATCGTCCTCCTCTCCGCCCCTCCTAGCCTTTATATAGATAGGCTTGGTCTCGGGTAGCAGGTCAAGTCGGTTAGAGATTAGGGTTTGTCCCTTTAAACTTTCTATCTTAAGCTTCGTCTTGTGCTGCAAGCAATTGGAGTCTCCGTGAGTCACCCAAATCCTGTATTGGGCCCTGGTAACGCCGTGGGCTTCTGCCATACCTGGACCGTATATGCCAAACTCAAGTACCTATAAGGTACGCCCACGTCACTAAGTTTTATATAGATCTTATATGCACGTTCCATCATTTTTCATTATTTTTTCGTGTGTAATTACGAATCAGTATAATACATGAGTACTTACCTAAAAAAGGTACACGATTACCGTTTCCCCAACCACCGCCGCCTCGCTCCCCATCCCCATCCCCGATTCCCGGTCCCCACCCGCCGCCACCCATCCAATGTCGTCGCTCGCGGCGACACCTCCCTCGAGGACGCCGCCCTCCAAGCCCTTGCTCCATTCGGCCCCATGGCCGCCTAGGTTCCTAGCACCTCCACCACCGGCGCCTGCATCACTACGTCTGCCGCCCTGCACTGCTACGTCCACCGTCAACCATCAGCACAGCCCAGCGGTGCCCTCCCTCAGTCTCTCGATCTCTCTTTGCGCGACACCTCCCCACGGTCGTGCACTCTGCAGTCTTTTTGGTGGCCTCATGCACTAGTACTCCAAGTGGTACTATATTTCTACCTCTGATATGGATACTGATAAAATCTACTAATACATTCTTTTGACAGCATGATTTGCATACTCTAATTACCACTTGTGGTGACTAATCAACGTCTGTAGGTCAGTTTGATATTCAATATCAAACTATAGCTAGTTTATCCCCTGTTGATTATTTAGTCTAGTTTATAAAATCAAGTGAATTTGATTTGAATGGAAATTAGCCATGTGCAGACTTATATGAGGCCTTTACTCCTAAGTTGCACTGTACTTTTCGGTTTTTCATATGTACCTCTAGTTTACTCCTATGTTGTACTGTACCTATCAGTCTTGTTTATATTGTTTTTCATATGTGCCTCTAGTTTACTCCTAAGGTCTATTTACATATTTATGAAAGTGCTATTAGTACAAATAACAAAGCTCTGTCCTGCAAACAACATGACATGTAACCTTTCATGTGATAGTTGTTGCATATGTCAAGAACGGGTATAATACTGAGAGGTAAACTGCACAAGACAAATAAATGTGAGTCTCTGGATAATTTTTAACTATTTGTAGGAATGGAAGAATCTTCTTACAGCTACGACTCATCTACTGATGATTCTGATTCACCTTCTAATTCTAAAACTGAAGAAGTTACAGAACAAGAAACTAAGTCACACGAATAACCATCGAAGGAGAAAAGGGCCTGCAAGCCTAGGAAGCCGAACGAGCTGACCAATGATACCTTCAAAATCACTAGAATCGATGGCAGGGGAGTTCCTGTCAGTCCTTTCAATAATGCCGTAGGCTGCATCATTTATGAAACTGTGAAGATCACATGCACGGACATAAGGGCAAAGGATACGGAGAACCTGAGAGAAATGCTCTTCAACATGCTCTTTAACCAATATATTTTTGAAGATGCTGAAATGAAAAAAAATGGTTCACCATAAAGCACTAGGCACAATGACCAAAGCCTTGAATACATGGCGAAACATGGCGAATAAGATGAAGGAAAAAGATTTTAAGGAAGTGATCACGAAGAAATGGCCCCAAATAGAAGAGGAAGATTGGAAACAGTTCCTTGCAAGTCATTCGGGTGATGATTTCACGAATAAGAGCTCTAAGCAGAAAGAAATGCAGGAGTTGAACATACTGGACCACAAACTCGGCAGACATGGTTATTTAGGGAAGAAGGTAAAATGGGACAAGGAGGACGCAACTGCAGTAGCAGCTGGGAAAGAACCCCCATTCTCCTAAATCGAGGCAGGTTGAGGAAGAGATTTTGTGAGGGCCCGTGCATCTTATGACCCAGTGACGGGGGAACCGGTCTTCAAATCCATTAAACTCGCGAACATGCACGATAAGCTCATTGTAAATTTGGAACCATTCTTATATGATCACTTTTCCAAGCTCAACTTACATAAGTTTGCATAATTTGTAGCATATTTGACCACTCTTACATGATACTGATCTGTTCATTGTTTCTATGAAATCACAACAGTGTAGATTTGTACTCAATCTAGCATATAATATTTCTAAAATACTTTCGTGTCCGTGCACCAAACGCCCGTAAGAAATACTGATCACTAGTCATAGTATATGCTCTCATTGTTTTCAATCATTGCCTGTGATATTGAACACTTGTTAATTAACTAACTTAAATCAAACTTGGTGCAGAAAGAGTCTCAAACTCAGAGCTCCCTGGATTCAGTTGACTGTGAGAGGTGGGAGGATCCTCTCGCAAAAGTTCTTGGCAGGAAGGAGCATCGAGGCAATGTGAGAGGTGTGGGGAATGGGGCTTCTTGGAAGGAATATTTTCCTGAAGATAAGGAGGTTGGCCATGATAGGAGGAGAGCCAGATCCACTGCCCATCTGTAGGTTAATTTCGACGAGCGGGTGGCAGCGGTTGCCCAGGTAGTTGTCGCAGAGATAGTGAGGCATATATTGGCAGAACAAGGACATACCAATCTTTTGACCCCTCATGACGTGCATACATAGTCAAATTCCAATCAGTTGATCCCTCATGATGCGCATACACAGTCACCCAGTATTGGTGGACGAATCACTAGCAGCTCGTCTGCTCTCGCATCCCAACGGGGACGCTGAATCCATTAGAAGACATTACTGTAAGGATATATGTGTGAATAAAATTGTGTCGACAACAATATTTTAATTCTTTGTAATCTAACATTCACTGTTGCAACTTATTCCTCCCAAGACCTTACTCCCTGCCATCTGTTGGCACCAATGATGGATGGGAAGATGGTAATGGTTTCACACGGGCTGGTGCATCCACTAACCAAGGAGAACAAGATGCATTGTGTGGATTTACCACCGGACATGGCAAAGGTTGAGGTGAATAAGTTGCTTGAGCCCTTTGATGATTTGGATATTGATGGCCGCCACCCCGAGCCGGGTTGCAACAAACTAGGACAATGCAAGGGATATATGATGAAGTGTCCAAAGGATGCGATAAACTTGGTGGGAAAATTCACTCGCACAACTCTACAGAACTCGAGCAAGACAACCACCCCAACAAATGAAGTGGGTATTTGTGCCCCTCTAACATATGCGGACTTGGATGGAGCTCAACACGAGGAGGATGACATGGAAAAAGACCAAGGGGTTGGGTCTAATTCATATGTGGGCCCCAAGCATGGTGCCACTAAAAAAGGAACTCTCCTAATGAGGCAACATCTCCAGAACCACAACATGTAAGAAGAAAGACAAGGTGGATAAAAAGGAGAAAAGGTTAAAAAAATCATTGTCCTATGGATCAACGAATGCAAAAGGATAATGAGAAAGTGGTCAATGGCGGAAACATCATATCTGCGATGAGCGCTTGGTACCAATGGATGAGTTCAAGAGCCTTTCTGTTGATATGAAGGCTCATCATCGGAATATTACAGAGCTAGAAATTCTTGAAGGTCATGCCTCACATTACATGGCTATGGTTCGAAAGGATTACCACCACTTTGTGACCAAATATCTGGCAGACATATTCTATCTAGAGTTTCCGAAGATCTTTAGAATGTTCAACTTAGAGTTGCTGGGGTCCTCCCTTGTTAGGCTGTGGGCGTTATACCTAGTGAGAGAGACTAGACAGAATGATCCTTATCACATGCATGACAAAGACCTAAGCTCTAAAGAAGGTGTTGAGCTTATTTTGAGAGAGTGCATCTTACCTTCATTGCAAACTAACGAGGCCAAGAAGTACATACTAGTGCCCTACAATCCAATGTATGTCCTACTTGGTCTTAATTGCTTTTCTAAATGTAGAGATATTGATTTTATCTCCTAGATTGTTGATTGCTATATATTTATTTCTGTTCATTATTCAGTTTCCATCCTTTGCTTTGCACTGAACTTTGGTTGTTTATTATTCACAAAGGATTAATTTACTAGGATTATTCACATGTTTGTGTTGAGGTCACTGGGTTCTTATGATCCTCATGGTGAAGCAATGCAAGGCTTTTTTACTTGGATTCACTTAAAAACAAGTTGGAAAGGGATTACAGTGTGCTGTCAAAGATTTTGGATGATGCTCTCTTCGAACATAGTTTTAGAGGTGGAATTGTGCCAAAAAAAGATGGAGGTCGTGTATGCTTTAGCTTTATAAAGATGTTTCCTATACACAGCAGCAAGATAGCGTGTCATGTGGCTACCATCTCTACTACCATATTGACATGTTTGTGAGGTTACAAAAGAGTTTAAACAAATGTGTAGATATTCAGTTGTTTGGTACTCATCTCGAGTCCAATCCATTTGACCGGAAGAAAGAGTTTACACACATCCAAGGAATTTTCACAAAAATCATCAACATAGAGGTCGCCTCAGAATCTGGGGTTTTCTGTGGCGGTGATGACTCATCGGAGGTTCATGATTCACGCACAAAGGTGGCTGCAACCCAATTGATCAAGCATGGATGATCCCAGAATGAGGTATGTGGCATTTTATTCTATTTATTTGTTTTCCTTGATTCTTTGTCTCTGCAAATTGTTAATCGACTTTATACTAGGTTGATATGCTGATACATAAGTAGAACAATCATAATTCTATTCTTATGCTATTTAATATGCTTGCGAGTATTTTCAACCATTATGTGCAAGATAACTCTATTACTCAGAGAAACAAATTCACTTTAAGAAACAATTCTTGAAAGTCCGCAGACACCAATGGAAACAAACCTGTCAATTGTTGGTTCTTATACCCACTTATCAGTTGTCCATGTCACTATACAACATATATGTATCTTCTTGAGATGAAAACCATATTGAATCAGAAAGTACTAAATATTGACTCTGTTGCTTGCAAGGAGAATCACTAGTTTGAACATATGCATACTGTATTTTTTACTCCTAAAATTAGGCTCACTCAAACATGCATTGCCATTTAATTAATTAAGATTGCGACATTCAAAACAACCTGGCTACTCCACACTTTCTCCGATGAGGAATTGCATAGTGCTTAGAAAATTAATCCATTCCGATCAGGTAGAACTTTACACCTATTTGTACCAAGAATCTGGATAAAATGATTTCCAGTTCACTTGTGTGCTGATCCAATATAAGGTGTTGCTTTGATTTTAAGTTCACAAAAATAGGGATTAAACAGGGAAACCGGGGAGCACCAGATTAAGTTAAGTCTGTCTGGTCTCAAGCATCAGATTGAGCATCAGGGGAGCATAGATTGAGTTAAGACAGGAGAAACAACGCTCAATATGTTTTAGGGGAAAGGAGGCATAGTCGGGACACGGGAGAGAGGTGCGGTGCTTTGTTCGGACGGGATTGAGGGTTGTCGGGACAGAGGGCCTTTAGGGAAGATCATAATTTTCGTGTACGTGACAGATTTTGCTCGTGGGATCATTCTCTGGCTGTTCGTTGCTACTGCTGGTGCTCGCTGGCTGATATTCTACTTGCTGGCTGATATGCTACTCGCTGCTACAACTTTTGCATATTAGTGCTGATGTTGACCTTTGTTGGTTGGTATACTAGCATAGTGGCCTTACATATTGATTAGCCTTGGAAATCAATTAACTCAGTTAGGAACCTAAGTATCTTGTGCATATTCATATGTGTCGCATGGCATATTCCCTATAGCAACTGTAGGAACAATATAAATGTGTGCGCAAGCTTTTTGTTGTCCAGTTCCTTGTTATTTCAAAACTAGTCATTTTATTCTTTCGGGGTTCTACTTTCTTTTATCCTCAGTTGATGCTAGTTAGTACATACACACATCTTAGTGCTGGGTACATAAATACTATGTCTAAACTGTTTAAGGTTTTCTCATTTCTGCAGATGGGCATGGTGGTCTGCTCGAGGGTACTTAAACATGCCATATATGTTGGAAGTTTGTATGGGTCATGTGGGTCTAACATGATCTTTGGTGTTCAAAGGCGAGGAAACTGGCTAAGACAAATTTTTGTGGACGACGGTCCTATGCCATTGTGTTATCTATGCAAAACTTATGTCATATTTGCACATGTGAACGTATTATTGGTACAACATTTTATTAAGCTATCTGAAATATTTGTGAAAAATCTATTTATTGTGCTATCTAAAATATTTAGGGAAAACGCATTTAATTTTTTATTATCGAAATGCACAACAGTGACAGGCATGATAATTGTCCTGTTACTAAAAGCCTCCTAGGCCCACGGCCTCCGATCGCAACCAGTGACATGCTTCTTTTTTGCCTGTCACTAATTCACACATACTAGTGACATGCATACAGAAATGACTGACACTGGTACACGTACTAGTGACAGTCACTTATCCGTCACTAGTAACCTTGTACAAGTGACTAGTCCTTAGTGACATGCACACTCGAACTGCTGAAATGGAAGGGAGAGAGTGGTTTATCTGACAAGGGATTTGAGAAGTTACTGAAAATAATGAAGCCAAAGCTTCCAAAGGATAACGAATTGCCCGAGAGTACATACGAAGCAAATAAGATTCTCTACCCTCTAGGATTAGATGTGCAGAAGATACATTCATGCATTAATGACTGCATCCTCTACCGTGGTGAGGAGTACGAGAATTTAGATAAATGTCCGGTATGCACTACACTATAGTATAAGATCAGACGAGATGACCCTGGTGATGTTGATGGCGATGACGAGCCCCCAGGAAGAGGGTTCCTGCTAAGGTTATGTGGTATGCTCCTATAATACCAAGGTTGAAACGTCTGTTCAGAAACAAAGAGCATGCCAGGTTGTTGCGATGGCACAATGAAGACCGTAAGAAAGACGGGAAGTTGAGACACCCCGCTGATGGGTCATAGTGGAGAAAAATCGAAAGAGAGTTATCGGACTTTGTAGGTGATGCGAGGAACTTATGGTTTGGTCTAAGTACAAATGGCATGAATCCTTTTGGGGAGCAGAGCTGCAGTCACAGCACCTAGCCTATGACTCTATGTATCTACAACCTTCTTCCTTTGTTGTCCATGAAGTGTAAGTTCATTATGATGCCAGAACTCATCCAAGGCCCGAAGTAACCCGGCAACGACATTGATGTGTACCTGACGAGGGTTTATCAATGCCCATTGTTATGGACTTGGGTTTTCGAGAAGGAGGGAGCGCTGGAAGCATCAATCAGCTAGCAACCAAGCACACAGGGACGCAAGGTTTACCCAGGTTCAGGCCTCGTAGAGGTCCCTACTCCTGCTTGTCCTCTCTTGGAATTAACGAAGGAATCGAAGATTATAGGGGCGCGTAGATGCAATCTGGAGAGAGTTGTGGAAACTAGGGTTGTGTGTTCTCCTCGCCGCCCCCTCCTAGCCTTTATATAGATAGGCCAAGTCTCGGGTAGCAGGTTGAGTCGGTTACAAATTAGGGTTTTCCCTTTAAACTTTCTATCTTCAAACTTCTTCTTATCTCACAAGTCATCCAGAGTCCGTGGGCCACTCGAAGTCTTCATTGGGCCATGGCAACGCCGTGGGCTTCCACCATATCTGGACCGTATATACCAAATTCGAGTACCTGCATGGTATACCCATGTTAGTAGCCCCCGAGTGTCCAGTGGAATCACAGATTCGACTGGGGGCTTTATGAAGCCTTTCGAGTGCATGACTGAGTATTTTGTTTATATCATAGGAATTTTTGATATGCGTGCCTGATTTAACCGATGCATCGGTATCAGTTAACTGCCTTAGGGCAAAACAACGCAATTTACTCGAACTCGAGTCCCCGGACTCGAATTCGGAAAAGTGCTGGTGTAATTCGACTCAAGCCACGGAGGTCTTACAAGAGTCGAAATCCAGTATAAGGTTGTGAGCACTCGACGCGTCCGTTAAGGCATGTTCATCATACCTGTAGGCATGGATATATTTCTGGTAGTGCACAACAAATACGTTGTCAGGCCTTATTCAGGTCTTATCTTCACGCTGCAAACGCGGCATCCGGATTTTTTGTCATCGCAGAGATGATTCGGGTGACCCAGGAGACGCAGTCTCTTCGTAGGGAAAAATATGAGGTGGTGTCGCCATAGACTTCGAGTGTGGATGTTATCAACACACAGTACAGTGTACAAATAATCATAGGATGCGTGACCAACGCTCCCTATGCGAGTAGCCCCCGAGTGCCTGGTTGAGTCGAAGACTCAGGAAGGGACTAAAGAACTTTCACGACTGCTGTCATCTTTTGTTTACTTGTTTCAGTCGAATTTGTTTCTAGCGCTCCTTATGGGAGTAACCCATGATCGTTGAATGGTTGGGTAAGTATTGAATGTCCATATTCTTGCATAAAAAAGAAAACCGTAGGGTGCGCGACCAGCGCTCCCTATGGGAGTATCCCCTGAGTGCTTGGTAGAGTAGAAGACTCGAGCAAGGACTAAAGTAGTCGAAGTCTTCTAGTGTTCAATTTGATGATATCATTGCTGACGATCTGATGATCTCAATTGCCCGCTTGAGCGGCTTTGACGGGACGTGACAAGCGGTGGGTCCCATTTTCTGACCCTGACTTGATCGGGCATGCGTAATCTTTCGTTTTAACTGCGCCTCCTTGATTTCCATGCATAATGGAGGTAGTGGGGGACGGTTCGTGTTTTAGCCTCTCCACGTGTTGATCACGATGTGCGCCATGCGTCCCATAGGGTTTTTGCTGGCCGTTGGATTGCATCGTCCAGGGGGTTAAGTAGCAGCGCAACTGCTGTAATTTCCCATCTGCTCTTTCTCTGCTTTGTGCCTCCATCGCCATTGCTGCTGCTCTCTACCTCTTAGAGTTTCTCCCATTTCGTGGCGCTGGAGCAACTCCGTGTGTTTCCGAGTTATTTCCTCCGCTCGCATCGCCACCGCAATATGGGGAAGTAGAAAAGGAGGCGCTACCGCTGAGTCCGCCGCCGCCATTGCTGCTGCCAAGAAGAAAGGCGGCTCCACCGCTGCAGGCACCAGCACTGCTAGCGCTGGGAAGAAGAAGGGCGCGGGCACCCGCGTCACCAATGGTGTGTGGTGCGCGTCCGTCATCAAATCGTCCGAGCTCCATCTTCTTCGTCAAGATGGAGTTTTGTCTCCTGTGGGTGGTGACTCGCGAGTGCCGGGCCGCGAGGTAACTCCTTGTCCCCCATCTGGTTTTCAGGTGATGTTCCTAGTGTTCATCATCCGCGGTCTGTCTCTGCCCCTGCATCCTTTCTTCAAGGGCTTCCTTTGTTTCTATTGGCTCCAACTGCATCAGCTGTCCTCCTACTCTATTCTCCACATCGCCTGCTATATTCCACTTTGCGAGTGCTAGCTCGAAGTCGAGCCACACTTTGGTCTCTTCAAACGGCTTTTCAAGATGAAGCGTTAGTCACCATCTGGTTCCATAGTCTACGACGTAGGAGGCTACGGGATCCATGTCGACTCCTCTGTCACATACTTCGATATCAAGCTCATGGCATCCGTCCTATGGTGGAGGGACAAGTGGTTCTACATCCGTGACCAGAAGGCCGACGGAGAACACTTTGGACTCGTGCCTTTTGATCTTGTGATGCCGTGCAGGAGGAGGCGTTCTTGGAAGAACGTGGTGACGCCCGATGAGTCTAAGGAGACAGAAGTGTTGTACGGGCATGTCTACGACCTCGAGAGTCGCATGGGTAAAGAAGAGGGAGGCTGCACCCTCATTCGCACATGGTTGTGCCGCCAGAATCCACCCCATGTTCCAATGGGCTGGTACGGACGATGTCGCTCGCGTATCTGCCGATGGCATTTCCACGAGTGAAATAGATAAGAGGGTGCGACTGTTGACCAAGTACACTGCCAAGGATGTACTCCCCAGTGAACCAGTCGTGCCTCCATTTGATGCTTCTAACCCTCCTCCTGAGGTATGATTGTGCTACGAAGTAGCTTTATTTGTCGAGTGCTTGTTAGCTCGTATGTTTTTCTCAGCACCTTATCAACAGTCGAGTAAAGAGCTTGTTTGTCGGGTAAAGAGCTTAGAATCAAGAATCTTATTTGTCGAGTGCTGCAGGTTTATTTGTCGAGTAAAGAGCTTGTTAGCTCGTATGTTTTGCGAGTGCGTTGCACTATGCGATTCCTTTTCGTTAGCCTGACTTGTGTAAAGGGTTCGATTAGTGCGTCAGCTACTCGGGATATCGCGATTGGTTCATAGGATAGTTGTGTAAAGGGTGGCGCAACCCCCAAGTGATAAGATTGCGACAAATAATAGAAGACACAGAGTTTGGGGCACTTAGCTTTATTTATTCGTAGAACAGTACGAAGTACAGTGTGTGGCTAAGTAGCCTGGCTGAAAAGCCTTATCTGTAATGTAAAAGGAAGAAAAACAACTAAGGGTAGAACCATCACAGTTGCGCGACGTTCCAGGGGTTGGAGTATGCGACTCCTGTCTCGAAATCTTTGAGGCGCTAGGCGCCACCTGGGATTACTTCTATAATCACGTATGGTCCTTCGCAAGGGGACTCGAGCTTGAGGTGCCTTTGCTGCTTCATGCGCAGGACCAGGTCTCCTTCGACGAAGGATCTGGGGTGTAGCCTTCTGCTGTGGTAGTTGCGCAAGTTCTGCTAGTAGATCATCGATCTTTCTTCTGCGATTTCCCGTGCCTCATCAAGGAGATCGACGGAGTCTTCGAGTGCAAGAGTTGACTCTTGCTCGCTGTAAGCGACCACTCGCGGGGCTTTGTATTGTAGCTCTGCGAGTAGCACCGCTTCAGCACCATGCACCATGAAGAACGGGGTGTACCCCGTGGCACCGTTTGGGGTTGTGCGCAGGCTCCAGAGTACGGATTGCAGCTCGTCTGGCCAGCATCCTGTGGCTTGTTCGAGTGGCCTAAGGAGTCGCTTCTTGATTCCGCCGCAGACGAGCCCGTTGGCCTTATCGACTTGACCGTTGGTCTGTGGATGAGCTACGGAGGCATAGCTTACATTGATTCCCAGGTTTTCGCAGAAACCCTGGAACTCCTTAGAGGTGAAGTTCGTTCCATTGTCCGTGATGATGCTGTGTGGCACTCCGAAGCGATAAACAATGGACTCGAAGAACTTGACTGCACTGGCTCCTGACTGGTTTGTCACCGGCATGGCCTCTATCCACTTGGTGAATTTGTCGACTGCGACCAAGACGTAGACATAGCCTCCCCGTGAGGACTTTGGGAGCTTGCCGACCATGTCGAGTCCCTATTGCGTGAAGGTCCAAGCTAGTTGTATTGGCCGAAGTTCCGCGCCAGGTGCGTGCGGTTTGTCCGCAAATCGCTGGCAAGCGTTGCATCTTTGGACGATGTCCTTGGCGTCGCGCATGGCCATGGGCCAGTAGAATCCAGCTCGTAGAGATTTGGCAACGAGGGCGCGACTACCGGCATGGTGCCCACAAGTCCCTTCGTGAATGTCAAGGAGGAATGCCCTTCCGTCCGTGTTGGAGACGCACCGTTGGAGTACTCCTGTGATGCTGCGCTTGTATAGTTCACTGTTGATGACTGTGAATGACTTTGATCGCCGTGCGATGTGTCGTGCGTCAGTCGGGTCATCCGGTAGCCTCTTGTTGAGAAGATATGTGATGTAGGTTGAGTCCAAGATGGCTCGATCATCATGACTCCCATTGGTCCCTCGAGTCATGTGTCAAGCTCTAGGTCATTGAGTGCCATTGGCTCATTGGGCGGCATAGCCCCCGAGTCCGTTATTGCGCTTGCTTTCTTCTCTGTGACCTTTGGCTTGATGGAGCATTCGCAGATACGCTCGAGAAATACCCCAGGTGGTATGGGGGCGCAGGTGGAGCTAATGTTGGCGAGTGCATCTGCCTCTTCGTTGCTTTTGCGGCCTACGTGCCGCAACTCACAGCCGTCAAAGTCCCCCTCGAGTGTGTCGTAGAGGTCGCAGTAGGCGATCATATTGTCATTCAGCACATCGCACTCGTGCATCGTTTGGTTGACGACCAGTTTGGAGTCGCCGTAGATGATGAGCCTTTTGGCGCCGCAGGCTTTCGCCATCTGCACCCTATGCAGTAGGGCCTCGTATTCAGCTTCGTGGTTGGAGGCAGTGTGCTGCATTCGCAGAATATATTTCAGCTTTTCTCGCTAGAGCGATGTCAGTATGACACCTGCGCCAGCTCCGTCCTTTCGCTTGGATCTGTCAAAGTGCATTGTCTAGAGGTAAGATATATCTGGTTTTTTGGGGAGCTGATTCTCCATCCAGTGCACGAGGAAGTCAGGGAGAACTTGCGACTTGATCGCGTCGCGCTTTTCATATGTAATGTCTCGTGGTGACAACTCGATTCCCCAAAGCACGACTCGTCCAGTGGCATCAGGGTTGTTGATGATGTGCCCAAGCGGGGCGTCGTTGCCACGACGATTGGGTGCTCCTGGAAGTAGTGGCGCAGTCATCTGGCTGTCATGAAGATGCCATATGCCAGCTTCTGGTAGTGCGGGTACTGCTATTTTGTTGGCGTGAGCACCTCGCTGAGGTAGTAGACTGGGCACTGCACCCCGTGGACCTTGTTTTCCTAGGCTCGCTCCACCACGAGCACCGTGCTAACCACCTGGTTGGTGGCGGAGATGTATAGCAACAGTGGTTCCTTTTTGCGTGGGGTCACCAGTGCTGTTGAGGTAGATAGTAGACGCTTGAGGCCTTCGAATGCTTCCTGCGCCTCATTGGTCCACTCGAACTTGTCAGTTTTGCGGAGAAGTTGGTAGAAGGGTAGTGCCTTTTTGCCCATTCGACTGATGAATCGACTGAGCGCCACAATTCGCCTAGCCATCTGCTGGACTCCTCTTACGCTCTTCGACTTCTCCATGGCCAGTATGGCTTTTATTTTCTTCGGGTTTGCCTCGATCCCTCTTGTGGAGATAAGATACCCGAGTAGTTGCCTAGATGGTACGCTGAAGGCGCATTTGTCCGGATTGAGCTTGATCCGGTAGCGGTCGAGGTTGCCGAAGGTTTCGCGTAAATCATCGATTAGCGAGGCTTCCTCTTTGGTTTTGATTACGATGTCGTCAACATATACTTGGATGTTGCGACCAAGTTGGTTCTTGAGGCAAGCTTGCATGCACCGCTGATAGGTGGCTCATGCGTTTTTTAGCCCGAAGGGCATTGTGTTATAGCAGAACACACCAAAAGGCGTTGTAAACGCTGTTTTCTCTTGATCTTCCTCCTTCATTCGAATCTGATTATAGCATGAGTAGGCTTCGAGGAAGCAAAGACGCTCACACCCCGCGGTGGAGTCGATGATCTGGTCGATTCGCGATAGCGGGAAGTGATCCTTTGGGCAGTGCTTATTTAGGGAGGTGAAATCCACGCACATCCGTGTCCTTTTTGGGTACCAGCACCATGTTGGCAAGCCAGGTACTTTCCTTGATCTCACGTATGAACTTGGCGTTGAGGAGTCTGTTGATATCCATTCCGACCGCTTTTGCTCTTGGTTCAGATAGTTGCCGAATTGTTTATTTGACTGGCCTTGCGTCTGGGTTGACATTGAGTGCGTCCTCGGCGAATTGCCTGGGGACCCCTGGCATGTCCGCTGGACACCAGGTGAAGATTTCCCATTGCTCACCGAGGAATTCGACAAGCGCGAGTTCCTATGCGGGACTCAAGTTGTTAGCGATGAGGGCCGTCTTGGCCGGGTCCGATGGGTGGACCTGAACTTTCTTCCTGTGCACCGACGAGTCGAAGGACAGGTCGGGTGAACTTGGCCGGCTTAGGGGAGGCAGACTGTTGTCTGTCGAATCCTTCAATCTTGCGAGTTCTTCCTACATGCCGAAGGACTAGGAAATTCTGTTGAATTCCCTATCGCAGCTATCGGACCTCTCGAAGCTCCCGTTGATTGTGATAACGCCATTTGGGTCTGGCATTTTCATCTACAGGTAGGCGTAGTGTGGTACTGCCATGAACCTAGCGAACGCGACGCGTCCGAGGATGTAGTGGTACTGTGAGGGCCAGTCGACGACTTCGAAGTCGATGCGTTCGTGTCGAAAGTTTTTCGGCGTGCCGAAGATGACATCGAGGTTGATTTTGCCCAGGGGATATATGCCCTTGCCTGGGACGATGCCGTGGAATTTCATGTCCGAGACCTCTAGGTAGGTCAGAGGGATCCTCATCGCTCGCAAGGTACTTGCGAACATGAGGTTAATGACGCTTCCACCATCCATGAAGACGCGACTCATGTCGAAGCCTCTGATCTGTGCCTTGAGTACGAGGGGACAGTGTCCTGGGCGAGGTACTTGGCGCGGGTGGTCGCGCTTGTCGAAGGTGATGCAGGAGTCGCTTCCACTGAGGTACTCAGTGGTGGATGGTGGTGAGTTTGTCGCCAAGTTGACTTTCCGAGTGATGGCCTTCTGCACGCGATTCAAGGGGCCTCCCTTTTGGATCATCATGTTCCCCACAGCCCGTGGGTATGGCTCGCCGCCTTGATTGTGGACCGGTACGGCCGCGGGTGGTGGCACTCTAGGTGGTGGTGGAGGAGCTCCATGTGCTACAGCGCCTGGGGCGACTCCGTAGCCCCTGTTCACTGCGTCACGATTCATCCGAGCCAAACCCTCGTGGAGCTTGAGGAACTCGCGGAAGTCCTTGAGAAGGTGGCTGGATTTCTTCTTGCCGTCGTGCTTGTCGATGTAGAAGTGCATGTTGCCCGACCCAGACAGTTTGTCCTCGATTGTTGTCGCGGGTGCCTCTTCGCGAGTGCGGCGCTGCCATAGCAACGTGATTTTCCCGGAGTCACGGTGTCCACCGCTGCGATAGCCGCAGTTGTGTTTGTCGCCGCGCCTATCGGCATCGCCGGCTGTGGCCATGTTGTCGTCGTCATGATCATCATAGATGCGCATTCAATGTTTGCTTCGGCGATCACGTCTGGGTTCCAGTTCTGCTTCGTCGTCGGAGTGAACGCAGTTTTTCACCGAGTCTTCTCCATCTGCCCACGGATTCACGATTTCCATTAGGTGGTCAATTGTTTTGGGCTTCGAGCAGCCCAGCTCCTCCCTGAGCTCTATGCGGCAAACGCTGTTGTTGAATGCATCGATTGCACGATCCTCCGAGATATTTTCTGCGAAGTTCTTGATGATGGACCACCTCTAGATGTACGAGCGTAGCAATTCGCCCGATCTTTGCTGGCAGCACCTCAGTTCTTCGATTGACGTGGGCCTTTTGTAGGTGCCCTTGAAGTTGCGCACAAAGCCGTAGACCAGCTCTTCTCAGGTGCGAATGGATCCGCATGGGAGGTTGTTGAGCCATGCTCGGGCGGCGCCCTGCAGCTGTAGCTGCAGGCATTGCATGGACGTGCGTCGACTCCCGCTGTGGAGCCTAACGGAGGAGATGTGGTCCTCCAACCAAATTTTTGGATCCTGCAGGCCTTCAAATTTTGGGTTCTCCGATGGGAGTTTGAACCCTTTGGGCATTCGCTTCTACCTGATAGCCCTGCTGAAGCATCTGGCGCCATAGAGCTCTACGTCTTCATCCTCTGAGTCAGTCGATCGGGCACGTCGTGCCCTTGACTTGTCTATTTTGCGCTGCGTGATGTCATCATGCGCATCGTAGTCGTGGTCGTGTCGTCGTGAGCGGCGACGTCGAGACAGATCATGACTGTCGTCGCTGGACGAGGGTGAGGAATAGCATTTTTCCAGAGCCTTGCTTTTCTTCGGCTCCGGCATTGGTTTTTTGTCGAGAGAGGCTTCGATTAACCCCAAGCCCGCGATTGTAGATCGGTGCATGGCGGCTCGGGGATCTCCAGCCGGCGGCTGGTTGTTGAGGAGGTACATGGTGGCCGCTGTCACCGCAGCTTGCGGCGTCTTTGGGACCATGTTGCCCCGTGTGTCGACTATCATAGAGCTGAAGTCGAGGACTTTCGCAGCTTCTATGCGCTCCTGCTCAGTGAGGTGGGCCATTCGAGATCGCCTCTTGTTGGCCACGTACTCGTTGCCCTTGGAGGAGGATCCTCCGTGGGAGGAGAGCCCAGCTCGTCGAAGACTTGACTCGTTCACCACCTTTTTACGTGCTTCTAGTTGCGTAATTGTTTGTAATTGGCGTCTGTACTCCTCCTTTAGTAGCCAATGATAGCCGATCAGCAGTTCTTGCGGTGTGCCGGGAGGTAGGGGATTGCCTCTTAGGGCTTCTCGGCAACGAGCCAACTTGAAATCGTTGAGCTTGATCACGACACATTCACCAGTGTGTTCATTCACCATGGTTGGAGGTTCGACTGCCCCTCCGTTGTTGACGGGTGCGCCATTGCCGCCATTGGCGGGGCTGCCATTGGGTGGTCCGCCGTTAGGTATGCCACCGTTGGGTGGATTAGGGCCGTTGCCACCGTTGTCGCGATTGGCGCAGGTTTCGCCGGCATTGATGACGGCGCACATGAAG
Source organism: Avena insularis (assembly GCA_023614405.1). Classification (NCBI taxonomy): domain Eukaryota; kingdom Viridiplantae; phylum Streptophyta; class Magnoliopsida; order Poales; family Poaceae; genus Avena; species Avena insularis. The sequence goes on from JAJUPC010000258.1 coordinate 372,735, forward strand.
TGGTTGGGGAAGCTGTTGCTTTTGCAACTTTTGGATCCGGAGCCGTAAACCCCGTCTTCCGTTGCTAGGCCACCTAGATCGAATCCGCGACTACTGTCGCTGTCCGTGCTCTCAGCTGTTGCTGAGGTGTTGAACTCGCTGAGGGCGCCGATTGGTGGCGGGAACCACGATGCTGGAGAAATCGTGGATGTCGTTGGCTGGTCAGGCATGCGAAGCGTGCCCGTCTAACCAACTTGGAAGTGGAAGCTCCCGATAGCCTGGCTAATTCCATCGCCCACGCACTCGAAAGCCGGGCGAGTGGCTGGCGTGTGGACGGTGAAGTCGAACGCGCCGAAGAGCTGGCGAATCTCTGCTGTTGCGGAGTTGTAGATCGCGGTTGATGAGGCCGAAGAAGCCGCAACATCAGCACTCCCACTTCCCACAGACGGTGCCAATTGACGAGGGTTTAACTCGTCAATGCCCATTGTTATGGACTTGGGTTTTGGCGAAGGAGGGAGTGCTGGAAGCATCAATCGTCTAGCAAACAAGCACACAGGGACGCAAGGTTTACCCAGGTTCAGACCTCGTAGATGTCCCTACTCCTGCTTGTATGCTCTTGGAATTAACGAAGGAATCGAATATTACAGGGGCGCGCAGATGCAATCTGGCGAGAGTTGTGGAAACTAGGGTTGTGTATTATCCTCGCCGCCCCCTCCTAGACTTTATATAGATAGGCCAGGTCTCAGGTAGTAGGTCGAGTCGGTTACAGATTAGGGTTTTCCCTTTAAACTTTCTATCTTTAAACTTTCTATCTTTAAACTTCTTCTTGTCTCGCAAGTCATCGCGAGTCCGTGGGCCATTCGAAGTCTTCATTGGGCCGTGGCAACGGCGTGAGCTTCCACCGTATCTATACCGTATATACCAAACTCGAGTACCTGTAGGGTATACCCATATCAGTACCTAAGGCCATTAGTTTAAGAACTCTTACAGTTATGGGGAAAACTAGGTGTACGTGTGTGCGATGAGCACAAACAGGAGCCATTTGACCTATGAGGGCTACTTTTCGTAACCATCAATGATTGTCCTGCTCTTAGTAACCTTTCAGGACAGACAAACATGGGATACAATGCATGCACACATTGTTTAGATGATACTGAAGCTACATACGTGCCTAAATGTAAGAAGGTTGTGTACCTAGGGAATCGTTGATTTCTTCCAACCAATCATCAAGTAAGAAAGAAAGGCAAACATTTTAAAGGTGAGGCCGATCACCGGAGGAAGCCTGACCTCCCTACTGGTGATGATGTATTTGGTATGGTCAAGGACATATAAGTAATCTTTGGAAAGAGTCCTGGCAGTCAACCTGTTCCGAACGACGTCGCTACCGGACACGCGCCCATGTGGAAGAAGAATCTATATTTTGGGAGCTACCCTATTGGAAAGTCCTACGTATCTGCTCTTCAATCGACGTGATGCACATGACGAAGAATCTTTCCATTAACCTGCTAGGCTTCTTGGGCGTCTATGGGAAGACAAAAGATACACCAGAAGCATGTGAGGACCAACAACGTATGAAAGACCCACAAAACATGCATCCATAGAACAAGATGGATAAAGGGTGTCACTTAAGTCCTACCAGCTACACTCTTACGAAAGCAGAGAAGGAAATCTTTTGTGAACTCCTTTAAAATATCAAGGTGCCGTCTGGATTCTAGTCTAAATTAAAGGGGATAATAAATATGGCAGAGAAAAAATTCCAAAACCTGAAGTCTAATGACTGTCACGTGATTATTACGCAGTTTCGTCCGATTGCATTGAGGGGGCTTCTACCGGAAATTGTTCGAGTACCCATTGTGAAGCTATGTGCATTCCTTAATGCAATATCTCAGATGGTGATCAATCAAGATATTCTGACAAGGTTACAGAAGGATGTGTTCCAATGTCTTGTTAGTTTTGAGTTGGTTCTCCCACCATCCTTCTTCAATATTATGATGCATCTCTAATGTCTACACACTTCTATTCTTGTAGATAGTTGTTGGGCCTCCAAGTGCAGAGGTTTGTAGAACAACAGCAAGTTTTCCCTTAAGTTGATTACCCAAGGTTTATCGAACTCAGGAAGGAAGTGGTCAAATGTATCCCCTCTCAAGCAACCCTGCAATCAGGATACAAGAAGTCTCTTGTGTCCCCAACACACCCAATACACTTGTCAGGTGTATAGGTGCACTAGTTCAGCGAAGAGATACTGAAATACAAGTGGTATAGATATAAGACAACGGTGCTAGAAAATAGCTTTGATGGCGTGTGGTTGACGTGGGAAGAGACTAAAGGCAATCTGAAATAAAGATGGAAGCAAGCAAACATGTAACAGATCTAGTTGCAAACGGTGTTCCAATGCTTAGAAACAAGGCATAGGGATCATACTTTCACTAGTGAACACTCTCATATAAATATCTTCTCTTCATGATACTACTCTGAACTACTCTCCGGTTGGACACTCTAATCCATAGTAGGGATATAACAACACTCCTCAAAGTTCGCTTTCCCCATCTAGATAACCCCACACTGTCACCTTGAGCACTAGATGGTTCCAACAAACACCACAATTTCATAGAAACATCCAACTCCAAATATAACTCATAACAAGTAATTGCAATCTCTAGCCTAAGTGCCACCATGGTGTGCACGCTATCACTTTCACACACATGGGGAGACCGGAGATCTATTAAAGCACTTGAGTAGCAAGGTAGATCTACTTGATTACAAAGATCATGATCACAATATGATCATGCATAGAGAGAGATGAACACATAGCTACCGGTAGAGCCCTTAGCCTCGAGGAAGAACTACTCCCTCATCATCATGGGAATCAGCAACGGCGATGGAGATGGTGGTGGAGATCGATGGAGATGGCTCCGGGGGCACTTCCCCGTCCCGGTAGGGTGCCAGAACAGAGACTTTCTATCCCCCGAATCTCCCCTTCGGTGGCGCCGGCGCTACGGAACTTTTCGTGGCTGGAGACTTGATTCTTTAGGGTTTCTGGATCGGGAGGCTTCTTATAGGCGAAGAGGCAATGTCGGTGGCCGGCCAGGGGGCCCACACCATGCCGTGGCACGGCCTAGGGCTGCTCGTGCCAAGGGGGTGTGGCTGCCCTGTGTCCCCCTTCGTCTCTCCTTCGGACTCCATGTGTCTTCCTGTAAAATATTGACTTTGGCTTTTGTCTCGTCAAATTCCGAGAACATTCATTTTCTGACTTTCCTGGAACCAAAAACAGCAGAAAATAGGCAGCTAGCACCATGGCATCTTGTTAATAGGTTAGTCCAAGAAAGTGTAGAAAAATACTCCAAAGTGTGGACAAAACATAAGAAAGTAGATATAAACCAAGCATGGAACATCAAAAATTATAGATACGTTTGCAACATATCAACATCCCCAAGCTTAACTCCTGCTCGTCCTCGAGTAGGTAAGTGATAAAAAGAAAGAATAATTTTTGAGGTGACATGCACCATTATAAACTTGGGCGAAGTATTTATAAAACATTGGTAGCTGGGATCATAGTACTTCAACATAGCATGAAAGATAAAGTTCTAAAAATAAGACATAGCAACTATGTTGTAACATGAAAGGCATAAACAAAAGATACATGAATAGCAATGCTTTGCAAGACGTTTGTTTGTTTCACATAAAGAAAACATAACATAGTGACATTTAGCTTGTCCCTCATAGTGTAGCAAAACATAAATGCATAGGACACCTTCAAAGTTCATAAGGGTGACTAGATACAAATAGTTTAAGAATAAGCAATATCAAAGTTATGCATCAATCAACAAGTCTTGGGACAATGCACATTAAACTAAGAATGACCACTATGCTCTCTTAATAGGTGCATAAAGATAGAAGATGGAGACTCAACATAAAATTAAAAGAAAGGCCTTCATAGAAGGAAGCAGGGATTCAAGTCTCATAAAGATCTTCTAAAAAATATGGTACTTATTCGCTTTCAGCTCTCATTTCCCCTATCATAAGCATCTTGAAGTGATTATGGTTAAAGTGAACAAACTATGGAGTATATGCTGGACAAAGTATAAGTTGGAAATCTCATGTCCCTTGAATACGAGGGCCGCTCCTCATGCTACTCAAGTTTAGTTACCGGTAAGTTCTTGTCATAGTAAGTACATGTGTATCATAGAGAACCGCCAGCAGGGTACCCCTTGCCCGATGATACGGAAGAATCCCCATACCAAAATGAAAAGGCAAGCAGACAACAAGCATCTCAACGATCTTCTTATTTACCATGGGAAAATGGTGCTTTTTTTCTCTCTTTCCTCTTTTCTCATCTCTTTTTTTCTTTTTCTCTTTTTCTCAATCTCTATCTCTTTGTTTTTTTATAAGAAGAATGCTTCATAGATTGCTCATTATGGTTACGCTGCAGGTTTCCACCATGATTAGGCATGGATTAGACCAGTGACCCAGGCGTTTCTCTAACACACATACATAACTCCATGGACTTACAAGCTCCCCTTTCATTTCACACCGACGACATCCATAAACAAAAGAGCATGATATCAACTGGGTACAATGTACAATTGCAATGTTGAAAGCGTTCCCCATGACAACATGGTTCTGCTAATTCCAACATATAAGTGCAAGCATATACAACATAGATGACACAATGGTTCAAGTTTATTAGGGGCAAGAAAAGTAAAGTGTGCCATCAAGTTCGTGAGAGCTTTAATCACTAATTTTCACATTACAAGTTTAATTCGGAAGGTAGATAAAACATGAATATACTTGGAATAGCAAATGCTAATAGGTATGTATGGTGGACTCTTTTGAATAAGTTGGTTTTATTTTGAGTTGGATGCATGAGTGGAACTCATACTTGGTTATGGAGGCTAGCAAAAGACTGGGAGCGGCCAACTAAGAGAGCAATAATGGCCATAATCATGCAAAGCGACAAAACATCATTAATTAAAGCATAAAGTGATATTACAAGTCGAAAACTAAAGGATCATAGAGGCTATGGTGACTTGGTATAGTCTTAACATGGTGTGAGCATGCGCCAAGTCAACCCAAATAAAGCATCAAAGGAGAATACCACAATACTATGCTTTAATATGCTAAAACAAAGCATGATTCTTTCAAGGCACATTAAACAATCTCAATTGTTTATAACATGTCACGCTACAACAATAATCACTAAGAATAAAGCCAAAGAAATATCAAGTATGACATGATAACGCCTAAGTCACAGTCAAAAACAAGCTCCTTTTATACCACTTAAGCATGAACTTTCCTACTCTTTCCCAACACCAATCGACTTATTTGAAACAACTCACCAAGATAATAATCAATAAATATCAGTGAGCTTGTCTCACAAATCCACAAAGAAGAAATAAAAAGTTCTAAGCTGAAAGCACAAGAAAACTAAGGCTAAACACAGTGCTGGCAAAAGAGAACACTCACAGAACAATAGGAATGAAAACTAGAGTGTTCTAGGCAATGAAAATGGAGTGTGTCTCTCTCCAAAAGAAGTGTTCTGGGATCCAACCAACTTATTGCAGCAAACCAAGCAAAAGAAAACAAAAAAAACAAAGACGCTCCAAGAACAACACAACAGTGCATGAAACAATAAAAACAAAGTGTCTAGAAAGACCTAAGATTTTTATTGATGAAGAAGGGGATGCCTTGGGCATCCCCAAGCTTTGACGCTTGTACCTCTTGAATATTTCTTGGGGTGACACGGGGTGGCATCCCCAAGCTTAAGCTTTTGTCCATTCTTCATCTCATTACATCATTCTTTCCCTACACCTGAAAATTTCCTTCATACAAAACTTCACACAATCTTCATTAGCAACATTAGTGCATTCAAGATAATAAGTCCTTTGGTTTAGTATCAACACAAGTAAAACTACCATTAAAACACAAGCTATTGTAGCACTTCCTTTAAAAAGTTCAAATTATCAAAGAGAACTCGAGGAGAAAGAGATTAAGAGGCAAATGCAAATAATGGCAGAAATCTGTCAAAACAGACTAGTAGGTAAAAAACCAATTTTTTCGAAGATCTTCTATTGCTCAAATCGAAAAGTGTTGAACTAACGAAAGTTGGATAACAACCTGGGGTAGAAGCACAAAAATTACAGCTCAAAACGACGTACAGAGATTTTTCACGAATTTTTACAGCGAAGCACAAAATCTGTTTCGAGACAGCAACTTTCCCAAGCATTACTTCTCTCTCGTTAGAGGTTACTCTTGGCACAAAAATCACACAAAAATGATAAGGAGAGGTTATTACTGAAGCAATAACTTCAATACCCAACAAAAAGACTCCTAACTAAATTTGGGTTATCTCCTAATAAGTGCTTTTCTTTAATGCCATTGAGCTAGGCATGATAGTTTGAGAAGATGCTCACATAAGAAATATGAATTGAAGTAAAAGAGAGCACCAAGAAGCAAATTCAAAGCACATTTAAGTCTAACCCACTTCCTATGCATAGGAATCTTTTAAAGAAACAACTCATGAAAGAACAAAGCAACAAGCATAGTAAAGCAAAACAAGTGCAACTTCATGACTTTCAACATAAAGAGGGGAACTAAATATTATTGAGATGCGTAAAACCATGTTTCCCTCTCTCATAATAACTTTCAGTAGCATCATGAATAAAATTAACAATGTAACTATCATATAAAACATTCTTGTCATGAGCCACATGCATAAAATAATTATTACTCTCCCTATAAGCATAGTCATTCTTATTAATTGTAGTGGGAGAAAATTCAACAAAATAGCCATCATTATTATTCTCATCATCATAGTCATCAAGTATAGGAGGAATATTGTAATGATAATTAATTTTCTCCTCAATAGTAGGTGGACTGAAAATATCATATTCATCACTGTAATCATCATAAATTGGTGGTATAGTATGATCAAAGTAAATTTTCTCCTCCGTGCTTGGGGGACTAAAAATATCATGCTCATCAAAACCATCTTCCCCAAGCTTAGACTTTTCCATAGCATTAGAAATAATGGTGTTCAAATAATTCATACTAATAACACTACTATTAGCATGCAAATAAAATTCCATAGGTTTTTTAATTTTCTCTTCAAACAATTCATGTCCTAACTCAAGATAAATACTATAAAGCTCTCTAATTTTTTTGTTGTTTTCCATTGCAGAATCTAAAGGAAATAACTTCGAGCACTCACACAAGAGGATGTCTACGCACTTCTATTCTTGTAGATAGTTGTTGGGCCTCCAAGTGCAGAGGTTTGTAGAACAGCAACAAGTTTTCCCTTAAGTGGATTACCCAAGGTTTATCGAACTCAGAGAGGAAGTGGTCAAAGGTATCCCCTCTCAAGCAACCCTGCAATCAAGATACAAGAAGTCTCTTGTGTCCCCAACACACCCAATACACGAAGGGATAGTGAAATACAAGTGTATAGATAAAAGACAATGGTGCCAGAAAATAGCTTTGATGGTGTGTGGTTGACGTGGGAAGAGACTAAAGGAAATCTGAAATAAAGAAGGAAGCAAGCAAACATGTAACAGATCTAGTTGCAAACGTTGTTTAATGCTTAGAAACAAGGCCTAGGTATCATACTTTCACTAGTGAACACTCTCATATAAATATCTTCTCTTCGTGATACTACTCTGAACTACTCTCCGGTTGGACACTCTAATCCATGGTAGGGCTATAACATCACTCCTCAAAGTCTGCTTTCCCCATCTAGATAACCCCACACTATCACCTTGAGCACTAGATGGTTCCAACAAACACCACAATTTTATAGAAACATCCAACTCCAAATATAACTCATAACAAGTAATCGTAAATCTCTAGCCTAAGTGCCACCATGGTGTGCACGTTGTCACTTTCACACACATGGGGAGACCGGAGATCTATTAAAGCACTTGACTAGCAAGGTTGATCTACTTGATTACAAATCTCATGATCACAATATGATCATGCATAGAGAGAGAGATGAACATATAGCTACTGGTAGAGCCCTTAGCCTTGAGGAAGAACTACTCCCTCATCATCATGGGAATCAGCAACGGCGATGGAGATGGGGGTGGAGATCGATGAAGATGGCTCCGGGGGCACTTCCCCGTCCCGGGAGGGTGCCGGAACAGAGACTTATAGGTGAAGAGGAAAGGTCGGTGGCCGTCCAGGGGGCCCACACCATGCCCTGGCGCGTCCTAGGGCTGCCCGCCCCAAGGGGGGTGTGGCCGCCCTGTGCCCCCCCTTCGTCTCTCCTTCGGACTCCATGTGTCTTCTGGTAATATATTGACTTTGGCTTTTGTCTCATCCAATTCCGAGAATATTCATTTTCTGACTTTCCTGGAACCAAAAACAGCAGAAAAACAGGCAGCTGGCACTATGGCATCTTGTTAATAGGTTAGTCCAAGGAAGTGTATAAAAATACCCCAAAGTGAGGATAAAACATAAGAAAGTAGATATAAACCAAGCATGGAACATCAAAAGTTATAGATACATTTGCAATGTATCAATCTCATGGTTCACCTAGTCGAAGAGATTTCCATTCTCGGTCCTATATTTCTACACAATATGTTCCCCTTTGAGATGTTCATGGGAGTGTTAAAGAAATATGTTCATAACCATGCTAGGCCAGAAGGAAGCATCTCCAAGGGGTATGGAACATAGGAGGTCATTGAGTTACGTGTTGACTTTATTCCTGACCTTAAGCCGATTGGTGTTCCTGAATCGCGGCAATGATATGTAGGGACGGATAATCTTTCACTCAAGCACACTACATGGTTCTACAGAATTCCACCATGGTAGCTCCGTATATCGGTGAACACAAGAATATTGTACGCTCCAACAACCCGGGAAAGCCTAACTCCTGGATTAGAGATGAACACATGAAGACTTTCGGTAGTTGGTTGCGAACACATCTAATGAATGACACCACTGTTGGAAATCAACTCTACATGTTGGCTGGGCCACCATTTTCTACTATATTGAATTACCAAGGGTCGGAGATAAATGGGAATACATTTTACATGATCGCCTATGATAAAAAGAGCACCAACCAGAATAGTGGTGTCCGTTTTGATGCAACCGACGAGAATGGGAAAAAGGACACATACTATGGTTACATAGAGGAGATATGGGAACTTGACTATGGAGTTTCTTTTAAGGTCTCTTTGTTTCGGTGTAAATGGTTCAACCTGAATGGAGAAGGGGTAAAGGTAGACCAGTTATACAGAATGACAAAAGTAGATCTCAATAATCTTGGTTATAGAGATGAACCATTCGTCCTAGCCAATGATGTGGCTCAGGTTTTCTATATGAAGGACATGTCCTCCATACCAAAAAAGAAAAAAAGCAAACAAATACATCACACAATGAGCCTAAGCATCACATAGTTCTTTTAGGGAAAAGAAAAATCGTGGAAGTCGAGGACAAGACAGACATGTTAGAAGATTATAATAAGTTTGATGAAATTCCGCACTTCACAGTGAAAACTGACCCAAGCATCCCGTTAAGCAAAGAAGATGCTCCATGGTTATGGCCGAAGCGATCATAAGCAAGGGAAATACGCCAAGATGTGTTCATGGCCTCATATTGTGTACCCCTAGTTCATAATATGTGACATAGTTGCAAGGAAAAATACCAAACTTGGTATATTGATTATGTCTCGAAAAAACCTTCACAAAATGACCTATCATGTTCGAGGTTTCATGGCTTTCGGTCCAAATGACCAATGTTATGTGCATAATCGAGGCATAGTTTGTGATACTGAGCCCTTATTGTGCATGCATGTGTATCTTGGATGGCGAACAATGTTGCAGGAGGAAGTTTTATTTTTCGTCGCATGGAAAAGCCATTTTCTATTTTCTGAGTGCCCAAATCGGGGCATTTTGTGAAGCAACACCAAACGCTAAATAAAAAATGGTACCACCCCATTTTTCAAAAATACTAGACCATATTACATGAACAATGTCCCAACCGGGGATTTTAAAACCTTTCTGCCACCCTTGGAGAAAAAGACAAATGTCTCCGAATCAGTAGGAAGTGGGTCCAGTTTGACATACATGTACATGATCTAATGCTCGTGATTTTTCGAAAAAATCATTTTTAGACTCATAATGTGATGTTTCTTTAGAGATCCAATGCAAGTTTTAACGAGGCTCATCCCCTATCTTCATGCCTGCTGTTATGACCATAGTTGGAAACGGGTAAATTTTAAAATGGGCATAAGAAATAAAACGGTCTGAACAATGTAAATCCTTCGCGTGGTGTCATTTTATGTGACATAGTTGCAAGAAAAAATACCAAACTTGGTATATTGATTATGTCTCGAAAAACCTTCACAAAATGACATATCATGTTCGAGGTTTGATGGCTTTCGGTCCAAATGACCAATGTTATGTGCATAATCGAGGCATAGTTTGTGATACTGTGCCCATATTGTGCATACATGTGCATCTTGGGATGGCGAACAATGTTGCAGGAGGAAGTTTTATTTTTCGTCGCATGGAAAAGCCATTTTATATTTTCTGAGTGCCAAAATTGGGGCATTTTGTGAAGCAACACCAAACGTTAAATAAAAAAATGGTACCACCCCATTTTTCAAAAATACTAGACGACCTTACGTGAACAATGTCCCAACCGGTGATTTTAAAATCTTTCTGTCCACCCTTGGAGAAAAAGACAAATGTCTGCCGAATCGGTAGGAAGTGGATTTCGTTTGACCTACAAGTACATGATCTAATGCTCGTGATTCTTAGAAAAAATCATTTTTATACTCATAATGTGATGTTTCTTCAGATATCCAATGCAAGTTTTAACGAGGCTCCGCCTCTATGGTCAGCTTAAGGGAGATGCCTGAGCACTGGATCCGTAGGCATCTCCCTGAAGCTGGCCGTAGTGTTGTCCCTGCTCTCACACACCATCTTGGAGTTTATAACTTCTCTAGCTAGATCAATATGCCAGGGAGCTAACTAATTTCACATATTAGGGAGTGCCTCTATGTCCAGCTTCAGAGAGATGCCTGAGGATTGGATCCTTACGCATCTCCCTTAAGTTGGCCGTAGTGTTGTCTCTGCTCTCGCACGCCATCGACTTGTAGTTTATAACTTCTCTAACTAGATCAATACGCCGGGAGCTAACTAATTTCACATATTAGGGAGTACATCTATGGCCAGTTTGTTGGAGATGCTGGAGGACTGGGCTCCACCGGCATCTCCCTCAAACTGGTCGTAGTGGTGTCCCTACTCTCACACACCATCATGTTGGCAGTTGATAACTTCACAAGGATGCCTATTTGACGAGGGTTAAACTCATCAATGCCCATTATTATGGACTTGGGCTTTGGAGAAGGAGGGAGCGCTGGAGGCATCAATCGGCTAGCAAACAAGCACACAGGGATGCAAGGTTTACCTAGGTTCAGGCCTCATAGAGGTCCCAATTCCTCCTTGTCTGCTCTTGGAATTATCAAGGGAGTCGAAAGTTACAGGGGGTGCGTAGATGCAATCTGGCGATGGTTGTGGAAACTAGGGTTGTGATCGTGCTCCTCACCGCCCCCTCCTAGCCTTTATATAGATAGGCTAGGTATCGGGTAGCAAGTCGAGTTGGTTATAGATTAGGGTTTGTCCCTTTAAACTTTCTATATTAAGCTTGGTCTTGTGGTTCAAGCAATCGGAGTCTCCGTGAGTCACCCGATTCCTGTATTGGGCCCTGGTAACACCGTGGGCTTCTGCCATACCTGGACCGTATATGCTAGACTCGAGTACCTGTAAGGTATGCCGACGTCAGTAGCCCCCGAGTGTCCGGTGGAATCGCAGATTCAAGTGGAGACTTTATGAAGTCTTTCTAGTGCACAGTTGAGCACATTTTCGAGTGCTTTGATTGATGTCATAGGGATTGTTGATATAGGTGCCCGATGCATCAGGATCAGTTAATTGCCTTAGTGCAAAACAACATAATCTAATCAAAATCGAGTCCCCGGTCTTGAATTCGGAAAAGAGCTGGTGTAATTCGACTCAGGCCACGGAGGTCTTACAAGAGTCGAATCCCAGTATGTAAGTGTGAGCACTCGACGTGTCCGTGAAGGCTTATTCATCGTACATGTAGGTATAGATTTATATCTGGTAGAGTGCAGCAGATTCGTTGCCAGGACTTACTCAGGTCTTATCTTCACGTTGTAAGCGCGACATCTGAATTTTATCATCGCGGAGATGATTCGGGTGACCCAAAAGACGCAGTCTTTTTGTGGGGAAAATATGAGGCAGAGTCACCATAGTATTTGAGTGTGGATGTTATCAACACACAGTGTAATGTATAAGAAAGAATCATAGGGTGCGCTACAAACGCTCCCTATAGGAGTAGCACCCGAGTGCCTATTCAAGTCGTAGACTCGAGTGGGGACTATAAGTATTTTGCGACTGCTATCATCTTTGGCTTGTTTCAGTCGAATGTACTTTCAGCGCTCCCTATGGGAGTAACCCGAAGTCCATAGTCGAATCGTTGATTCAACTGAAGGATTTTCATGATGCTTGGATGTCTTCACAAATTTTTTCGGGTGCGCGGCCAGTGCTCCTGTTAGGAGTAGCCCCCAAGTTCTTGGTTGAGTGGAAGACTCAAGTAAGGACTAAAGTAGTCAAAAATTTCTCCTGCTAGAGTTGATGATGTCAGTGCTGACGATGATATGACCTCAGTTGCCCGCGTGAGCGGTTTTGACGGGACGTGACAAGTAGTGGGTCCCACTTTCTGACATTGAATTGACTAGGCGTGCGTAATCTTCTATTTTAACTATGTCTCCTCGATTCTCACGCGTAATGGGCGGAGTGGCACGACAGTTCGTGGTTTACCCTGGCCACGCATCGACGTCGATGTGTGCCATGCGTCTGGTAGATTTTTCCCGATCGTTGGGTGGCATCTGCGGGGAGGTTAAGTAGAGGCTCACCGTGTGGTAATTTTTTTTGAGGTGAAACAGTAGGGAGAATCCCCACTGCACCTTTTTTAATTTTTATTATAAGGTAAGAGTATGTTACCGTGTGGTAATTTCCCCACATCTTCTTTCTCGCTCGCATGCCTCCGCCATTGATGTTCTTGTTTCATTGTGCACATGTCCTCCGTGGCACTGGACCAACTTCGTACCTTCCCTAGTTACTTCCTGCGCTCACACGCCAGCGCAAGATGGGCAAGAAGAAGGGAGGCCCTGCCGCTGGATCTGCGGCTACCATTATCGCCGCCAAGAAGATGGGAGCCGCCGCCACCATGGGCACCAGCGCCATCGGAGCTAGGAAGAAGAAGGGTGCGGCGACTCGGGTCACCAATGGGTCGTGGCGCTAGTCCGTCATCAAGCCCTCAGAGCTATTCACTCAGCATCAGGACGGGGCGCTCTCTGCAGCGGATTACGATTCTCGCGTTCCCGGCGATGAGGTAATCCCCAGTCCTCCTGCGGGTTTTCTAGTGACATTCCTTGTGTTCATCATTGACGGTCTTTCTCTCCCTCTGCATCCATTTGTTAGGGGTCTTCTTGGCTTCTACGGGCTCCAGCTGCACCAGCTGTCCCCAAACTCTATTCTCCACATCACCTGCTTCATCACTCTTTGCGAGTGCTGGCTCGGAATCGAGCCACACTTCGGTCTCTTCAAAAAACTCTTCCAGCTCAAACATCAGTCGGGGTCGGGTTCTATAGTCTACGATGTAGGGGGCTGCGGGATCCACGTCGACTCCAATGTCACTTATTTCGCCATCAAGCTCACTGCATCTATCCAAGGGTGGAGGGATAAGTGGTTCTACATCCGCGACCAGAAGGCCGATGGAGAGCACTACGGACTCACACCCTTCGATCCGGTGGCAGTCTGCAAGAGGATGAGGTCCTGGAAGAACGTAGTGATGCCTGCCAAAGTTGAGGAAACATGGACCCTGTATCAGCGTGTCTGTGACCTCGAACATCGCATAGGGAAAGAAGTAGGCAGCGTAGAGCTCATTCGCACTTGGATGCGTCGCCACGTACAGCCTCTGCAGGCTAGGGTACACCCAATGTTCCGCTGGACCGGTGCTGGTGATGTCACTCGCATTTCTGTAGAGGGCATTTCCTCTGGTGAACTGGACGGGAGGTTACGGCTGGTGACCAAGTACACCGCTAAGGAGGATATCCCGGGTGACTCAGTCATGCCTCCATTCTGTGCCAGCAATCCTCCGCCTGAGGTGGATTTCTCTTTGAAGTTTCTTGTTTTTTTTGATTGCTTGTAGGTGCTTTTGTATACTGATGCTTTTCCTAATTGTAGGACTGGAAAGTGGGCACCAGCATACCTCCTCAGCCGGAAGGAATTATCCCACGCGAGGCGGAGGAAGAGGACGAGTCGAGCTCCACTGTCCCTATTGGGGAGGAGCAGGAAGCCCCCGAGTCTAGTGATAAAGGGACTCGCAAGCGCTCCCATAGCAAGGATTCAGATGCCTCCTCACCATCGATGCCAGAGGATCCATCTGCTGCTACAGTGGAGCCAATCCTCGCCGTGCCTGTGCTCACCATGGCTCCCCCTGCAAGGAAGAAGCTGAGGTTGCCGAAGGAGTCATCGGGAGATTCCTTTGACCTCGAAAATTTTGACGGGTAAGGCTTTATATTTCTAGAGTTCTTCTTGTTTTCCTCGAAGTTTTCTCTTCTAAAGTGGTGCTGGGTATGTGTAGCCAAACAGCGTCCTCGTCTTCCAACGATTGCCAATTTGTTAAAGAATCTGGAGGCGCAGACACTAAGAACAAGGAGGTGGCCATACGGTCTCCTTCTCCTCCGATGGAGGCCCGCTCCGGCGCCAACTCTTCGAGTTCCCACCATGCTGGGGTTCACCAGATGGTTGCACGGACGCCCACTCGACAGGAACCTTCGGAGTCCCTAGAGGAGCATGTAAGTGTCTTTTGCCGCTGGCATTTGAATTTTGAGTGATGTGCACACTTTGTTCATTTTTGATAATGCTGATGCTTCTTATCTTTTGATGTAGCCCATCGTGAAAGATTCCACTCGCCTCACGAGGCAAATTCTTGCCTTGGGTCAACAACATGCCTTGCTGGACAACCGCCATCGTGCAGTCGAAGGTTTGTGTTAATCTTGTCTCTCCGCTCTTCTTGAATAGAGGTTTGTAAACTCATGCGTTGTCGTGTTCTACCCCTTGTAGGTGAGCATAATGAGCTTCTCCGTCATGTTACTTCCCTCGAGAAGGGACTTGCCGCAACAGAGAAAAAGCACGATGAGGCAGTCGCGGCTCTGGAGGAGTCGCAAAAGTGCGAGGAAGAGCTGTGTGCTTCCACTACCGAAAGGGAGAAGTTGTTCGTAGAACAGCTTTTCTCAATTGCGAAAGCGCTCTCAAGTATTATTCTGCTTCACTTGCATTTTTCCCTATTTTTGTGTTTATGTCGCTGTGCTGATACCCTGTGTTTGTATGATGCTGCCGGCGTAAGCTTCGACGCCCAGTCCTTGCGCCACGCAGATGCCTTGGCTGGCGCCATGGCTGTAGTCGAGGATCACAGTGTCTCCCTCTGAGACACGCTCAGGAAAGCCAAGGGCATGCTGAGCCTCCTCCGAGAGGATATGGTTCCCAAGGTGAGCTTAATAGAAAATCTTGATGGCTTGGTGGAATCCTTTGCAGAAGGCATCCCGATGGACTTTAAGAATGTGCAGCGGTCTATTGGCGCCATAATGGCACTCACGATGGCACAAGCACATGGTGCAGAGCTGAACCTGAGCGCCATCTCTGAGGCGATGCCTGTCGACGCAGATGGCCAGCAGGTAGTGTTCTCTCCCTTCGCCACTAGTTGCAATAAGTATGGGCCTCGTCTCATTGAGATAGTCGCCAAATATTCTGAGGAGCTACGGCGAGTGAAGGCGGCAAAGGCTGCAGCGTCAGGGGTTACCACTAGGAAGTCTGTGGTGTCAGAGACTTCCACGGATCCGAGGAAGCCCTCGAAGTCGAAGTCAAAGTCGAAGAAGCAGAACGTGTCTTAGCTACCATCTGTAATAGTGTAACTTCCGTTTTGCTCAACCATGTTTTGTGGGGGTACCCCTGTTGATACTTTGCTGAATTTACTCCACCTTTTTTATAAATGTATAGTTAGTCTTATTTTTCCTCTTGTTTGGCTATAATAGGGTCCTTCGAGTGGTCCTCCTGATTCTCCTCCCACTGATGAAACTGTGGCGCAACCGCATTCAAAGGTGAAGGAGCTGTCACTGCTTGCGCGACTGCGTGATTGCGTAAAGTAGTTGGAGAGAGGGTTGCACATTGTCCGTGGTAACATGGATGCGTGGAAGTTGAAGGCTAAGAAAGCCACTGCTCGCGAGAAGTATCTCCTTGACGAAGTTGCGTAGTTGAACGAACAATTTAAATGTTAGCTCTCTATCTTCCCATCCTTTTCTTTGGTCATTCACGGAGATACTCTGTCTTATGCTCTAGTCTTGCTTTTGTAGGTGTTAGTGCTCGTCATCCGAAGGAAGAGAGGGACCGGGTGGCCATTCGTATGAACAACTTGACCCAGGAGCAGCTGCAGGCCAGTGGGTACTTCTGGGTGGACCACGATCATGAAGTCGCGTTGGTGACGTTGCAGGATCACGTGCCACGGGTCCTTCAGTGTTTGAAGAAGGTGCAATCGTGCCTTAGGCATATCTTCCAAGTGATGTTTCCCCTGGATGTGGTGCCATCAAGCTTGCTAGCTTTGCTGGCGAAGTTTCAGGATATCAGTGCGGTTCGTGAGTGCGTGCGACAATAGCTGGTTGCAGGTGCCAAGGCTGTGTTGGCGCTTGTTCGATTGCATCATCCAGACATGGATGTCACGGCTGTTACCACTAGTCTGCCGCCGCCGCCAGAAGGGATGACATGGAACATGGTGCCACACTACCAAGCGGTTGACCGGCCAGCCGAAGATATCGTTGATTTCTTTGAGGAACAAACAAATGTTCTCCTCTTGCAGCAGTAGTGCAGTATATACCCTGCATATACTGCATCTTTGTGAGCAGTAGTGTAAAAGTGCTGTAAAAATTATACGATTGTGTCGAGTGTGGTTGATACCCGTTAATGTGTGAAGGTCTTGCTAGCTTGTATATTTTTAGAGTGTATCATAATATACAGGTTCTTTTCGTTAGCCTGGCGTGTATTCATCTCAGCACCTTACCAACCTGTCAGGTGTGTTGCAGCTGGGTTGGTGTTATCATGGGTTCGATTGGTAAAAGGCCACCACTCAGGATACTGTGTTGTTCGTGGAACACGATATGAAGGGTGGCGCAGCCCCCGAGTGATATAATTGCAAGTAAAACGGGAAAAACACAAGGTTTGGGGAACTTAGCTTTATTTATTCGCAGAATATCACGAGGTATAATGTGTGGCTAAGTAGCCTGGCCGAATAGCCTTATTTGTAAAGTAAAAACATCTAAGGGTAGAAACAGTGCAACTGCACGATGTTCTAGGGATTGGAGTATGCAACTCTGCTCTTTAAGTCTTCAAGGCGATAGGCGCCACATGGGATTACTTCGGTAAGAATGTAAGGTCCTTCCCAAGGGGACTCAAATTTGAGGTGCCCTTGTTGCTTCATTGCAGGACCAGGTCTCCTTCTATGAAGGATCTAGGGCGTATCCTTCTGCTGTGGTAGTTGCGGAGGTTCTGCTGGTAGATCATGGATCTCTCCGCTGCAATCTCATGTGCCTCATCGAGGAGGTCGATGGAGTCTTCAAGTGTGAGGGTTGATTCTTTATCGTTGTATGCAACCACAAGCGGGGCTTTGTACTGCTTCCGCACCGTGGTGCTGTTTGGAGTTGTGCGTAGGCTCCAAAGTACTGATTGCAGCTCGTCTAGCCAGCACCCAGCAGCTTGTTCGAGTGGCCGGAGGAGCCTTCTCTTGATTCCGCCGCAGACGAGGCCATTGGCCTTTTCAACTTGATCGTTGGTCTGAGGGTTGGCCACCGAGGTGTAGCTAATATTTATTCACAGGTTTTCACAGAATTCCTGGAACTCCTTGAAGGTGAAGTTCGTCCCATTGTCTGTGATGATGCTATGTGGCACCCCGAAGCGAAAGACAATGGACTCGAAGAACTTGACAACGCTGGCTCCCGATTACTTTGTCACCGACATGACCTCAATCCACTTTGTGAATTTGTCGACCGCAACTAGGAGGTAGATGTATCCTCCTCGTGAGTATCTCTGGAGCTTGCCGACTATGTCAAGTCCCCATTGCGCGAAAGTCCAAGCCACAGGTATTGGCCTGAGCTTCGCGTCAGGTGCATGCAGTTTGTCCGCGCATCAGTCATGTCATCTGGCACCCTTTTGCTGAGCAGTTATGTGATGTATGGTTGCATCCAAGATGGCTCGATCATCATAACCACCATGGGGCCTTCGAGTCCTGTGTCTGGCTCCATGTTGTTGAGTGCCATGGGATCGCTCGGTGGCGTAGCCCCCGAGTCCTTTGTTGTGCTAGGTTTAGGCTCTATAGCCTTTGGTTTAATGGAGCGTTCGCAGATGCGCTCTACAAAATACGCCAGGTGGCACTTGGGAGCAGGTGGAACCAATGTTGACGAGTGTGTCCGCCTCCTCATTGCTTTCACGGCCGACATGGCGTAACTCGCAGCCGTCGAAGTCCCCTTCGAGTGTGTCGTAGAGGTCACGGTAGGTGATCATGTTGTCGCTCAGGGCGTCACACTCATTCATTGTTTGGTTGACCACCAATTTGGAATCGCCGTAGATGACGAGTCGCTTGGCACCGCAGGCTTTTTCCATTTGCATCCCGTGGAGCAAGGCATCATATTCGGATTCATTATTGGAGGCCGTGAACTGCATTCACAGAACGTACCTCATCTTGTCACCTTGGGGCGATGTCAGTAGGACACCTGCGCCAGCTCCTTCCTTGCACTTGGACCCGTCGAAGTGCATTGTACATAGGTAGGACATATCTGGCTTGTCGGGGAGCTGGTTCTCCATCCAGTGCACGAGGAAGTCCGGGAGAACTTGCGATTTTATCGTGTCGTGCTTCTCGTATGTGATGTCTCGTGGAGACAGTTCTATGCCCTAGAGCGTGACTCGTCCGGTAGCGTCGGGATTATTGAGTATGTGCCCGAGCGGGGCATCATTCACCACTACGATTGGGTGCTCCTGGAAGTAGTGGCGCAATCGCCTGGAGGTCATGAAGACGCTATAAGACAACTTCTGGTAGTGCGGGTACCGCTGTTTTGTTGGTGTGAGCACCTTGCTAAGGTAGTAGACTGGGCGTTGTACCCCATGGACTTTATTTTCTTCGGCTCGCTGCACCACGAGCACAGTGCTGACCACTTGGTTGGTGGCGGGGATATATAGGAACAGCGGCTCCTTTTCGCGAGGTGTCACCAATACTAGCGAGGTGGACAGTAGACACTTGAGGTCTTCGAATACTTCTTGTGCTTCGTCTGTCCATTCAAACTTGTCAGCTTTATAGAGAAGTTGATAGAAGGGCAGTGCCTTTTTGCCCATTCGACTGATGAATTGACTGAGCGCCGTGATTCGCCCAGCCAGCTGGTGGACACCTTTTACGTTCTTCAGCTTCTCCATGGCCAGTATGGCTTTTATCTTCTTCGGGTTTGCCTCGATCCCTCTCACAAAGATGAGATACCCGAGCAATTCCCCAGATGGTACGCCGAAGGCGCATTTGTCTGGATTGA
This sequence comes from Avena insularis, assembly GCA_023614405.1. Classification (NCBI taxonomy): domain Eukaryota; kingdom Viridiplantae; phylum Streptophyta; class Magnoliopsida; order Poales; family Poaceae; genus Avena; species Avena insularis. The sequence goes on from JAJUPC010000258.1 coordinate 392,359, forward strand.
GCTTGATTCGGTATCGATCGAGGTTATTGAAGGTCTCGTGGAGATCGTCGAGTAACACGACTTCATATTTGGTTTCGATGACGATGTCTTCGACATAGACTTGGATATTGCGGCCAAGATGATTCTTGAGGCAGGCCTGCATACATCGCTGATAGGTGGCTCCTGCGTTTTTTAGCTCGAAGGGCATCGTGTTGTAGAAGAACACACCAAAGGGTGTTGTAAACGTTATTTTCTCCTGGTCTTCCTCCTTCTTTCGAAACTGATTGGAGCCTAAGTAGGCATCGAGGAAGCAGAGACGCCCGCATCCTGCAGTGGAGTCGATTATTTGATCGATCCGTGGCAACGAGAAGTGATCCTTCAGGTAGTACTTGTTGAAGGATGTGAATTCCATGCACATCCACAGGATATCCGTGTCCTTTTTAGGCATGAGCACTGGATTTGCGAGCCAGGTGCTTTCCTTGATCTCGCGTATGAATTTTGCATCGAGGAGTTTGTTGACTTCCATACCGACCGCTTTTGCTCTTAGTTCAGACAGTCGCCGTATTGTTTGCTTGACTGGCCTTGCGTCTGGATTCATGTTGAGTGAGTGCTCGACGAATTCCCTGGGAACTCCTGGCATGTCCGCTAGACACCAGGCGAAGATTTCCCAGCGCTCATGGAGGAATTCGAGGAGCGTGAGTTCCTATGCGGGACTCAAGTTGTTGGCGATGAGGGGCATCATGGTTGGGTCTGTTGGGTGGACCTGGATATTCTTAGGGGATGAGTAAAAGGATTGGTCAGGTGAGCTTGGCTTGCTTAGGGGATGCACACTATTGTTTGTCGACTCCTTCAACCTTGCGAGGTCCTCCTGCATGCCGAAGGACTGGGAGATTCTGTTGAATTCCCTATCGCAACTGTCAGACCTCTCGAAGCTTCCATTGATTGTGATGATGCCGTTTTGGCCTGGAATTTTCATCTTCAGGTAAGCGTAGCGCGGCACTGCCATGAACCTTGCGAACGCGACACGTTCGAGGATGCAGTTGTACTGTGAAGGCCAGTCGACAACTTCAAAGTCGATGCACTCTCGCCGAAAATTTTGCGGCGTGCCAAAGATGACGTCGAGGATGATTTTTCCCAGGGGTACACGCCCTTCCCTGGGACGATGCCGTGGAACATCGTGTCTGAAACTTCCAGAAATGTCACAGGGATCCTCATTGCGCGCAAGGTACTCCTAAACATGAGGTTAATGCCGCTTCCGTCGTCCATGAAGACGGAACTCATCTTGAAGCCTCCGATCTGTGCCTCGAGCACCAAGGGATAGTGGCCTAGGGGAGGTACTTGACGCGGGTGGTCGCTCTTGTCGAAGGTGATGCAGGACTCGCTGCCACTGAGGTACTTAGTTGTCGAGGGCGAAGAGTTCATCGCCAGATTCACCTGCCGAGTGATCGATTTCTGCACTCGATTTGAGGGGTGACCCTTTTGGATCATCCCCATGTTTCCTAGCGCTCGCGGGTATGACTCTCCTCCATTGTTCTGGACTGGGGCAGTCGCAAGTGGTGGTGGTCCGGGTGGTGGCGGTGGTGCTCCGTGAGCCACAGCGCCCGGAACAGCTCCGTAGCCCTGGTTGATCCCGTCGCGATTCATATAGGCCAGACCTTTGTGGAGTTTGAGGAACTCGCGGCAGTCCTTGAGAAGGTGCCTGGACTTTTTCTTGCCGTCGTGCTTGTCGATGTACAAGTGCATGTTGCACGGTCCGGATAGTTTTTCCTGGATGGATGTTCTAGGTGCCTCATCGCAAGTGCGGTGCTGCCACACCTGCATTGTATTTCCGCTGTCACGGTATCCACCGCTGCGGTATCTGTTGTTGTGGTTGTCGTCTCGTTTGTTGGCGTAGCCAGCCGTGATAATGTCGACCTCTTCGCGATCCTTGTAGCCGTGCATTCGACGTTTTCCTTGGCGATCATGTCTACGCCCGAGGTCGTCGTCATCATCGGAGTATGCATGGTTTTTCACCGAGTCCTCTCCATCGGCCCACGGATTCACGATCTCCATCAGCTGGTCGATTGTCTTGGGCTTCGAGCGGCCTATCTTCTCCCTGAGCTCTCTGCGGCGAATGCCGCTGTTGAACGCATCGATTGCGCGATCCTCAGAGATATCTTCTGCAGAATTATTGATGATGGACCATCTTTGGATGTACAAGCGCAGCGACTCACCAAACCTCTTGTGGCAGCCTCTTAGGTCCTCGATTGATGCGGGCCTTTTGTAAGTGCCCTTGAAGTTGCACACGAAGCTGTAGACTAGCTCTTCCCAGCTGCGAATTGATCCACGCAGGAGATTGTTGAGCCATGCGCGGGTGGCGCCTTGCAGCTGTAGGCATTGCATTGTCGTGCTTGAGCTTCCGCCATGCAACCTGGCGGAGGAGATTTTATCTTTCAGCCAAATCTTTGGGTCCTGGAGGTCATTGAATTTCGGGTTCTCCGATGTGAGTTTGAACACTTTAGGCATTCCCTTCGGCCTGATGGCTCTGCTGAAGCATCTAGCGCCACAGAGCTCTACTTCGTTGTCTTCCGAGTCAGTCGAATAGGCACGCCTTGTGCGCATCTTGTCGACCTTGCACTACGTGATGTCATCACGCGTGTCATAATCATGGTCATGACACCATGAGCGGCGTTGCCGTGATAGATCATGGTTGTCGTCGCTGGAGGAGTATGAGTAGTAATACTTGTCCAGAGCTTTACTTTTCTTCGGCTCCAGTGTTGGCTCCTTGACGAGGGCAGCTTCGACTAGCCCCAAGCCTGCGATCATAGATCGGTGCATGGCAGCTCGCGGGTCCCTAGCTGGTGGCTGGTTGTTCAAGAGGTACATGGTGGCCGCTGTCACCGCTGCTTCGGTGTCTTTGGGAGCATGTTTCCCCGCGTATCCACTGTCATGGAGCCGAAGTCAAGGACTCGCGCATCTTCTTCTTGCTCCTTGTAGGTGAGGTGGGCTAGTCGAGATCGCTGTTTGGCGGCCACGTAGTCGTTGCCCTTGGAGGAGGATCCTCCCATGGAAGAGAGTTGAGCCCGTCGAAGACTCGACTCGTCCGCCGCCTTTCTACGCGTGTCGAGTTGCACGATAACTTGCTGTTGGCGCTTGTACTCCTCTTTGATCAGACAATGGTAACCCATCAGCATCTATTGTGATGATTTTAGGGGGAGGGGATTGCCCCGCAGAACCTCCCGACAGCGGGCCCACTCATTGTCAGTGAGCTTGATCAGCACGCGCTCTTCGGTGCTCTCATTCGTCGTGAGGTTCGGGTCTGCTTCTGTCCCATTGTTGGTGGGCGCGCCGCTAGCGGGGCCACCATTTTTGCCGTTGGTTGGTCTAGTGCCGGTGTTGTCACGATTGACACCAGTGTCGCCTGCATTAATGACGGTGCACATGAAGTGATTGGGGAAGTTGTTGCTCCCACAACTTTCAGATCCAGAGCCGTGATACGTTGCAAACGTATCTATAATTTTTGATGTTCCATGCTTGTTTTATATCTACTTTCTTATGTTTTGTCCACACATTTTCTGGAACTAACCTATTAACAAGATGCCACGGTGCCAGTTGCGTGTTTTCTGCTATTTTTGGTTTCAGAAAAGCTAGTAAGGAAATATTCTCGGAATTGTACCAGACAAAATCCCAAGTCAATATTTCACCAGAAGGAATACAGAGTCCAGAGGGGAGAAGAAGAGGGGAGCCAGGTTGGCCACACCTGGTGGTGGTGCGGCCAGCCCTAGACACACACCCCTGGAAATCCACCGACCTTGCCCCTTCGCCTATATATTGCCTCCAGGACGAAAACCCTAAGGACCATAGATCGGGAGGGATCTGAAGCTCTTCCCGGCACCCTGCCGGAGGGAAGAGATCACCTTGGAGGCCTTCTTCAAAACCATGCCTGGCTCCGGTGTGATGCATGAGTAGTTCATACCTGGACTACGGGTCCATGTAGTAGCTAGATGGTTGGTTCTTCTCCTTTGTGCTACCATGTTTAGATCTTGTGAGCTCCGTTCATGATCAAGATCATCTATTTGTAATCTTACATGTTGTGTTTGCGGGTATCCGATGGATATTGATATGTTATTTCAGATTCATTATTGATTCTATCATGTCTTTGTTATTTGTGATCTTGCATGCTTTCCGTTGTTAGTAGCTATCTTGGCCGAGTAGATGCTAGCAACTCCAAGAGGGAGTATTTATGCTCGGTAGTGGGTTTATGCCTCTAGGAATCTGGGGAAGTGATAGAAATCTCTAAGGTACTTGATGTGCTGTTGCTACTAGGTAGAAAACAACAATCCTTTGTTCATAGAACAATCGTATTGTTTACTTTACACACTTTGCTTAATGCAATTATCTGTTGCTTGCAACTTAATACAGGAGGGGGTTCAGATGATAACCTGAAGGTAGATTACGGTCTATGTATAATGTTGTAATGCCCAGTCCAATCTCATAGGAGTCAAGATGATTAGTATATGCATGTATACTTTCTCGGTGTCTATCAATTGCCCCGCTTTAATTTGTTCACCCAACATGTCATCTATCTTAAGGAGAATCACCTCTAGTGAACTATGGACCCTGGTCCATTCTTTTACCATCAATCTACAAGCTATTTACTATTTTTCTGTTTACTTTATGCAAGCAATTACTATCTTCCACTCAATACGTTTAATCCTTTGTTTTCAGCAAAACCTGTGAGATTGACAACTTCACTGTAAGTTGGGGGCAAAGTTCTGTGGTTGTGTTGTGCAGGATTCCAAGTTGGAAACAACACCTTGGAGGTGTTTCCTTGCTCCTACTGGTTCGATAACCTTGGTTTCATAACTGAGGGAAAACTTGCTGATGTGCTCATCATACCTTCCTCTTGGGGTTCCCCAATGAGCTCGAATATATTTTGAGCCATCAAGCCGTAGGCTCCATCTTCTATGGCTAGATCACCCAGATCGGATCGGCGACTGTTGTTGCTGTCTGTGCCCCCAACTGTTGTCGGGGCATTGAGCTCACATAGGGTGCCGTTTGGAGGTGGGAACCACGATGCTGGAGCAATCGCAGGAACCATCGGTTGGTCAGGGAGATGAAGCATTCCCAGCTGACCAACTTGGAAGCGTAAGCTCCCAAACATTAGGTCGATCCCATCGCCCACGGTTGGTGGCTCCAACCAGGACTAAAGGCCCTCCCCTTTATAACGCACGTTGTTCCTTGTCCTTCTCCATCTTGCATTTCTTCTAAGTCCCGACGCAGGCGTGCCTCCGACCCCGACACCAGCGGGCTCCCCAATTTCGGAGATGTGGTCCTGATACGTCTAAAACGTATCTACTTTCCCGAACACTTTTGCTATTGTTTCTTCTCTAATTTGTGTGATTTGGATACAACTAATGCGGACTAACGCTGTTTTCTGCAGAATTGCTTTGGTGTCTCGTTTTTGTGTAGAAAATCAACTTTCAGGAAAAATCCCGGAAAATATCACAAAACTCCTATTTTACCAGAAGACTCACGGAGCTAGAAGACAAGACGAAGTGGAGCCACGAGGGGCCCACACCACCTGGCCGCGCGGGCTAGGCCAGGCCACGCCAGGAGGTGGTGTGGCTGCCTCGGACTTTGCCTCGACCTATCCTTTCGCCTATAAAATCCCTCTGACCTAAAATAGACGGAGGGTTCGACGTTATTCCAAATAGAGTTCCGCTGCGCCACCATCACGAGATACTGTGATTCGAAACCAGAAACTCCGTCTTGGCACCCTGCCGGGACGGGGAATTGGAGGAGATCATCGCCATCATCATCACCATCACTACTCCATCAACCATCCATGATTCCCCCATCCATGAGTGAGTAATCCCCCACTGTAGGCTATGGGGATGGTAGGGACTGGATGAGATCATTCATGTAGTTACATCAGATTGTTAGGGCATGGTGCCTAGTATCTATTATTAGTGCTTTTGTACTTTGTTGCAACTTTTTATGCTTCATGCTTGTCACTAGGGCCCGAGTGCCATGATTTCAGATCTTAACATGTTATTGATTCATGATGATAGTATTGTTTATGATCTTACCTGCAAGTTGTATACACATATTATTGTCCGGGATAACCGGAGGGAATGGCTATGATATGAGGATCACATGTTTTCATGGAGTGTTAATGCTTTGCTCTGGTGCTCTATTAAAAGGAGCACCTTAATTGCCAGTAGATTCCCTAGAGGCCCCGCTGCAATAGGCTGGCAGGACAAAATATGTTGTGCAAAGTTCTCATTACGAGCACGTATGACTATATATGGAACACATGCCTATGATTATTTAGTACTTGGATGCTTTACTTTATTTATCTGCAAATGCCCTATATCTTGATTGTTATATGAATTGTCTTGTCCATGCAATGCCCGTCCATCCATCCCTATGCCTACCGCGTTTTAATCCTACTGTTTACTGCAATTGTTACTATTGTCTTTACTTTTAGTACTGCTTTTATTTTGCTATTGCTACTACAAAACTATTGCTACTGATAAACTACTGCGAGCAAGATTGTTTCCAGGTGCAGCTGAATTGACAACTCAGTTGTTAAGGCTTATAAATATTCTTTGGCTCCCCTTGTGTCGAATCAATAAATTGGGTTTTACTTCCCTCGAAGACTGTTGGGATCCCCTACACTTGTGGGTCATCAAGACTATTTTCTAGCGCCATTGCCAGTGAGCATAGATCTATTTATCAAGTTCACTTGGAATCACTATTATTCGCTGCTATCCATTCATCATGGGTAAATCTCGTGATGGAAAAGTTCCTATTACCATCCACTAAAATGAGAGGTACAGTTCTGAACACCTCTGTTGCTCTTGATTCGCCATCTGTGATGAGTAAGCTCCTCACACCACCACCACATACACATGCTACACATACTGCTACTTCTGCTAAATCTAAAACTTCTGATACTTATGATGCTGCTTCTACTGTGCTTGATAAGAGTGGTTCATTAGGTCCTTTCCTAGATGCTATGTTTGCTAGAACTATAGCTGGAAATACTGAAACTCCTAACGAAGATACTACTACACCTGTTAGTTCACCTGAATCTAGAGAGAGCTATGATATTGAAGATGGATATATAGAAATGACTGATGAATTTATTAAGGAATGCCAAAACACTCATGGTACGAGTGCTATTAAGAGTCTTCTTGAGAAACATACTTTTAGATCTAAATTGTCTCCTAATGCTAAGTTTGCTACATCTCCCATAAACATTAAAGATAAGGATTATGATTTCTCTCTTGATTTCTCTTACATTACCATTGTTGATAAAGAACCTTTTTGTGGAACTAAAAATGAAAGTGCTGTAGCACATATGACTAAGCTTTCTACCATGAGTGGCCTATTTTCCAATGATACTAAGATGCGCACCTACTTTGTTGCTAAAATTTTCCCTTTTTCATTGAAAGGAGATGCTAAAGCTTGGTTTAATAATTTACCTCCTGGATCTATTAATAGCCCTGATTGCTTGCTTGATACTTTCTTTCAAAAATATTTCCCTCCTAGTGCTAGACATGCCATTCTGCAGGAACTTTTTGATTTTAAACAAGGAGAAAAGGAAATATTGCCTGAATCGTGGGTAAGGTTTTGTGCTTTGATTCATGCACAGCCTGTGTGTCCATTAGCTAAAAATGAGCTTCTTGATATATATTATAATGGACTAACTGAAGAATCTAGGACATACCTGGATAGTTGTGCTGATTATGTTTTCAGGAAGAGAACTCCCAAAGAAGCTGAGGAATTAATGGCTAAAATAATCAAGAATTATGATGACTAGACTTCACCTGAGTCAACTCCATCTGAGTCAACTACACCTAAGTTAACTATGCCTGAGCCAACACCCACACCAAAGAAGAGGGGAGTGATTGAACTAAATGATGAAGTGATGAAGGAAGCTAAGAAATGTCTTAAGGAGAAGGGTATTCAATCTGAAGATGTGAAGAATTTACCTCCTATAGAAGAATTATGTAAGCCAATCTCCAACTCATCCACTATTGAGGTACACTCTCTCCAACATTTTGATGAAGGTGATATTCCTTATTCTAAACCTCCTGATCAATGCTTAGAAGAATTTGATATCTTTATTGTTAAGAAAGATAATTTTAATAAAAGGGTGCATAATCATTTGATGGAAAACTCTAGAGCTATTATTGAGTTAAGGGATATTGTGGAAAGAACCTCTAATGATGTTAAAATTCCTGTTAAACATTTCCAAATGGTTCAAACTCAAATTGATCAGCTTATTATGATATAAAAAGATTAGCTAGTTAATGCTTCTAAAGAAAAACATGCTTATGAAATTAGAACCAGAAGTGTTGCTGCCACCCAGGATCCTCTATATCCTGAGGGGCATCCCAAAAGAATTGAGCAGGATTCCCAACAAATTAAAAATAGTGGTACTTCTTCTAAGAGAAAGAAAAAGAAACATAAAACAGTTGTAGAATGTTCTGAACCTGTTAAAGATCCTAATAGTATATCTGTCTCTGATGCTGAAACAGAGAGTGGTAATGAGAAAAATGATGCTCCTGGTAAAGAAGAAATTGAAGAAGAACATGAAAGGAACACTAATAATGCTAAGTACACTAAGGAAGATTTTGTTGCTAATAAACATGGTAGTGAAAGAGAGCCCTGGGTTCAAAAACCAATGCCTTTCCCTAATAATAAACACAAGTCAAAGGAAGACGAATACTATAATAAGTTTTGTGAGTGGATGAAACCTTTATTTTTGCAAATTCCTTTAACTGATGCTATTAAATTACCTCCTTATTCAAAGTATATGAAGGATATTTTCTCTAATAAAAGGAAGATCCCTAATGAGGAAATTTCTAGTTTGCTTGCTAATTATTCCTTTAATGGTAAGGTTCCAAAGAAATTTGGAGACCCAGGGATTCCAACTATTCCATGTTCTATAAAAAATAATTATGTTAGAACTGCTTTGTGTGATTTGGGAGCAGGAGTTACTGTTATGCTTTTTCTCTCTACAAGAGACTTAAATTGGAGAAATTAATACCAACAGATATATCTTTGCAAATGGCTGATAAATCTACTACTATTCCTGTTGGTATATGTGACGATGTACCTCTTCAAGTGGCTCATAATTGCTTGATATTAACTGACTTTGTTGTGCTTGAAATGCCTGAAGATGACAATATGTCTATTATTCTTGGGAGACCTTTTCTTAATACTACATGAGCTGTCATTAATTGCAATCAAGGAAAGGTAACTTTTAATGTTCATGACAGGGAGCATACTGTCTATTTTCCCAAGAAGATTGATAGGACTTATGGTTTAAATTAAATTGAAAATATTGAGGGCATACAAGTTGGAGAAATATTTTGTCCCATACCACGAGAAAACTATGAAATTATTATGATTGGGACCATTGCTATCAAGGTTGAGATAACATAATCATTTAGTGAGATGCAAAGTTTTGTTTCATATAAAATTGTTTTGGTAACAAGACCTGATCAACCTTGTTAACAAAGGGATTTTAATGAACAAAACAATGTTTTCACCATGATTATCCTTGCTTAGTTTTATTTTATCCACTGTAATTTTTGCTTTCACTTAGTTTACTTTTCTATTGCTAGTTGCTTGCATAATAGAGTGTCTTAGAACTTCTGAAGTTTTAGTTTTGTTTTGTTATTGCATCATTCCAATGTTATCCTTCTGTCAGAATACCTGAAAATTGCTAAAAATAAAGTGTCTCGAATAAAAGTATATGAAGGATATTGTCTCTAATAAAAGGAAGATCCCTAATGAGGAAATTTATAGTTTGCTTGCTAATTATTCCTTTAATGGTAAGGTTCCAAAGAAATTTGGAGACCCAGGGATTCCAACTATTCCATGTTTTATTAAAAATAATTATGTTAGAACTGCTTTGTGTGATTTGGGAGCAGGAGTTACTGTTATGCCTTTTTCTCTCTACAAGAGATTTCAATTGGAGAAATTAATACCAACAAATGTATCTTTGCAAATGGCTGATAAATCTACTACTATTCCTGTTGGTATATGTGACGATGTACCTGTTCAAGTGGCTCATAATTTCTTGATATTAACTGACTTTGTTGTGCTTGAAATGCCTGAAGATGACAATATGTCTATTATTTTTGGGAGACCTTTTCTTAATACTGCAGGAGCTGTCATTAATTGCAATCAAGGAAAGGTAACTTTTAATGTTAATGACAAGGAGCATACTGTCTATTTCCCCAAGAAGAATGATAGGACTTATGGTTTAAATTCAACTGGAAATATTGAGGGCATACAAGTTGGAGAAATATATTGTCCCATACCACGAGAAAACTATGAAATTATTATGATTGGGACCATTGCTATCAAGGTTGAGGTAACATAATCATTTAGTGAGATGCAAAGTTTTGTTTCATATAAAATTGTTTTGGTAACAAGACCTGATCAACCTTGTTAACAAAGGGATTTTAATGAATAAAACAATGTTTTCACCATGATTATCCTTGCTTACTTTTATTTTATCCATTGTAATTTTTGCTTTCACTTAGTTTACTTTTCTATTGCTAGTTGCTTGCATAATAGAGTGTCTTAGAACTTCTGAAGTTTTAGTTTTGTTTTGTTATTGCATCATTCCAATGTTATCCTTCTGTCAGAAAATCATTCATCAATACCTGAAAATTGCTAAAAATAAAGTGTCTAGAAAAATTCTAGAAAATTCATATTAAATTTTTACGTGAATAAAGGGGCAAAGAAGTACCTAGGGTGAACCAGGGGGCCCACCAGGCAGGCACACCACCTAGTGGCGCGCCTAGCCATGGTGTCGGCCACCCCTGGCCCTCCACTTATTCTCCTACCTGCCACTCCTTTCTCTCTCCCGAGAAAACACCAGTTCATTGCTCAAACCCGTGTTCTTGTTGTTCTTGCTCGTGATTTTCGATCTCCTTGCTCAGCCCATCTTTGCTGCTGAGATTTGGAGTATTTGATCTCCGGTATGTGACTCTTCCGCTTGTCCAATTAGATTTTTGATTAGTGGATTATATCTTGAGTATTTTGCTACTATAGGTGACATGTTATGTGAGCTTGCATGCTTGTTCAATGCTTACAGAAATTATTTTGATGCATGTTTAGGCCTCTTACAAGTCCCTATAAGTAGTTCCTTTCATTATGTAATCACTTTGCAATCACGTGTATGATGGTTGTCTAAAATTTTAGAAAAGGGAGAGATGGACAACCACACTTTTGGGGAAGTATTTGAGAGAGACACACCCAGGAGGGCAAGACCTTCAAGATCAGCATCACAATTTAGGCCATCATATAATGAAGATCTTATTGCACTCGGCTTTGGCAATGAAGGGGATGAGGGAGATGCTCATCCATCCACCTTCCCTTGCTTTGCCTTTTTGCAAGCTGCAGGGATCCTTGATGATTTCCTACTTCTTGTTCAGAGGGTTGGTCTAACCACTTACATGCAGGATGAGAGTGAGCATTATGCCATGCTCACCAAAACTTTCGTTGAAAGTTTTACTTTCACTAACACCCCTTATCGGTGAACAGTTTTGTTCAAAATTTATAATATGCCTATTACCATGCCATTGGAAAGATTTTGCAGCATTATAGGCATAGGCATGACTCGGACGATGAAGAAGATCCAAGGTCTACCCGCTGATTTGCTGGAGCTCTACCGAAGTGTGACAAGTGACGATGACCGCACAGCTCAGCGCGGGAAGATAAGGAACATTCAACTCCTAGCTCTGAGATATTTTTCTTATTATCTTGCCACTAGCATTCTTGGTAGGGAGAACACTAGTAATATTTCAAATTATCATTTAGCTTTTCTCACTGCTGCTTTTAATAATGAAACAAAGTATAATATCGGTTCTCTCATTGCCCGCCGCTTAGCTGCTAGAGGACCCATTTATGGGGGCATTATTGCCACACAAACGGTTGCTGCCTTGGAACTTTCTGTTGATCCTAATGATAGTATGTTGACACCATAAAGGCTCGATCTTGCCGCTATGAAAACACATCACTTTGTTACTGCTAACTCTAGTATGGAGAGTTTAGTTTACAAGATGTTGTTTACTGATGGAGATGAGAGGGAAATTCCTTTGCCACAGCCTACTTTGTTTAGTATTTAAAGGATGCCATGGTCGCATTCCAAGGAGGAGGTGGACGAGCAGCTCCGCTTGCTTGGTTTCCACGGGCGACACTAGGGAGATGTGCCCTCTTACGACCACTCTATGCACTACGCTGGGGCGTCCTCGAGTTCGTATCAGGATGAAGGCACTTCTTGGCCATATTATGGAGGCGCTCACTCCTGGCCAGCTTGGGATTGATACCCACTTAGGACAAAAGCCTAAGCTTGGGGGAGGTATACCGACATCACACCCATCTACATATCATGTTCAGTCTGTACTTTGCATATCCATATTTCGCTTTCTTTTTATTTTTTGTTCTTGCTTTATTTCTACTTTCTAGGACACAAAAAGACCAAAAATATTTTCGTTATTTCTCTTTGTTTGTTTCTTTGTCTTTTAGCCTTGGTTTGCTTCATCCTCTCTAGCTTTGTTTCGATTCTCGAAAAACCCAAAAAGATTTCACTTTTCTTGTTTTTCCCTTCGGTCCTTGCCTTTAAAAATCGAAAACCCAAAAATATTTGTTGTTCTTCTATGGTTTTGTAAAGTTCCTTGTAGGGTTCAGCAATCCTCAGTGATTCCTTGGAGTTTAGTTTGATCTCATTATTCAAGTCATACAAGTGAAAGGCAATGATGATCTATGACAACTCGAGATGTGGTAAGAGGTTGGTATGAACTCTATTTGTTTTCATTTTTGTACATATACTCATCATTGTTGGCATGCTTAGTCTTTTCATGTAAGGTGTATGTTATTTTACTGGATGCTTAGTAGTTATTGCTCTCTTATGATCAATTCCAATCCATTACTAGTTTGTAACATGTCATGTAAATATTTGCTTGCATTGTTCTATTCATAACTTGGTATGACACTGTGGTATCCTCCTCTAAAGGTTTTATTTGAATCGAGTTGGCACATGCTCACGCATGCATATGACTAAATAAAAAGTCAGTTAAGCCTCGATGATTTATTATGCCTCGAAGTTCTTGTGTCACATTTATGCCACTATTTATTTTGTTTTGTCGCAAGCATGATTATGATAGTTACTTCTCTCTCGATTCTCGCCCCTTTCTATTGCTAGCCTTCACTTGTGCTGAGTATAAGCTTTACTCATGCATCCAACTCCCCAAAACCAAAGTTGTCAACAAGAGTCCACCATATCTACCTATTAGCATCATTGATATTCCTTGCATATTTACTATGCTTTGTTTTCTTCCAATAAAAATGTTTGCTTGTTATGAGAAAATTAGTTAGTAAAGCTCTCACAAACTTGATGGCACACTTTACTTTCTTGCGCTTAATAAACTTGAACCATTGTGCCCATCTATGTTGCGTATATGCTTGCGCTTTATAAGTTGTGGATTAGCAGAACCATGTACCATGGGGAACGCTTTCAACATTGCACATTATTTAGTTGATATCATGATTCTTTTGCTTATGGATCCCGGCGGTGTGAAATAAAAGGGGTGCTTGTAAGCTCATGGAGTTTGTATATGTGTTAGGGAAACGCCTGGGCGGCTAGCCTAAGCCATGCCTAATCATGGTGGAAACTTCCAGCATAACCATAGTGAGCAATCTGTGAAGCATCCTCAATAAAAACCTATGCCAATAGGAAATAGAAAGATCGCTGAGATGCTCATTGTTTGCTTGCCTTATCATTTTGATATGGGAAAGCTTCCGTATCATCAGGCAAGGGGTATCCCATTGGCGGTTCTCTATGATACACATGTACTTACAATGACAGGAACTTACTCGTGACTAAAGTTGAGTAGCATGAAGTCTGGTACTCGTAAGGACGATTTTCAACTTATAACTTGCCAAGCATATCCTCATATTTGTTCACTTTAACCTTAATCACCTAAAGATGCTTATGATAGGGGCAATCAGAGCTCAAAGCTAATGAGTACCATACTTCCAACATTTGGAAGCCTTTCAAACTTTTAAATATTTTTCTTTCACTTTTATGTTGAGTCACCATTTATTCTTTGAGCACCTTCCCGAGAGCATAGCTACCATTCTTAGTGTAATGTGCTTGTCCCAAAACACGGTTAATTATGACATAAATTTCACACTTGAATCTTTGTTAATTTTATATCTAGTCTTCACTTAAACTTCCGAGGTGCCTTGGTATTTATGTTTTGCTCCAAAGAAAGGCAAGCGAGACACCACTTAATCATATCTTCTTATGAGCACTACAATCCTGCATATGCTTATTTGTCATGTTGCTTATTATTAACGGGTTGGAATCTCGTCATAGCTTGCATGACTACTGGATAAACTTATTTGCATACTCTTTATTATGAATTGCCAAAGTATCTGATCATATACTGGGAATATATACATCTTATGAAGCAAATGTGTTCATGAAAGTTTCTTTTATCACACTAAGTTTTCAACTGAATTGCTTGAGGACAAGCAATAAGATAAGCTTGGGGGGTGTTTATACGTCCAAAATGTATCTACTTTTCCGAACACTTTTGCTATTGTTTCTTCTCTAATTTGTGTGATTTGGATACAACTAATGCGAACTAACGCTGTTTTCAGCAGAATTGCTTTGGTGCATCGTTTTTGTGCAGGAAATCAACTTTCAAGAAAAATCCCGGAAAATATCGCAAAACTCCTATTTTACCAGAAGACTCATAGAGCCAGAAGACGAGACGAGGCTACTGATAAACTACCATGAGCAAGATTGTTTCTAGGTGCAGCTGAATTGACAACTCAGTTGTTAAGGCTTATAAATATTCTTTGGCTCCCCTTGTGTCGAATCAATAAATTGGGTTTTACTTCCCTCAAAGACTGTTCTGATCCCCTATACTTGTGGGTCATCAGGTCCTCCCCCTCGCACGCCACCGCTCATGTCGCGTATGCCGAACGGAAGGCCGCCACTTCCCCAGCTCTAGCGCCGATGCTCTCTCCTGGCCCATAGGCTGCCGCGCTCCCCCTGTCGCCCGGCACGCCGCTGCTCTCCCCCGTCGTGCATGGCGCCGCCGCTCTCTCTTCAGAGGTCGTCGCCGCTCCCCCTAGGTACCGGCGACCGCATGCGCCCTCTCCCCCCTTCTTTGTTTTTCTCTGTTTCATAATTAGTTTTAGTTAGTTAGTTAGGGTTTAGTTATTTAGGTTTAATTAGTTAGGTTTTAGGGTTTATTTATTTACGTTTAATTAGTTACTTATTAGGGTTTAGTTAGTTAGTTAGGGTTTTAGTTAGTTATTCGGGTTTAGTTATTTAGGTTTAATTAGTTAGTTATTAGGGTTTTGTTAGTTAGTTTTAGTTAGTTAGGGTATTAGTTAGTTAGGTTTAATTAGTTAGTTATTAGGGTATAGTGATTGAGAAGATTGATGATTAGGTTTAAACTACACACATAGAGGATACTTTTTGGTCCATCAAAGACTCATTTCTAGATAAGTTGGATTCGATATTTGCAGGTCCGCATCATTATTATTGTTATTTTCTTAATCACCGGTTGCAACGAATATTTTCTTTTCTGCAATATGCATTTCATATGTAGAAATAGATGAGGCAGTGAAGTTGGATAACCCCGTTGCCAACAACATTTGATCTTGGTTTCGACAGTGAGATTCATGGTAGTTATTAGGGTTAACTTAGTTAGTCTGATGCTATTAGGTTTAGGGGGAGTACTATCTTCGGGTTGGGCGTGGTAACGCACGCCATATAGGGACGATGGACCGATGCGGCAACATGCGCCATATAGGGACGATGGACGGGCGTGGCAATGCGCGCCAGATAGGGACGATGGACGGGTGCGACAACACGCGCCATATATTAGGGTTTCTTCGAATTACGGTTTATATCCCTCGGACCACATTTTAAATTGTCAAGCATGTATTAGGGTTACATTTAAGGTTATCTCGTCGTCAAACCACGACACCCTAGCCCGTCAAATCTCGCCTACCAAACCTCCTCGCTTGGCCGCTTCGACTCATCCGCTTTTCCTCTTATGCAGAAACTATGGAACCCAGAGACGAAGAAAAGGAAATGGCGCTTGATGATATTATCAACGAGGGAGGACATATTGAAAACGATGTCACCTCGCTATATCTGAACAACTCCGGTGAGGGAGATCTGGGTTTCGACCGAACAGACGGCTCCGGTGAGGGAGAAGTCGACAAGGAGATACCGGCGAGGTGCATATATATATATTAATTAATTAAGCCCCAGTTGTCTATATACATATATTAACACTCTTTCTTCTTTAAGCCCTCTGGATTGAACAAATCTTCTAAAAAATAAACGAGGCCCAACCAGAAAGTTGGCAGACCATGAACGGTACATGATCAGAGAAGTCGCTTTAGACGGCGCTCCGAAGGCTCCCATTGATGCTTCAAATAAATTTGTAAGGCAATGCAGAGTTATTGTTAGGGACTACATCCGATCACCGTCATAGAATGGAATAGGTCAAAGAATCCAGAATCTCTATATGTCAGTGACTTAGCCAAAGATTATCTTTGGAAAAAGCTCATGGTTAATTTCACCCTACCGATGCTAGAGGTGGATCCAGATGAGTTCGATCTAGATGAGGAGATTCCAACTCAGGAGGAAAAAGTCAAGTAGTGGGCTCTTAAGAAGATGGCCCAGCAATTCAACAACTGGAAGAAAAGATTGCACCTTGACTATGTTGTGAAAGAGAAGACTCCAAAATTCACTTGATAGTTTGAGAAGCTAAAAGACTACTGGGCTGATTTTGTGGCATACAAGACATCGGCGCCAGCTAAGAAAAGGTCTGAAATGAATAAGAAAAATGCTACTAAAAAGCAGTATCACCATACTATGGGGCAAGCTGGCTACAAGGCCTGGAAGACTAAGTGGGAGAAACTCGAGTCTGGCCTGTTTGCGAAAGGGATCACTCTAGAGCCATACAATTGGATCGAACGGGTAAGGAATTGGTTTTACGGGCATGGGGGCACGTTGGAATGAGAAGGAAAGTGCATATATAACATAAGACATAAAGAAACACACGTACCCATCGAAGAGTTTAGAAATGCAGTAAAGGCTATTGAAGATGGGGCGTT
This sequence comes from Avena insularis, assembly GCA_023614405.1. Classification (NCBI taxonomy): domain Eukaryota; kingdom Viridiplantae; phylum Streptophyta; class Magnoliopsida; order Poales; family Poaceae; genus Avena; species Avena insularis. The sequence continues at coordinate 409,501 of JAJUPC010000258.1, forward strand.
CATTCCCGATAGAGAGAATGACGAGCTTGCACTCGCCCTTGGGAACAAGGAACACGAGGGATGAACACGAGGCAAAGGAGGCTCCAAACCATGGAAACTTGGGTTTCCCGACATCCAGAAGAAATATGCCGATAGAAGCCGTTAGAGGAGAAAGGAAAGGGAGGAAATTGAAGTAATGAAGCAGGTAGATCGGATGCGCAACATAGAAGAACAATTAAAGTGACAGCTGAATGAACTTGATGTACTTAGCCAGCAAGCTACCACCCATCTAAGCGGCACGTGATAGACGAAGCTGCCTTTGATTCTATCGGCCCATCCAATAATCGAAAAAGCAGCGTAGCTTCCACGGAGCTCCCCGGTGATGATGCTGATGATGCACCGGTGATGGCTCCTCTTCTATACCCAATGGATGATATCACGAAGATGACACATTGTGAGCTACATGTGAAAGTTGTCAACATAAACATTAAGGTGGCAGTCGGCTATGCCTTACCATTAGTTGGACCAGTACCAACTTACCATTGTTGTCTGGTTCCATAGGGCTACGCCATTGCCGGGGTGGATGAATTTATGGACGGATTTGCGCATCTCAAGCTTGACTACCTTGCAGGTGAACGGGATGTGACTGAACTGGGAGAAGCAAAAAACATGATGGCGAAAGGAACACATCGTGCTTTAAAATTGGATGCCAAGGACTTCCACTCCTTACAGCACAACTCCATCTTCGTCGCAGCCTCACCCGTCTCCAGCGCATCAGCCATCTTTGTTGTCGCCGCGGTAGGCGCCGTCTCCACCACAACATGCCCTTTCTCCAACATATCCGTCTCCGCCAAAATAGGCATTTTCTCTAGTACGACTGTCTTCGCCGCTGTGTCAGCCGTCTCAGCCCCTCCTAAATGAACAAAAGGGCCAGGGCCAAAAGAGAAAGAGTAATCGTTCACCGAAACGTCTACTAGATACCCTCCCAAAAGTACCAAAGGTTCCTCCCAAGAGACCTTACGACTATACTGAAGAGGAGAATACGGTGATCACAAAGGCCCATACGCAATAGTGGTTTGATAGCCTCAAGCGGCCAAAAGAGCCAGAGTTCCCCAGCACTAAAGAAGAAAAAGCCAAAGTGCAAAAAATGTTGAACACCCTTCATCAAACCGAGCCAAGGCTGTCATCAAACTATGACCGCTCTATTATCAATTCATATCAGTCAATGGTGTGTTCGAAGAGCAGTAGTGCAAGCAGGAATTCAGTTCCCCAACTCGGTTTACAGAAAAACCAGGAATGCCCCCCGCTCAAAGTGATTTCCGATACCAGGGTGGAGTCGAGCAAAGGTGCGGACAAGCAGTATGATCTAGAAATTGTTGCACTATACGGAGATGCGGCTGCTGCTCATGGTTTGACTATTGCTCAGTACTTAAACCAGTTAGAGTTCCCCATGGCTGACAAATACCAGTACGGGAAATCTCTCGTCAGACCTAAGGACGTCAAGTATCTACCAACAAAAATGCAAAGATAGCATAATTGGTACATGAAAGACACAAAGGAATGGGCAAATTGGATAGTGATCGGAGGTCAAAAAGTGCATTACGAGTATGGAGATGCCCAGATACTATTTGAATTTCCTGAACTACATCAGTTTTTCAATCAAGACGCTCTCGACAAATCGATCGTCACTGCCTATTGTCTGTAAGTATTATTTCTGTAATAATTAAGTCTCTAGTTAGCTCACCTTGTTTATATCGCATGTATTATCATACTCACTATATTACGTAGACTAAAGATTCTCGAATGCAGAAGAGGACATATCTATGACATTGGGTTCATTGACCTATATTGGGTTCATGAACTTACTATGAAACTTAATCCCAAGGACATAGAGGATAAAATTGTAATGGCGTTAAGGTGTCAAGAAACGCCAAAAGGGAAATATTATTACCTTACAACTTCGAGTGAGTGTTATTGTCTTGTACACATTCTATTTCGCTTATTCGGTGTTAAGCGTATAATTGATGAGTTATGCATACGCAAATTCCATTATATTCTACTAATCATTCAACCTGACAATGAGGTAGTACAAGTCATGGACTATAAACGTAAACCCTTTGATAAGTGGGCCCCCATGCAGGATATGTTCCAGCGGTAATTTCAGTCATTATGACACTATATCGACAACTTTCGTCCATTTACTGATATCAAGTAATTAATAACTCATTTTATTCATTTTCTTTGTCGGGCAGTGCTTGGAAACGGTTCACCAACAAGGCTAAGGGTGCTTGGAAAGAGAAGCTTACATTTAAACCACTAAATGTAAGTACTACTAGCTAGATTCGCGCATCTCTACGATTCTAGTTTTGATACCATTATCATGCTTAATTATTATTATTTTCATTGAATTTTGTTCTCATAAAGTGTCTGAGGCAGGCAGACGGAAATAACTTATGTGGATACTATGTTTGCGAGTTCATTCGTCAGACAACCTATGAGAAGGGCAGAAATTTAGAATAACTTCAAGTATGTAAACAATATTCAGAATTTTGTTTTATTACCATAAATTGTGTTTAGTTTCATTCATATATGTTGACTCCTTATTTTAAATTAGATCGAATGGTTGCGAGACCATCTTCTACCAAAGGATCGCATACAAGCAATCCAAGAGGAAATTGCGGGATTCTCAGATTCAGAGGTCCAAGATCCAAAAGGAGAATACTATCGGAAGATGATGATAATGTAATAGGGATCATAATAGACTTTATATTGTATATATGCATGAATGTAATATATTTGATATTTGTTGTGTAATATAATCGGGAGATGTTTTGTAATATAATGGTTCCTTCATTGCTCAATGCAAAACACAAAATAAATGCTGCCCAAAACACAAAAAGGAAATAGATAAAGGGGAAACAAAATAAATGAAAATATAAAAAATGAATTCTCTGTCGCGGCACGAAAAGTGCCCAAAATGCTGTTGCGGCAGAGACCTATAGATCCCGGTTCGTATTATGAACTGGGACAAATGCCCCTCCCCCCTTGCGATAGCCAGCGGCCATGTGGACCGCCCTTTCGTCCTGGTTCATAGCCCAGCCGGGACTAAAGGGTTGGGGCTTTAGTCCCGATTTCCCCGTCCCGGTTGGGCTACCGGGACTAAAGCCCCTTACAAACCGGGACAAGATGCCCATTTTCCACTAGTGTGGGTCGTGCAGCCAGCCTTCGCCCTCCGTCGCCTCCTCGAGTGATGTGCCTCATGTCTCCCACAATCGCCTACGCAGATTCCTTCGCCGTCAAGACTTTCCGTCACGCTGAGATCAACCTCCATGGGTCCCATGGAGTACCGGCACCGTCAAGCCTTGCCGCCATGGTGATACCAACTTCCATGGATCCCGGGATGCACTACCGCCTGGGGTTGTCCTGTGCACCACCGCAGCGAGTAGTCGCAGTTTTCTAATTCTTATCCTATCTAGTCCATTTAGATAATAAAAACCTCTCACAAACGGGCAAACAATACACTAGTGGAGAACGGGCCTTTAGTCCCGGCCCGTAAGAGCCTTTTGTCCCGGTTGTGGTACCAAGACTGGAGCGGCGGGACTAAAGGCCCACCCACTAGTCCCGGCCTGCTTACCAGCTGGGACCAATGGGCATCCATGTGGCTGCCCCTGCGCGCGCTAGGTCCCCCCCCCATTAGTCCCGGTTACTATTACAAACAGGGACTAATGATTCTCTGTTGAGGCAGAGTTTTGGCCCCTTTCTCTGTCGCGATAGAGAATTCATTTTGTTTCTATTTATTTCTTTTTTCATTTCAAAATAGATTTCTACGCTACCACATACCGTACACATTACCGGGACTAGAACATACAAATATATACATGATAGTTACATGGAGAACCATTAGGATCGAGCATACACAAATATATACATGATAGTTATATGGAGAGATCATAGTTACCGAGACTAGAGCCCGTCTATTGAATTACACGGTCGGGGGATCATCGGTAGCGCCTATTCACACTAAATTCTCCGGCGTCATCTATCATCTCGTTCATCAAGAATCCTGCCAGTTCTTCAGCAATTCCTAGTACGTGTTGCCCTGATAGAAGCTGATCCCGCATTCTATCGAACTATATAAGAAAAGGAGATCAATATATGAATATCAATCATGATAACAAAAGTGACGGTAATAAAAATAATGTTGTGAATGTATTTCTTACATCGACTTTATAATTTTTGTGCTCAGTGGTCAACGTGCGAATGAACTCGCAACCGTAGAATCCACATATATTCGTCCTGGGTGGCTGCCTAGCGCACTTTACGAGAATATAATTCAATCAAAATAATATTCTAGCATCATAATTGTATTGAAACTATAGAAGTAAAGAGATGTGTGTACTACTTACTAAGACCGACTTAAACGTCAGCTTCTCACTAAAGTGACCCGTAACCGCACTCTTGAACTGGTTCCAAACCCTGCCCAGAAAAGAAAATGAATGAGTTATTTATTACGTGATATCTCAGGAAATCAATGAAAGAGACGGATGTAGCGCGAAAATTGCCTCTGGAGGGTGTCCTGCATGTCCCTAAACTGTTCCAGGGGTCTTTTTAATGGATCCATGACTTCAACTCTTCCCTTATCAAGTTGAATGTTTAGCAGAATCCAGTGGAATCTGCACACACGTTTATATATACATCACCAGAGTAAGCAAAAGTGAATGTGTACACCAGAGTAAAACCCTCACTTGAAATTGTAAGGAAACAATATGTGGTCATAGAAATATTTCTCCGTTAGAAACCTTAGAAGGTTTTCCTCCGTCTCCTCGGGTTTATCCGTTAGCGTCTTTATATGTATTTTATATGGGTCAATGAACCCAACACTAAAGAGTGACCTTCTTTAACATTCATGGATCTTCATTCTGCATAATAATAGAGTACAAAAGGATGTAATGATGATAGTTACATGCAATGAACTGAATAACTGAAAAATTGAATAACTTATATGTAGAAAATGAATTCAACAACTTACAGACAATAGAAACTCTTGATAGATTTGTCGAGGGCGTCGAAAGCATATAACTGGAAGAGTTCTAGAAACTCAACTTGGACCTCTTCTTCTCGGAAGTAGTAGTCATGTGGTACTTTGGCCACGATCATTATTCTCTCCTCCTTTGCGGCTTTCAACTACCAGTTATGTAAACTCCACATTTGTGTTGGCAGTTGTTGCAACCTCTCTTGGGTGACCAACGGCATCCCTGGGACATATTGAGGGACTACATCAGCCTTGGATAACTTGTCGTCCTCCGAACCTAGCAATTCCTCAACATTCAAATTTATAGCAGCCACAAGCTTCGCAACTTCTTCCATATCCTGCTGGGGAATGTCATAGGATGCCACCCTGAGGGGTGGGATCAATTTTTTGGCCTGTTTCCCGAGCTGGGGGACGACCTTTCTTTTCCCGGTTGCACTTTGACTTGATGATTTGCTCCTGGTTGCACTTTTACTTGATTTGCTCTTCTTCACTTCCTTTTGAAGCATGCGTAGATAGTCATCTAGCTTATGGTGCATGTCGTATTGCGATTTTGTGTTCAGAAAACCAAGTGCATATGCTTTTTTTTCTCGATGTATACCGAGGCGGGCTTAGGTTTCTTCTTTTGAAGATGCACAACACATTCGGCCTTTGCGATCGCTGCGGTTTCCTCTTCAGTACGATCGTAAGGTATGATGGGAGGTACTTTTGGGAGGGGTGACATTTGTCGTTTTGGGCTGCTATGTCGTTTAGTACTCATCGACGGAGCACGCTTCTGCTTATTGTCTTTAGCAGGCGGCGAAGACGGCTGACCCTATGGCGAAAATCTAGACGGACTCGAGCTGTGGTGGTCGTAGTCATGGGGTGGGCTTCTTGGAGGTGATGGAGGTGAAGGTGACATGCGACGACTCAGAGGCAGTGTTGGCCTTGGCGCTGAGCCTGGAAGCCTGATGTTGTTCTTGTCCCATAGATTGATACCACCCAATACTTCTCCGAGTGTCCTCTCACCTTCAGGTTCAGGAATGTCAAGCTCCATTGAGTCCCACCCCGTTGCGATTTCATCCACCCCGACTTTAGCATAGCCAGCTGGAATCTCACGGCCATGCTAGCATGCGTTAGGTGGACATCATAAAGCACATTTGACTGCCACCTTGATGGATAGGTTCTTCACCTTCTGATGGATCTCACAAGATGTCCATGCTAGGCCGGGGGCGGTGCCGCCTGGGCTCGCGGGGCCGGCAGGGTCGGAGAGAGGCAGCACGGTCGGGCGGCATCGCCCGGGCTCGCCGGGGCTAGAGACGGAGCTAAGAGGCGCGACGCATGGCCGGGGGAGGGAGTTACCTCTCGGTGGGGTAGACGTGCTCTGCGTCTGGAGAGGCGGTGGCGCGGCAGGTCGGTTGCACGGATGGCCAGAGAGGTGGCGAGGCGGTCCAAATTTTGGCAGCCTGCCGACGTCGATGTGGTCGTCCTTGCGCGCGTTTGCAGAGTATGGAGATGGAGATTTGGGGGAGCGAAGCGGCGGGTATTTAAGGGGATGGACCTTTAGTACCGGCCCGTGTATCTCCCTGGGACTAAAGGCTTTTTGGCACCGCCCACGGGTTGCGCGCCAATAGCACCCTTTAGTCCCGGGCCATGCCACGACCTGGGACTAAATGCCCTTTTTTTAAATTTTTGACTACAAACTCTATTTCCCGCCTTATTGCATACAATGTTATTAAATAAACTACTATATATCAATATTATTAAATCTGATAAAGTTTACAATATTTTAGGGTTTAGGGTTTCAGGTTTCGGGTTTAGGGTTTAAGGTTTCGGGTTTAGGGGTTTGGGTTTAGGGTTTCGGGTTTCGGGTTTAGGGTTTAGAGTTTTGGGTTTAGGGTTTAGGGTTAGGGTTTGGGGTTTTGGGTTTAACTATTATATTTTGGGGGCCTTTAATCCCGGTTGGAGTCAATAACCAGGACTTAAGATATTTCCCGCCCTTCTCAGAGTCGTCAAGCCACGCGTCATGCTTTCCCGGTAGTTCCCTCTGCTTCCCGCCATATTTTCCCGCCTTTTCCCTCTATATCTACTCCGGCCACCATGGCCATCCACACATCCACATCTCCCCTCTCACAACAATGGACACCGCATACTGGGATATTCTGACCCTCGAGGAGACTGAGGCGCTGTGGGCCTCCAGCTACCCATGCCTGCCAGGCTACCGGCTGCCCGCCGACTGGATGATGAGCGCTGGAGTAGTTCCTATCGTTCCTGTGCCTCAAGGTTCTGCCCGCCCGGCGGCCATCATGAACCACTTCTACCTCGAGCTCACGACGGAGCAACGAATGGATCCCCATTGGGATCCCTACAACTACGACACCTGGAATGCCTTCTTCGTTAACCGGCAGGAAAGGGAGCTCGCCAGGTACGAGGGTGACGGCCCACCCCCGTTGAACCACAATGTGGTTGGTCGCTGCCTATGGTGGGCAAACCGGACTATCGTCGATGTGATGCGCTACATCGCCTAGGGAGATCATCCCCGCCTACGGTGCCCGCACTTTGACCCTCCACAGAGCCACAAGAAGGGTGGGGATGGTGAAGGTCACGGGCTACGCAGCATCGTCATCCAGGAGCCCCCTTCCCCGCGCGTCATCAATCCGAGGCCGGAGTGGCAGGTACCCCTGTAATATGCCATGGCTGGTCTTAGGATCCAGCCGCGTGCGCCTAGCGACGACCATGACGACGACGATGATAACGAAGACGAAGACGACCCTGAAGCTGTGTACTATAGGGCTAGATATGAGTATGACTAAAGGGGGCATTTAGTCCCGATTTCTTAGTCCTAGTTTTTAATAATAAGAAATGTCTTGACTGTTAGTCCCGGTTTGTGACTGGACCGGCGGGACTAAAGGGGGGACGTTAGTACCGATTCCGTAGACCCAGTTAGAAACCGGGACTAATGGATCGTTTTCTACTAGTGTTGGTCTCTCTACAACTTTCCCGAACTATGAAGATGTTGTTCTATTCTTGTGCCGAATAGCTTACTAATTTCACATATTATTAGGGAGTACATCTATGGCCAACTTGTTGGAGATGCCGAAGGACTGGGCTCCAGTGGTATCTCCCTCAAGTTGGACGTAGTGTTGTCCCTGCTCTTGTAGTTCATACCTTTTCTAGCTAGATCAATATGTCGGGGGGCTAACTAATTTCACATATTAGGGAGTGCCTCTATGGCCAGCTTCAGAGAGATGCATGAGGACTGGATCCTTAGGCATCTCACTGAAGCTGGCCATACTATGTTGTCCCTGCTCTTTCACACCATCTTGTTTCTAGTTGATAACTTCACAGGGAAACAAAGATGAGAAAACTTAAGTGTGGCTCTGGCACCTCATATCGTGTTTTTTCTTATGTGAACTCAAGTGGCATCGCACTAACAGACATTTCACCGAACACCTCTAGTGCATGTGAAGAAAAAAAATTAGCACAAAGTTATACCCACCTTACATAGGAAAAAAACAGGAGAGAGTGGAGGGCTGGGTGCATTATATATAGGACCAGACCATTAGTCCGGGTTTGAGACACAAACCGGGACTAATAGTTCTGCCAGGACCACACGGGCGTGCGCAGACCCAGTACTATGTTGTCCCTGCTCTTACGGGACGGGACAAAGAACTTCGGCGTCCTCGTGCCCTCTGGTTTGGACCATTAGTCCCGGCCCCATCCACGGCCGGAACTAGTGGACCGGAATAAAGGCCCATTTTCTACTAGCGGTAGTTAAAATGTGGTACATTTCAAAACGGAGTTACCATTGTTACACGCAAAAGACAAAATCATGTATATATTCAGGTAGCAGGTATACCACCAGTGCATAAGATAGCTTCCATACATCGTTTTGCTCCCGTAGAAACAAAACAGTGAGCAAATGGTAATGAACACTCTCAACGTGTTGTGACCGTTTTACAAACAGTTAACAGTACGGTACGGTAGCGCGTACGTACACCTTAATTTATTTGACGCATAAAATTTAAGTATTTGACATATAATTTAAGTAGTCTCGATTTCCTTCAGTTTTTGCTCGCATGTAGTACGTACGTGTGTTCAGACGAGGTCCTCACTAGTGGAAAAAAGGCCTCTAGTCCCGGTTCATAAGGGCCATTGCTCTCGGTTTTCGAAGCGCGACCAATCACTCGGGACTAATGCTGGTTCCGGTTCGGACACGAACCGGGACCAATAGGTCTTCACGTGGGCAGGTGCGCAACGAGGGGGTGCAGCATTGGTCCCGGTTCGTGGAACAAACCGGGACCAATGGGTCTTCACGTGGGAGCACGCGAGATGAGGGGGGTGGATCATTGGTCCTGGTTCGTGGCACGAACCGGGATCTTTGGTCTCTGTGCCGCGGCAGGATTTTCGGGCTATTTTTGTGCCGCGGCAGGGTTTTATTTATTTATTTATTTGGTGTTTTGTATTCAATTGAATGATACTACATATATACAGCAATAATAAAATCATCATATATATATTACACATCATAATAACAAATATATTATACACCGTCTCATCTGTCTTCTTGGTCGAAACATATTAATTACAAACAGTACTCACACGAATTTGATCTAATTTACATCTTCTTTTTTACACTTCACCCTTCTAAATAAACCGGGTAATAGTATTCTCCTTTCGGATCTATGACTTGTTCTAACAAGAATTCGGCAATTTCCTCTTGAATTTCTTGCACGCATTCTTGTGATAGAAGACCGTCCCGCATCCGTTCGATCTAATTTAAAGAAGGGGATCAATATATATGAATGAAACTAAACACAATTGGTGGTAATAAAATAAAGTTATGATTATTGTTTATCGTACTTCAATTTTTTTGATGTTCCGGTCTGCGTCCTTCTCTTTGGTCGTCTGGCGAATAAACTCGCAGACATAGTATCCACATAAATTATTCCCGGCTTCCTGCCTCAAGCACTTTACGAGAACGGAGTTCAATCAAAATAATAATCAAGCATGATAATGGTGGTATCGAAACTAGAATCAAAGAGATGCGTGGATCTAGCAAGTAGTACTTACAGTCAATGGTTGAAATGTAAGCTCTGGCTTCCAAACACCCCTAGTTTTGGCGGTGAACCGTTTCCAAGCCTTCTGGAGGCATTCCTGCATGTTCGCCCACTTTTCTAATGGTGTGCGTTTCGAGTCCAGGACTTTTACTACTCTGGTGTCAACAACAATGATTAACAGAATATAGTGGAAGCTGGACACACTAACAAAATATAACACGAGTCAATTATACGCTTAACATCGAGCAAGCAAAAATAGAATGTGTACAAGACAGTAACACTCACCCAGTGTTGTAAGGAAATAGTATTTCCCTTATGTTGCTAAAATGCTTCAACGCTTGTAGCAAGTTATCCTCTGACTCTTTGGGGTTCGATTTTAGAGTAACTTCATGAACCAAATTGCATTCAACAAACCCAAGGTCATAGATTTGTCCTTTGTTGCATTCGAGAATCTTTATTCTGCATATATAATTAGTATAGTGATGAGTAAAATTATACAAGCAACGAATGAGCTAAGCTAGAAAGACTTAATTACAGAAATTAATAATACTTACAAACAATAGGCACTGACGATAGTTTTGTCGAGGGCGTCTTGTTGGTAAAACTGAAATAATTCTGGAAATTCGATCAGTAGGAAGCCATCTCCATGACCATAATGGTGGTGTTTATATGTAGCATAGATCCAGTTTTTGGATTCAGCATAGGCTTGAATGTACCAGCTATGCAATCTTCGTATTTTTGTTAGTAGATCTTTGACTAACTCGGGTTTGACGAGAGGAGCCCCGTACTGGTACACGTATGCTGTTTCTTGGTAACCCTCGAACTCATCCATACGGCTCATATACTCAGTAATAGACAGTCCATATAATTGGGCCTTTTTTCCGTACAGTCGAACAAACTCCGGATCAATGTTCGGATCATGCCGCTCCTGGGCTCTCCACTCATTGGTATTGTACACTTTGAGCGGTTCGATCGATTGATTTTTCTGTTATCCGATCTGGGCAACTTCTTTCCTGACTCTCCGCTCTTTTGCCTGAGCCGACTTGGTAATAGAGCGATTATAGTCTGATATGAGCGATATGGGTTGGTGAAGCTGAATCTTAAGCGCGGCTGCCTTCGCTTTATCTTCTGCGGTGGCCGGGAAGAATGGCTCTATCGGTTTTTTCTTGTTAGCCATGACAATCTTCCACATTTCATAATGGGCATCTGCAGCCGCAGCAGTTTCCTCATCTGTCTTCTCGCAAGGTAGCTTCTTCATATTCTTATGAGGTTCTTTTGGGAGGGGCGATAGCTTACGTTTCGGTGATCGGAATGTGCTCTTGCTGCTGGTGGTGGTGCCGCCCCTCTTAGTATACTTCCGCTTTTGTCTCTGAGGATCAGGGGACGGAGACGGCTAAGGCGGCGGCAGAGACGGCTGAGGCGGCGATGGAGACGGTTGCCCTGAGTGGTGAGGCGGTGAAGGCGACGGTTGCACTTGAGAATGGTGAGGTTGCGGCGAAGGTGGATTGCTGCTCTGAGGAGTGGTTGGCCTTGGCGGCACATAATTTGGAAGCACGATGCGCTCCTTTGGCCATAGAATAGTCCCCTTTGGCTTCTCCTAGTTGAGTCAGCTCCATATCTTCCCCCGCAGGATGGTCTGGCTTCAGCTCCTCAAAATCTTCCTTCGTATCATCCACCGTGACGACAGTGTACCCTGTTAGAACCGGTCTGCAATGCCAAGTTGGGTTAGGCGCAATTGGTACGATCATGCCAACCGCCTCCGTCACCCTTAAGTTCATAACCTGCACCTTTAGCTCACAAGTTGTGCTCTCCGTGATATCATCCACTGAGTAGCATTTAGGAGGAGCCGTCGTCGGTGCATCATCATCAACATCATAGAGCTGCGTGGAAGCGACGCTGCTTTTCTTATTCGATAGGGCGCCGGTACCATCGAATGCAGCTTCTACCATCTACCGCTGAGATTGGCCGCTAGTACCTTGATGGCTAAGTCTGTCGAGTTGATCCTGGTGGCGCTTTAATGCTTCTTCTACATTACGCAGCAGCTTTCTCAGCTTCCTCCCTTTCCTTTCTCCTCTGATGGCTTTTAACGGGATATCTCTTCATTCCCGCGGGGAAGGCAACCTTCCACGACTTGGAGCCTGGTGTGCCTCGTGCTCCTCTTTCGTGTTCAGGATTTTTAATGGCGCGTGTGAGCTTGTTGTTCTCTCTATCGGGAACTAAGCGTCCATTGCAACATCATCTACTGCATTTCTAATATCGTCGATGGGCAGTAGGGGATCATCTTTGTGTTTCTGATTATATATTGCCCTCCCTTCTTTGGCCAACGTGCCCCCATGGCCGTAAAACCAGTTTCTCGCTCGTGGTGTCCATGTTACGGGCTCTGGTCTGATCCCGGCAGCAAGGTAATTGACCTCAAGTGCATCCCACTTAGGCATGCAACCGGCGTAGCCAGCAGGCCCCATATTATGATGGTACATTTTCTTAGGAACGTTCTCCATATTTATTCTAGACCTTTCCTTAGCTTTCTCCGATGTCTTGTACTTCACAAAATCCTCCCACTGGTGTCTTAACTTAGCATAGCCGCCTTGATTGAAATCCAGAGTCTTCTCTACCTTGACAAAGTTATTGTACAGTTTCTTCTTCCAGTTCTTGAATGCATCGGCCATCTTGATGACAGCAAACTTTTTGACTCTTTGCACAAGCTCCATTCTTGCTCTCTCCTCCTCATCTGGATTCACATCTGGCATCGGCAGGAGGAAATTAATCATGTGCTTGTCAAAAGGCTTATCTTTGGTGGTGTCGTCAACATACGGGACTCCACCACCGCTTGGCCGGTTCCATTCTTGAACGGTGATCGGGATGTAGTCCCTCACAAGAACTCTGCATTGCTTGACAAATTTTCTTGCCACATCGACGGGAGCTTGCGGTTCGCCATCTACACCGACCACTTCGATCCTATACCTCAAAGTGTCATCCAACTTTTTTGTTGGGCCTCGTTTCGTTCTTATGGAAGAAGTTCTCGATCCGGAGGGCTAAAAGAAGAAAGAGTGTTAATATATGCATGTATATATATAGACAGCAACATTTTAATTACAAAAATACATATATACACCTCTCTAGTGTTTGCGAGATTTAAGGTTCCGCCGGAGCCGTTGCCTTCTCCCTCATCGGCTTCTCCCCTGTCCCAAGCTTCGGCTTCTACCTCACTGGAGCCATCTCCTCGGTTGAGAGACTCATCTCCCTGACCGAAATCGTTCAGAAACTCATTGGTGACATAGATATTGATATCTTCATTTTCATAGATCATTCCGTGGAGGATGTTTTCCTGATGTTCTGGAATCATAGTATCTTGCTGTGTTGGATCCATAGTATTTGCAAATTAAGATTTGCAAGTTACTATAATGCAAATAATGCAAAACACTATGCACTTATTTTCTAAATCGGTTCGAAATGCCCTAGGTGGACAAACCATCGAACCCATGGTACTTAGGGGGTGTCGGTGTTCCTCTATGTAAAGTAAGATTTAAAGTTATATGAATATGAATGCTTACATTTTTAAATGGTAGAGCTCATTTTTCTGAACATTTTGATATATTATACACATTTTTCTGATTTAAAATGATTAGTTATGATTTTTCCCAATTTTAATCCATTTTAAATCATTTTTAAATAAATAAACATTTTTGGAATTATTAAAATTATTTTCCATCTGGCCCCACATGTCAGACTTTTATTAATTTCAGAAAACATTTCCAAAAAGAATAAAAACCTGACTTGCTCGACCCACCTGCCAGCATTTTCAATTAGTAAAACAATTACAGAAAAGATTAACTAAAAAAAGAGAAATGACATCAGCCTGACATCATGATGACGTCATCGACGCCATTGCTCGGGTCGAGCACAGATCCATCGATCACGTGAGCGACACGACACACGGGTGGGCGCGTTGAACACGTCTCGTCGCGGGGAACCAGAAAGCAGCGGCGCTGCTTGCAAGAGCTCGTCGGAGCAACGACACCGACGAGGTTTGCCGGTGGCGCTCGGTGGTCATCATCGGCAGCTTGAACCAGAGCACGAGGGAGAGGACGGAGAGGTGCATGGGCACCGGAATCTCACCGGGGTTGCGATGGAGGGGTCAAGGAAGCAAGGGGAGGTCGGACGGAGGTGAATCGACGGCGGTCGGAGCTTGGGAAGGTGACGACTTCGGGCTCGATTCCGGCCAGAGGAGAGCGACTTGATTTCGGCCGTCTATGGTGGTGGCATGGCGGCGGCGGGCGTCGACGGCGTGAAGCAGCACTCTAGATTTGGGCATCCTGACGGCGTGATTTTGCTCCGCCGCAAATTTTCCTTAGCCACGCGTCGATGTGCTCTGTGATTTGGGGGAGTTGGGGAGGAGGAAGGGTCGGCGCTGTAACTATACAGGCCTTTGATCCCGGTTCGTCCCACCAACCGGGAACAAAGGGTCAACGGTCCAAAGGTTTGGGCAGGAGCGTTGCTGTGCTGCCACGTGCGCGGGCTTTTGTCCTAGTTCATAGCACCAGCCGAGATTGTTGACCCGTTTTTTAGATTTTGGCAAACCTTTTGGTCTTCCCGCCATTTTTAAATTTGTTTTCTTGTTTAATTAATAAGATGTTTCAATTTAAGATGATTATTTATTTGGAATTTCAGAAAACTTTCAACAGGAAATGTGCTTCAATTTAAATAACTAATCAAAAACCATTTTCTGTTATCAAATATTTTTATTTGAAATATACAATTTTACTATTTTCAACTAAAATTACATTACTAAATATTTATTGCATAATTTGGAATTTGAAAAAACTTTCAACAGGAAAAGTGCTTCAATTTAAATAACTAATCAAAAACCATTTTCTGTTTTCAAATATTTTTATTTGAATTATACAATTTTACTATTTTCAATTAAAATTGCACTACCAAATATTTATTGCATAATTTGGAATTTGAAAAAACTTTCAACAGGAAAAGTGCTTCAATTTGAATAATTAATCAAAAACCATTTTCTGTTTTCAAATATTTTTATTTGAACTATACAGTTTTGAATATAGTTTGAAATGGGCATAAGAAATTCCAAAATGATCCAAACAATGTGAAACCTTCGCGTGCTTTCATATTATGTGTCATAGTTGCAAGGAAAAATATTGAACTTGAAAAATTACAAACATCATAAAAAATTCTTCACAAAATAACCTATCATGTTCGAGGTTTCATGGAATTTAGGTCAAACCACCAATGTTATGGCTATAATCAGGGCATAGTTTGTGATAATGTGCCCATATTATGCACAGATGTGCATCTTGGGATGGCTTACGATGTTGTAGGAGGAAGTTTTCCTTTTCGACGCATGAAAAAGCCGATTTCCATTTTTGAGGTACCGAAATCGGGGTGTTGTGTCAAGCAACCACCAAATTAAAGTTTGGCATTGGTACCAACCCATTTTTAAAAAATACTAGACCACCTTATATGGAGAATTTCCCAACCGGTGTATGTGGGACCTTTCCGTCTATCCCTCATAAAAAGACAAATTCCTGCCAAATCGGTAGGAGGTTGCCCAGATTTGAACTACAAGTACATGATATAATCCTTGTGAATTTTTTTAAAAATCATTTATAGGTTCACAACATGTTGTTTCATCATAGATCCACTTCAAGTTCAGCGAGGCTCAGCCCCGGGTAAGGAATCTTCATGCCTACTGTTTTGAATATAGTTTGAAACGCGCATAAGAAATTCAAAAATGATGCAAACAATGTGAAACCTTCACGTGGTGTCATATTATGTGTCATATTTGCAAGGAAAAATATTGAACTTGAAAAATTGCGAACATCATAAAAACTCTTTCACAAAATGACCTATCATGTTCGAGGTTTCATGGCATTTAGTTCAAACCACCAATGTTATGGCTAGAATCAGGTCATAGTTTGTGATAATGTGCCCATATTGTGCACACATGTGCATCTTGGGATGGGTTACGATGTTGCAGGAGGAAGTTTACCTTTTCGACGCACGAAAAAGCCAATTTCCATTTTTGAGGTGGCGAAATCGGAGTGTTCTGTGAAGCAACCACCAAATTAAAGTTTGGCATTGGTACCAACCCATTTTTCAAAAATACTAGACCACCTTATATGGATAGTTTCTCAACCGGTGTATCTGGAACCTTTCCGTCTATCCCTCATGAAAAAGACAAATTCCCGCCAAATCGGTAGGAGGTTGCCCTGATTTGAACTACAAGTACATGATATAATGCTTGTGAATTTTTTTAAAATTCATTTATAGGTTCACAACATGCTATTTCATCAGAGATCCACTTCAAGTTCAGCGAGGCTCAGCCCCGGGCTAGGAATCTTCATGCCCGCCGTTTTGAATATAGTTTGAAACGGGCATAAGAAATTCAAAAATGATCCAAACAATGTGAAACCTTTGCATGGTGTCATATTATGTGTCATATTTGCAAGGAAAAATATTGAACTTGAAAAATTCCAAACATCATAAAAAATCTTTCACAAAATGATATATCATGTTCGAGGTTTCCTGGCAATTAGGTCAAACCACCAATGTTATGGCTAGAATCAGGGCATAGTTTGTGATAATGTGCCCATATTGTGCATCTTGGGATGGCTTACGATGTTGCAGGAGGAAGTTTTCCTTTTTGATGCACGACAAAGCCAATTTCCATGTTTGAGGTGCTGAAATCGGGGTGTTCTGTGAAGCAACCACCAAATTAAAGTTTGGCATTGGTACCAACCCATTTTTAAAAATACTAGACCACCTGATAGGGACAATTTCCCAACCGGTGTATCTGGACCCTTTCCGTCCATCCCTCATGAAAAAGACAAATTCCTGCCGAATCGGTAGGAGGTTGCCCAGATTTGAACTACAAGTACATGATATAATGCTTGTGAATTTTTAAAAAAATCATTTATAGGTTTACAACATGCTATTTCATCAGAGATCCAATTCAAGTTCAGCGAGGCTCAGCCCCGGGTTAGGAATCTTCATGCCCGCTGTTTTGAATATAGTTTGAAACGGGCATAAGAAATTCAAAAATGATCCAAACAATGTGAAACCTTCGCGTGGTGTCATATTATTTTTCATAGTTGCAAGGTAAAATATTGAACTTGAAAAATTGCAACATCATAAAAAATCCTTCACAAAATGACCTATCATGTTCGAGGTTTCATGGCATATAGGTCAAACCACCAATGTTATGGCTAGAATCACGGCATAGTTTGTGATAATGTGCCCATACTGTGCACACATGTGCATCTTAGGATGGCTTACAATGTTGCAGGAGGAAGTTTTCATTTTCGCCGCACGAAAAAGCCAATTTCCATTTTTGAGGTGCCGAAATCGGGGTGTTCTGTGAAGCAACCACCAAATTAAAGTTTGGCATTGGTACCAACCCATTTTTCAAAAATACTAGACCACCTTATATGAAAATTTTCCAACCGGTGTATCTGGAACCTTTCTGTCCATCCCTCATGAAAAAGACAAATTCCCGCCGAATCGGCAGGAGGTTGCCCAGATTTGAACTACAAGTACATGATATAATGCTTGTGCATTTTTTCAAAAATCATTTATAGGTTCACAACATGCTATTTCATCAGAGATCCACTTCAAGTTTAGCGAGGCTTATCCCCGGGCTAAGAAGCTTCATGCCCGCCGTTAGTCAATTAACTAGTACTAATCTAAAAAAAAAAATTAAAGCCAACAACCGGGACTAAAGATATGATGAACCTTTAGTCCCGGTTGGAGGCACCAACCGGGACTAAATGTGGATGTGGTGACAACATGTCGACACGATGTCCTCAGTGGGTGGCAGCACTATGCCAAGGGTGAGTGTGTCGACATTATGTCATCAGTGTCCAACACTATGTTGTGCTGCTTAATCTATAAATAAGTATGCATTCTTGTGAAGAACTATAAGATGGTGTGCGAGACCAGGGACACCACTATGGTGGAGCTTCTCGAAGATGTCTTAGGATCCCGTCCTCAGACATCTTCGAGGAGCTCGCCATAGAGGCACTCTCTAATATGTGAAATTAGTTAGCTCCACCAGCATACTAATCTAGCTAGAGAAGATATAGATTGAAAGATGGTGTGCGAGAGCAGGGACACCAATACGACAGAGCTTCTCGAAGATGTCTTAGGATCCCGTCCTCAGACATCTTCGAGGAGCTCGCCATAGAGGAACTCCCTAATTTAATTTGGTAGCTCCCCGACGTGTTCATGTTTCTGGTTTGCTTAAACGGTCGGTGATTAAAATGCTAGGGCGCCACTATATATATGTATGCCTTCATAGTTTTGGTTCTTATTTTTGTTGCAATGGATTTTGTGACGGCAGATAGAAGAAGAAGAAGAATATTTTGTTGCTCGACAGGGATATGTACATGATATAATGCTTGTGAATTTTTAAAAAAATCATTTATAGGTTCACAACATGCTATTTCATCAGAGATCCACTTCAAGTTCAGCGAGGCTCAGCCCCGGGCTAAGAAGCTTCATGCTTTCCATTAGTCAATTAATTAGTACTAATCTAAAAAAAATTAAAGCCAACAACCAGGACTAAAGATATGATGAACCTTTAGTCCCAGTTGGAGGAACCAACCGGGACTAAATGTGGATGTGGCCACAACATGTCGATACTATGTCCTCAGTGGGCAGCACTAAGCCAGTAAATGACGACACTATTTTGGGTGGGTGGCAGCACTATGCCAGGGGTGAGTGTGTCGACATTATGTCATCAATGTCCGACACTATGTTGTGCTGCTTGTGTGGCAACACTATTTTGGGTGCAGCACTATTTTGGATGGGTGGCAGCACTAAACCAATTTCCATTTTTGAGGTGCCGAAATCGGGGTGTTCTATGAAGCAAGCACCAAATTAAAGTTTGGCATTGGTACCACCAAATCGGGGTGTTCTGTGAAGCCAATTATCATATAAATTTCTCATACATCACATAAAGTTTCCATACATTACATAGATTTACATAGGGTTTAGGGTATGAATCCTTCGTCGCGTATGTCGATCCCTTGCCTATGATCGCTTCTTAGCCCGTAACCATGGAGCATCTTCTTTGCTTAACCGGATGCTTGGGTCAGTTTTCACGGTGAAGGGTGGAATTTCATCAAACTTATCATATTCTGTTGACATGTCTGTCTTGTCCTCGACTCCCGTGATGTTTCTTTTCCCTGAAAGAACTATGTGACGCCTGGGCTCATCGTCTGATGTATTCATTTCCTTATTTTTTCTTTTTTTTGGTCTAGAGGACATGTCCTTTACATAAAAAACCTGAGTCACATCATTGGCTAGGACGAATGGTTCGTCTCTGTAACCAATATTCTTGAGATCCACTGTTGTTATTCTGTACAGCTGGTCTACCTTTACCCCTTCTCCATTCATGTTGACCTAACTGCACCGAAACAAAGGGACCTTAAAAGTAGGTCCATAGTCAAGTTCCCATATCTCCTCTATGCTCTATGTAACCATAGTATCTGTCCTTTTTCCCATTCTCGCATGTTGCATCAAAGTGGACACCACTGTTTTGGTTGGTGCTCTTTTTATCTTGGACAATCGTGTAAAATGTATTCCCATTTATCTCGTACCCTTGGAAAGTCAATACAGTTGCAGATGGTGTCGCGGACAACAAGTAGAGCTGATCTCCAATAGTGGTGTCATTCATGAGATGTAATTGCAACCAAGTGCCGAAAGTCTTCAAGTGATTTTCTTTAATCCAGTATTCATCCTTCTCCGGGAACTTGGAGCATACAACATTCATGTGTTCCTCGATATACGGAGCCACGAAGGTTGAACTTTGTAGTGTTCTTGATTCAAAGAATGCCCCTCCCTAAATATCATTGCTTTCTTTCCTAGCGTGCCTTTTCCACTCAGTCCCCCTCATACCGTGATTCAGGAACACCAGTCGGCTTAAGGTCAGGACGAAAGTCTACATAGAACCCACTGACCTCCTCTGTTCCATAGCCCTTGGAGATGCTTCCTTCTGGTCTAGCACGGTTACGAACATATTTCTTTAAGACTCCCATGAACCTCTCGAAGGGGAACATATTGTGCAGAAATACAGGACTGAGAATGTAAATCTCTTCGACTAGGTGAACTAAGAGATGCGTCATAATATTGAAGAAGGACGGGGGGAACACCAACTCAAAACTCACAAGACATTGGACCACATCCTTCTGTAGCCTTTCTAGACTTTCTCGATCGATTACCTTCTGAGATATTGCATTGAGGAATGCACATAGCTTCACAATGGCTAATCGAACATTTTTCAGTAGAAGCCCCCTCAATGCAACCGGAAGCAACTGCGTCATAATCACGTCTTGATACTATCATATTTACAATGGCTAATCAAACATTTTTTCTCTGCCATATTTATTATTCCCTTTATATTTGACGAGAAGCCAGCCGGGACCTTGATACTGTAAAGGACTCCAAAGAAGATTTCCTTCTCTTCTTTGGTAAGAGCGTAGCTGCTTAAGTATTCATGTCCTTTATCAGTATGCTTGTTGTATGGGTCTTTGATAGATTTCTGGTCCTCCCATGCTTCTAGTGTATCTTTTGTCTGTTGGAGATATGCCCTAGAGGCAATAATAAATGTAGTTATTATTATATCTTTGTGTTTATGATAAATGTTTACATTCATGCTATAATAGTATTAACAAGGAAACATTAATACTTGTGTGATTTGTAAACTTAATTTGAAGTCCCTAGTAAAGCCTCTGTATAGTAATAGCTTGTTGGTTAATAGATGATTGTGGTTTCCCTATCATGAACATTGAGATGTTATTAACAACAAGATCATATCGTTAGGAGAATGATATGGTGGACATACTCCTATAGATAAGCGTAGCATAAAGATCAAGTCATTTTAATAGTTCAATTGCTATATGCTTTCTGATACATGGTTATCTAATTCCTTCGACCATGAGATCATGCATATCACCTTTACCGGATGGATGCTTTGATAACATCAAACACCACACCGTGGCAGGTGGCTATAAAGGTGGCATTGAGTGTTCGGAAAGTATTGGTTGAAACACATGGATCAAGAGTGGGATTTGTCCATCCATATGACGGATAGATATACTGGGCCCTCTCGGTGAAATGTCATCCAATTAGCTTGCAAGCATGTGACTGGCTCACAAGGATCACATATCACGGAGCGAGAAAGAGTACTTGTCGAACGAGGTTGAACTAGGTATGCAGATACCGGCGATCATAACCTCGGATAAGTAAACTATCGTGAGACAAAGGGAAATTGATATCGTATGTAAGTGGTTCATTCGATGCAAAGTAATCATAGAAATATGTAGAGCCATATGAATTTCCAGATTCCTCTATTGGTTATTGTTCGGAGAAGTGTCTCGATCATGTCTGCATAATTCACGAACCGTAGGGAGACACACTTCAGGATTCGACGTTGTTTGAGTAGTTATGGAATGATGAGTAAGAGTCTGAATGTTGTTTGGAGTCTCGAATGGGATTCGGGATATCACGAGGAGATCCGGAATGGTCCGGAGAATAAGATTCATATAAGGAAAGTCCTGCTGAGTTGGGGAATGGTTAGGTGTTTTCATCGAACATTCTAGAAGGTTCCGGAATGTCCGGCACTCCGGGGGGGAAGGGTACATGAATGTGTCATTGTAAGTTGGAATGATTGCATCATGTACTAGGTGTCTTTGCTTTCCAAAATAAAGGGTTTATTTAAATCCTAAATTGAAAAGTCAAACGGCTACTTTGAAAGTCAAACGACAAGTTTTGGAAAGAGGAGGAGAGTTGGAAACCGAGTTGGGGAGGGAGTCCCTCCTCCCCAAGCCGGCGCACCCTCCAAGCCGAGTTGGGGAGGGACTCCCCTCCCCTTGGCCGCACCTCCCACCTATAAAGGGAGGGGCAGGGCTGCCCCTCCTAGTACACAAGTCCCTCTCCTCTAAACCTAAACCCTAGCCACAGCCTAGGGATTTCTCCCAAGCCGTCAAGTTAGAGCTTCTAATTGCCTAGCCTCCGGTTTAGAGCCTTCTAATTGGTGTGTCTAAACCCTAGATCACCAAGAGCTCTCTCATACTCCACCATACTCGCTCCGGCTTAAGGCGAAGCCCTGCGAGATCTCCCCTCTACTTCCGGTACCATGCCGTTGTGCTGCCGGAATCGCGAGGAGAGTGATACAACCTCTGCTGCCTGCTGGAACAAGGGAGAGGAAGGTCTTCGAAAATCGAAGGCGACGTGTGACCCGATTGGGGGGCGCGCTGGAGGAGCACTTAGGAAGGAAGAAGATCGGATCTTGATCTTGAGATCGAAAATGCGCGACTACATCACCCAATCTCTCGTTAAACGTTTGGAATCTTGGTGAATGAGGTGAGTTATTCCATCGACTCGTTGCTACAATCTAGTAGATAGATCTTGGCTTGTTTGTTTGTATGCGGTAGAAAATTTTTGTTTTCCATGCTACGAAACCCTACATTGTCTTCCCATACACGCCGAGGAAGCCTAGTAGGTTCACGCAAAGATTCTTCGTCACGTGCATCACGTCGATTGAAGAATGGACCTCTAGGTCTTTCCAATACTCAAGCTCCCAAAATATAGATTTATTTTTCCACATGGCCGTGTGTCCGGTAATGGGGTCTTTCGGAACAGATTGACCGCCAGGACCCTTTCCAAAGATTACTTCTAGGTCCTTCACCATACCAAATACATTAGCACCTTTAGGGAGCTTAGGCTTCTTCTGGTAATCTGCCTCACCGTTGAAATGCTTGCCTTTCTTTCTTACTTGATGATTGGTCGGAAGAAATTTACGACACCCCAGGTACACAACCTTCTTACATTTATCCAAATATGTACCTTTAGTGTTATCTAAACAGTGCGTGCATGCATTGTATCCCTTGTTTGACTGTCCTGAAATGTTACTAAGAGCAGGCCAATCATTGATGGTTACGAACAACAACGCTCGTAGGTCAAATTGCTCCTGTTTGTGCTCATCCCACACCTTTACACCTGGTTCTGCCCACAACTGCAAAAGTTCATTGACTAATGGCCTTAGGTACACATCAATGTTGTTGCCGGGTTGCTTCGGTCCTTGAATGAGCACTGACATCATAATGAACTTCCGCTTCATGCACAACCAAGGAGGAAGGTTGTAGATACATAGAGTCACTGGCTAGGTGCTGTGGCTGCAGCTCTGCTCTCCAAAAGGATTCATGCCGTTTGTACTTAGACCAAACCATAAGTTCCTCGCGTCACCTGCAAAGTTCGAGTACTTTCTCTCGATGTTTCTCCACTGCGAACCATCAGCGGGGTGTCTCAGTTTCTCGTCTTTCTTACGCTCTTCTTTGTGCCATCGCAACAACCTGGCATGCTCTTTGTTTATGAACAGACTTTTCAACTGTGGTATTATAGGAGCATACCACATAACCTTAGCAGGAACCCTCTTCCTAGGGGGTTCGTCATCGCCCTCAACATCACCAGGGTCATCTTGTCTGATCTTGTATCGACATGCAGTGCATACCGGGCATTTATCCATATTCTCGTACTTCTCACCGCGGTACAGGATGCAGTCATTAATGCATGCATGTATCTTCTCCACATCTAATCCTAGAGGGCAGATAGTCTTCTTTGCTTCGTACGTTGTCTCGGGCAGCTCGTTATCCTTTGGAAGCTTCGGCTTCATTATTTTCAGTAACTTCTCAAATCCCTTGTCAGATAAGCCAGTCTCTGCCTTCCATTTCAGCAGTTCAAGTGTGGTACCGAGCTTTGTGCTGCCATCTTCGCAATTTGGGTACAACAACTTTTTGTGATCCTTTTGCATGGCCTCCAACTTAAGCTTCTCCCTTTCTGTATCGCATTGTTGCTTCGCATCAGAAATGACCCGACCAAGACCATCAGCGGGCTCAGCCGATGTCCGTTGTTCTTCTTCATTGCCGCCTCCCTCTTCTTCATTGTCTTCCATTGCAGTATCACCTTATTCTTCAAGGGACATAGAATAGCTGTCATCATCCTCCTCTTCTTCATTTTCTTCCAGCCTAACCCCTCTTTCTTCGTGCATGGCCTAACAATAATATCCGGGCATGAAACCTCTCCGAAGCAGATGGCTTTGAAGGATTCTCGGGGCAGAGTGCTCCGCCATGTTTCGACAGTCGACGCAGTGACAAGGCATAAAATTATCTATTTTGTTTGCCTTAGCCAAATCGATAAATTTATGCAGGCCTGCAATAAAATCGGAATCGCGTCGGTCGCCGTACATCCATCGCATCCACGCATCAATCTGCGTCGTACTAATTAACCATGACAATGACATCGTGAATAGTGAAATGACCACCCTACATGGACACATGCAATATTTTCGTATCAATTACAGATAAAGAAGACAAGGTTGCTAACCTCGGCAGAGGATACCATGTTGTGTGAACTTAAGCGTGGCTCGGACATTTCATCGAACACCTTGTGTGCAGTGTGAAGAAAAAAATCCTAGCATCCACCTCCCACACAAAATTCCAGCAAAAACAAGTGGATGAGTTTGACTTATTTATAGCCAGGGAAGGGTTTCTGGTCCCGGTTAATGCCACAAACCTAGACCAAAGCCCCTCCCGCATGACACGTGGCGGCCCAGCAACGCGCCCCCACCCAGGTCATTGGTCCCGGTTGATGGCACGACCCGGGACCAATGACCTGGGTGAAAGCTGAGCCGCCACGTCAAGAAGGGCTGCTTTTAGCGTCGTTGTTCACAAACCGACCACGAAGCCGCCCAAGTTAAATAATTTCGTTACCTGATCAATCCATAAAAAATGGACAACATTAAAAACGTGCACGTCTTGAGGTTAGGTTCTCTGTCGTGCTATTTGTGACGCAAGACGGAAAATAGTATGACTAGGAGTCTCGTCATCTCCATTGACTCTGCTTTTCAGGGCGGCCGGTAGCGTTTTTTTACCGTAATGAAGAATGCTGAGATCCTGCCTCTGCGTTGAAAAGATGCATACGGCCGCCCGGAAAGCTCAAATTAAAGCAGATAATAAAGCACCTCTATCATGGCAATACTGTTGTGCATCTCGACGGCCCAGATCTCCGGCATCGGGTACGGCACAAGGTGCTCCTTGCTGAGCTCCTCCAAGAAGTTGTCATCGGCGAGACTGCTGCAGTTCGCGTTGGCCTCCATGAACTAGACGCCCTCGGCGTTGCACAGCACGGCCGGCCTCCCCGCGAACGGGTAGTGGTGCACCACCTCGTCCGCGAGTGCGCCGCGCTCGACCGCCCCTAGGGACTTGGTTTCCTTCTCTTCCGACGCCTAGGGCGGCGACTGCACGGGCACATGCATGGATTCGACGAGGCCGAGGTCGACCCAGGCGAGGGGCAGTGTCTCGGCGGAGGGCTGGACGGGGCCCTCGGACACCTTGGTCACGGCGAACGCGCCCATTGCTTTGTTGTAAGCTGATCACCCCGTTGGCTAGCTACTTCACGCTGCGAGCGACAAACGCTTGCGTGGAGTGAGTGGCACTGTGCGCGCCAAGGGTATTTGTAGGACAAGGAAAAGGTGGAAGAGCGGTGAGTGTGTTACCAAAGTGAACGCACAACAATGACGTTTTTCATATCTCAACAACTTTTTTCTCCAAGAAAGAGGTTTGGATTATTGGAGATGTTTCGGTGTCCACCAAAGTGAACGCACAACAATGACGTTTAGCTTTACAATGACGACCTCTCTCATATTTTTCAAAACTTCACAATGACCGTCGTTTTCATTTTTTAATTTGTTTCTGGTGTAGCTCGGGCGACATTTGTTAATATCTGAAACAACACAGTCGTCTAAAGCTATCGGCTTGCAACAGCGAACAGTCTAAAGCTACAAGAGTCCAGGAGTGATCAGCAGTCTATGTGGAACTGGCAAGCTGCAACAGCAAACGCTGGCTTAAAAAATAAGCTGCGCTCTCCCAGCTTCTCTCACAAGCCGCCCAGCTTATTAATTGAGGCTTCTAAACTAATCGTGGGGCAACTAATTTAGAATCCCCAACTAATAAGCTAGGCGCCTTAGGAAAGAAGTTAGGGAGGGGGCAGCTTATTTTTTAAGCTAGTAAAAGAACTGGGCCTAAAGCTACCGTCTCACAATTGAAAAGTAGTTAAGATGGTTGATAGGACGGACAAAATTTGAGGTAGGTCAAACTCAGAAACCCCTTTCAACTATAGTGCTATCGCTACCATTAAAAGCAATGCCAACTCACTAAGAAGATAAACTATATAAAGCATGACGTATCATTTAAATATTAAGATAATCTCCATGATAAATCTTGTATATCAAGGTTATCTTATATAAGTTCATGTTCATAATAAGATAAATCTTCATGATAAATCTCTACAAGCAAAGAAATCTTATTCGCACTTAACCTATCAAATGAGTTACTTGATTAAAGGTAAAGAAATTCTGAAACAACTCTAATGACAACTCATCAAAGCTATGGTAAAAGTCAGTTGTAATAGATTCTATAGAAAAATAGAAGGTTCCCGCATACTCCAAAATAGTCAATAGTGACCTAGAGTCTTCTAACTCTTAATGACTTTTCACTCATTTTTTGTCCATACTTAGGACTATGATATCATTTGCGTGAATTCACATCTTTTACGAGGACTCTAAACCATAATTTCTCCAATTGAGCAAGCAATTAGAATTTTAAATAAATATTATATACCAGCCAAAGTAGAAACATAAAACATAAATTGTCACATAATTAGAGTCAGTTTTAGCCACACGCCATAGGGTGGACAAAATACTCTCAAGTCCCTCTTAGATACCCCATCTAGCGCATTGTTTATGAAAGTGTATGAGTTTGGTGGAATATGATGGATGTATTATTGAGCCTTATGGGCGAGTATACATAGGCATACATGGAATCATCTTTGAGTACAAGTCAAGTTAGGACTTTATGGAAATAGATGCTAACTTTATCTAAACTACCATAACAACTGTATATGTGAACAACAGGAACGTCGTGGACGATCAAACTGGAGATAAACCGAAAGAAAATCTAGTAGGCTAACATCCCCCCACACTAGCAGCAGGAGTGTCGTAGATGGCTTGTCGCGGCGTGAATGCTCGGACTGTAGAGGAAGCTGATGAGGTGCTCAAGCGAGGTGGTAGAACTTATGCCGATGTCGGGGTAGCCGAGAGCGTTGGGCGAACAACCTTGGTCGAGGTAGCCGTGCGAGGGGCCACCGTGGTCGATATCTGAAGGGGTTTACTGCCTGAAAACAATAATTTTCCTACGCGAACAACCCTAATGCCAGGATCTATCTATTAGTAATGCAGTAATAAGAGGGGCTTTTCGAACTTACCGTTGAAGACCAAAAAGCTCTGTCAATGTTCAGGAGAACATGGTTGATGTAGCCGTACCAACGCCGACCTCAAGGTCGTGGATGGCTCCACCAGCTTTAGCTCCAATGACTCCAACGGCTCGAACGACTTGAGCACCAATAGTGTAGTGACTCGTGGGGAGTCACACAAATACGGTGTTTGACGATGACTCCCGATTCCTGATCTAGCAGCGGTTGCGGGAGTAGATCTCTTTGATCCAAAATCCCTGTAGTGCGATGGCGCTCCGCGGTGAAGAACACTCTCTCGAACAGCCCTTACAAGGGGTCTGGACTCACAAGAGAGAGGGAGAGGAGGAGATATTCTAGCCAAAGAGAATATCTTATTGGTTTATTTTGATCCCTCCATATGCCCTCCTTTATACAGGGGAAAGGGAGGCACTCCCTCCCTCAAAGTCCTAGGATGGGACTAATCAAGGGGGGAGGTGGGGAGGTGTGGCGGATAGCCTCCACATGGGCCCCACGTGGGGAGCAGCCCATAAGAGGCCGGCGGCCCCTCCTAGGCCCCTCCTAGGGCGGAGGCCCCATATTGGGCCGTTTTCCCTTCGGGAATTGGTCCATTAGGTTGGCTTCCCCATTAAATCATATTTAAATTATTAAATAAATATGAATACATGTATAATTCAATAATTAACATATATTTACATATTATTTTATTCCCGTTGCACCGGAACTCCTTCTGGACAACTCCGGACACCCGTCGGACTTTCCCGGAACCCTTTCGGTTTTCCCTTCACTCTTCGTCGGTGATTCCTACGATACCAAAACGATCTCCAAGCATTGTCAAACCCTTGAGTGTGTTACCCTACGGTTCAGGAACACTCTAGACATGGTTGAGACCTCTCTCGAACCAATGATCATCAGAGGGACCTGGATGCCCATGATGACCCCTATGCATTCCACGAGAATCTTCGTCATTGAACCGTGAAAGACAGTGTCTGATTCCGTTTGTTATTTTGATTGTTTACTTGTACAAGATCCAATCAACGACATCTCCATGCCATGTTCAATCTCGTTACCGACAAGTATAACTTTACTCGTTCGAAGGTATGCCATCCCCGTGACCTAGTCACACGCTGCAGCATTATGAATGTCATGTCTCCGAGTGGGCCCAGAGTATATTTCCGTCACGCGGATGGAAAAATCACGCTCTTGACATATAATGCCTCTACATGCCCCTCTGAATAACTGAACACACCTTTATGATCACCGTGTCACCAAGTGACGTTTGATGCTATTTAAGTATTCTCGGGTGATAGTGATTGATATGGTCTTACGGTTTAAGGACTTGTTTACTTCGTTTCCAGTCATTGTAATGGCGAACCTCGTGACTTGATCGTGTTACAATTCATGTGTTGGGTATGTCCATCACTTTCATTCACTGAATGAAATAACCCCATTGTCAATTGACATGAATGTCCATGATCAGGAAACTTCGATCATCGACTGACCAATGAACCAGTGTCTAGAGGATCACTAGGGACTTTGGTGGTTTACATATCACACGTGTCTTGATGTTCCTATCAATACAATTATAGCATGATATAAAACCTATTATGAACTTAATTATATATGTCAATAATCTATATTATTATTTGTATCTAGGGCACATTCTAACAAAATCGTGGTCGGGTGCCGATGTCGAGGTAGCTGCACATGAAGTCGCAAGCGCATACTGCGCGAGTAGAATGACCAAGACGCGTTGAGTCATTCGTCGAGGATGTCGATGTCGGAGTAATGCAGTCCGAGCCACCGGAGACGAGGCGCATCCACAGTTTTGCCAGAACCAGGCACACATCAGGAACAAGGCAAACTTCGGTTGTGCCAGAACAGAGTATGGAAAGAAGAACTCGCCGGTGACGTGGTCGAGGCAGTCGAGTTGATGCCAAAGAAGATGTTGTCGAGACCGTCAAAGACGTGCCGCCGATCCGAGATTGCTAGGCTCAGGGACATGTCAGGGACGAAGACAATCACCGGTGTTGCCAATACCGGGCACGCAGGGAAGGGATGAAGATGTAGAAGGTGGCAAAACCAACAACGGCGTAGAATGGTCATGTTGGACGCCTATATTGGCGCATCGGTGAGGAAGAACCCGACAGCGTGATGAAGACCATGCGCAAACGGTGGCAACCCATGCCGTGGGAGATGGCGCGGTAGAGACAAGTACGTCCGTGCATGGGGACGATGATGATGACTGCGTGCATGAATACTATGACCTGAAGGTGTTGGGTTCGTAGCATAGAAAACAAAAAGTTTCATCTGATGGGATCAACTAAGCACCAAGATCTATCTACCTAGATACAAGCAACGGGTGGATATACATCCATAGATAACATACCCTTTAATACCGACAAAGTGTAACGAGATTGGACTCATGGATCATGTAGTCGATCGCTTGTCGAACTCAAGATCGAGAGGAAGTCCTAGCGCTGGAAATCAGCAGCGCATCCGTGATCGCACACATGTGCGGTCCACCTAACAACCTCCGCCTCCTCGCTGTAGCGATGCAGCGGAAGCAGCAAGTCCTTCCAGACGAAAAGCCACTGGGAACATGTATCTCGTTAATCCGAGACCATGGGGGAATAATTCTAGAGGGAGAGAGAGATCCTTCACGAGGAGGTGTGATTTGTGAGGAGGAGAGGGAGGCCTTTTATAGGGAGAGGGGGCAGCCCCTCCCATGGCCGGCGGCCATAGAGGTGTCCCCACCTCTTCCTTCATTCATGTGGGTGGAAGCTCCACTCACATAAACATGCCTCCACTGACAGATCCACTCACATGCATTAATTTTTCACCAAAATTAATGCAACTCTCATTAAATAAAACTATTTTATTTATTTTATTCAGAATTTCGTTAATTACTTCATTTAAAAAACATTCACATAAAACCCTCTGCAATATTTCAATATCACATGTATAACCAATATCAGCAATTTCACCCGAAATAATTCCTGTGTCCATTGAAATAATTCTAGCGGTTTGCAATTCTTTTCTCTAGAACACATTTGCTCCAAATGGTGTCAGTATCCCTTAAGTGTGTCACCCTATGGCTCGTGAATAATGCAGACATGATCGAGACCCTTCTCCGATCAATAATCAGTAGCTGTACCTGGAGATCCATACTAACTCCCACACATTCAATGATGACTTCTGTGTTCATGAGAATCTTTAACGCTAGTAACTAAATCCCTTTGTCTCGCGATATATTACATGTCCAAGATTTGATCATCGGTGTCTCAATACCTAGTTTGATCTTGTTACCGACATGCACTCTTTTCTTGTTCCCGTGATAAAAGATTCTAGTAATCAGATCACTTGCTTCCAAGCTATCTCAATGTGATATCACCGACACATCCCAAAGTATATCTATCCATCATCATGATGGACAAATCCTACTCTTGATCCATGAGCCTCTACATAACACCTTTAGAGTATCTGAACCCACCTTTACCTGTTACGGAGTGACGTTTGATGTTATCAAGTTACTCTTCTAGTGTTAGTGATTGACATGATCTCATGGTCTAAGGACTAGAATTACTTTGTACGATGTTATAGAAATTGAAACACAATGACTTTGATCTTATTGCTATAGTTCGGATGAATGTTCATCACATCATTCCACCAATGATGTGACCTTGTTATTAACAACATCCAATGTCCATGATCAGGAAACCTTGATTATCTTGTTAATGAACGAGCTAGTTTATAAGAGAGGCATAACTAGGAACCCTTGATTTGTTTATTAAACACACATGTATTAACGTCTCCAAACAATACAATTATAGCATGAAAAATAAACATCTATCATATACTTGGAATACGATAATAACAACTTTATTATTGCCTCTCAGGACATATTCCCTTCAATCTCCCACTTGCACTGGAGACAATAATCTAGTTTACATAGTGATAAATCTAACACTCATGGAATTCTGGTGTTGATAATGCTTTGCCCTAGGGAGAACTTTAGTCAACGGATCTGCTACATTCAGATCCGTATGTACTTTACAAATCTTTATATCTCCATCCTTGACATGCTCGCGGATGGAGTGAAACCGGCGCTTAATATGCTTGGAATTCTTGTGATACCTTGGTTCCTTGGTGTTGGCTATAGCTCCATTGTTGTCACAATTGATCACCATTGGGTGCAACGCACTAGGAACCACACCTAGTTAAGTTATGAACTCTTTCATCCAAACCGATTCCTACACCGCTTCTCAGGTAGCAACATATTCCTCCTTCGTTGTTGATCCCGCCACCACAGGTTGTTTGGATATCCTCCAACTAACTGTTGCTCTGTTCATGAGAAATACGTATCCGGATTGAGACTTAGAGTCATCCGGATCGGTGTCAAAGCTAGCATCGACATAACACTTAGCGACCAGCTCTTCTTCACCTCCGTGTATAAGAAACATTTCCTTAGTTCTTCTTAAGTACTTAAGGATATTCTTGACCAAGATCCAGTGTTCCGAACCTGGATCAGATTGGTACCTACTAGTCAGACTAATAGCATGTGCCACATTCGGTCTTGTACATAGCATGGCGTAAATTATAGAGCCTATGGCTGAAGCATCGGGGATGTTATCCATTATCTCTCTTTCTTCCGCCGTAGCCGCACTTTGAGTCCTACTCAATGTCTTGCCTTGCAACATAGGTAAGGACCCCTTCTTACATCTGTCCATTTTAAACTTTTTAAAATCTGATCAAGGTATATACATTGTGATAGCCAAATTAGGCGTCTTGATCTATCTCTATAATCTTAATGCCTAATACTTATGATGCTTCACCAAGGTCCTTGGTAGCTCCAAATTTCATCACTTTTACCATTGGTTTTCCTCTTGTTTATTGCCGGATTTCACTGAAGATTTCCTCTTTCCACTAAGGTTAATGTCGCAATTAGCGAATCCTTGGTTTCTTGTGATGGTTTTCAGGCAATGAACATTTATTGAAGATATAATAGAATTTATGGGCTAATTACATCAGAATAACACAATCGCCAATTGGAGCAACTTTCATTGGAGGTGTCCTGAATACTTAACTACCGTTGGTACAATCGGAGCATGCCCGTACTGCCCACCCGTACTACCCACTGGCACCTTCCTTATATCAGAAGCAACTTTCGTGAAGGGGGAGAGACGAGAAGAACCACAGAACAAAAGTTACAGCCGCCGCAAGCTATCTAGAGGGGAAGATCAGATCTAGAAGAGGAGAAGAACTTCACCTCGTTCCTCGATGATCTCCAACCTCTAAACCACACACTCCACCATCATTCCATCATTAAGTAGAGAGAGAGATTGGCACTTGTAAGATCAGGGTTTGATAATTTGATCTACCTCCGGTTTGTATTTGATTTGACCTTTAATCGCTATTGTGGTTTGCTACAATAACTTTGAGATGATTTTTATTTGCAATACAATTATGCCTTTGATTTGTCTTCCTCTCATGTCTGAGTAAACCCCCATAGATGTGGGAGATGTAGGGGATTGGTTTGATGTGTTGTACCTCCTTTAAATCCATCCATTTGTGATCGTTGTAATGTTTTATTTAAATAATGAGAATGGATATCTATGTTTTCCTGATGCTTGTTATCTAATTTAAGGGCACAGGTAACATGATCCAAATATCTCATAGGTATGAACTTGTATGCTATTAATTCAGCCACCTCCGTGTGACACAACCGATATCAAAGAAGAGCTAGAACTACACGAGGACAACAAGGAACCATTAAGATTAAAGCCTTGATTCGGTCGGCAGACCTTAATTAATGCGCTGACCATGGACGTGGTAACAGGCAGATGGATCATTGGGATTGGGAAGAATGGGCCACGAGGACTCCTAGTCGGTATATGGGTTGCTTGCCTACTGACTTATAAATAAGAAATATCACTATCATCTATTCTGCTTATTCCTTTTGGCACTTTCACTATCACCATGAACTGTTTCTCTCCGTGCCTAACTTCTCATCTGTAGGACCTTTACACACCTTTTGCATCTTTACTTTTATGCAATTTACTTATTTACTAAGCAAGTTCCTCTATCTTTTACTCACTACTTCCACTGTCAACTTTTGCAGTTAATTCACTCAAGAGCTGTGACACCTTGGGTGCGATAGAAACACTGCATAAAAACACTTTCCTAGGCTCCTTATTGGGATCGATATTAAGACTAGAATTAATACTTCCGCGAAGACATTCTCTGACGAACGTATGCACTTGTAGGTCACCAAGATATTTTCTAGCGCCATTGCCGGGGAGGTAAGCGCTAAGTGTTCTTTCTTGACAACAGCAACTGTTGGCACCGTTCATGATCTCCGTTGAAGACAGAGGTACCACTCGATCTGGAAAAACCTATATACCTCCATATATTGATCGTGTTCCAATCGAGAGACGATTAGAATTTATTGAAAGATTTACTAATTCGCGTACTATAGACGAGAATAGCTTGATTCCATTGATGGCAGATTTGACCATCACCCGAGGGGCCAAACTTGAGCTACCTTTGGGAGAATATGGGAATCCATCTAGGCACTTGAGGAAAATGCCTATTCTTTGTCCTAAAATTGAGGCCATGAATTTGAAATATATCCCGAGCTAATATATATGATGAAAGAAATTGCTTTCACATGAAAAGAAGAGGAAGACCCTAGTGACCACTTGACAAGGGTCTATGACCTTTGTGCTACTCTTAAGCCAGCAAGTTTACCAATAGAGTTTGTACTTCTTAAACTCTTTCACTGGTCTTTGAAATATAATGCTTTTGCTTGGTTACAATCATTACCTAATCATACTATAAAAGCTGGGAAGATTGCATCTGTGAATTCATGCATAAATATTGTTCATTTACTAAAATCATGCAGATCAAATGAGGTATATCAAATTTTCTTCAAACAATTGGAGAAAACTTTTAGTAATCATGGAATATATTTAATGCAATGATTATGAAAGTTCCAAATCACGGTTTTCACGATAGTTTAGTTATCCAATATTTTTATAATGGGCCTAATGACGAGACAAAAGAGATGACTGATCTATCTGCAGGAGGAGCAATATGCAACTTGACACTGTCGGAATGTGTAAATCTTTTCGAGTTAAGATCCTTTAATGATGAACAATACAATTCAGTTGAGGATATTGAACCACGAAAATGTATGATTAACATACCACCAGATCTTATATCCAAAGTCAAAAAGTCCATGGAAGAAAAGTTATAGCTTCGGAACTTGGAAAAGAAAAAAAAAGTTGACATTCTTCAAACTTATGTAATAGAAGATGATATAAATCTTGTAATGCAAAAGTTTAAATATCAACAGAATCAATTCCGTGAGAAAAACTATAAACGTCTTATGACACAAGAAAAGAATATAAGAGAACTAACAGAAGTCTTTGATGACTTGGGTCAATCCAAAAAATATTCAGATAGATATCTAAGTATGGTTAAAACTCAGTGTGAGCAAATAAATGAAACCCAAACTTTGATTTTGACCCACCGAAATTTCAATACTGTTTCTACTAACATTTTTACTAGGCGTGGTATAGAAACTCAGGAACCACTAGGGGCACCTTGGTATCAAGAAGAGCAAGCTCGAAAAGCAAGAGAGACTCAGAAGATGAGTCAAGAAGAAGAGGATCTAGTCGATCCCCATGACGACATTGATTATGAGGCCCAGAAAAGTGAAAATGACGCTTCCAAAACTCAAGGAGAAGAGGAAGTAGGGGATAGTCATAAACCATATGATTCAGATGCTGAGACGATCGATTCAAGGGAAGAAGCCGATCTCAGAAAGGAACAAGAAGAGCAAGTTATCATCCCGCGTGAAGAACACGCCGATAAGCAAAAATCAGCTGCAAGGAAAAATAAAAAGAATGTTGAACCGGTGACAAAGGTAAAAGAGAAGGTAATACCTACTAAAAAAATTCCTTATGCTAACCGAGTTCATTACGAACCAGATAAAGTTGTTTATGACTCTTTTGCTGGGGCACTAGGCAACTTGCGTTTAGAACTTCCTTTAACTAATGCTATTCAAGTTCCTACTTATAAAAAGTTTATGCGAGACATCCTTAATAGAAAAAAGAAGGTAACTGATGACTCAATAAGTGATGAGCTCGTTGGGAACCCCAAGAGGAAGGTATGATGAACACATCAGCAAATTTTCCCTCAGTGATGAAACCAAGGTTATCGAACTAGTAGGAGCAAGGAAACAACCCCAAGCTGTTGTCTTCCAACTTGGAATCCTGCACAACACAACCACAGAACTTTGCCCCAACTTATAGTGAGGTTGTCAATCTCACTGGTTTTGCTGAAACAAAGGATTAAACGTATTGTGTGGAAGATATTAATTGCTTGCAGAAAGTAACCATAAAATAGTAAATAGTAGATTGTATATTGATGGTAAAAGAATGGACCGGGGTCCATAGTTCACTAGTGGTGATTCTCCTTAAGATAGATGACATGTTGGGTAAACAAATTACAGTGGGGCAATTGAGAGACACCGACAAAGCATACATGCATATACTAATCATCTTGACTCCTATGAGATTTGATTGGGCATTACAACATTATACATAGACCGTAATCCAACTGCATCTATGACTAATAATCCACCTTCAGGTTATCATCCGAACCCCCTCCAGTATTAAGTTGCAAGCAACAAATAATTGCATTAAGTAAAGTGTGTAAAGTAACAATACGATTGTTCTATGAACAAAGGATTGTTGTTTTCTCCCTATTAGTAACAACGCATCTAGTACCTTAGAGATTTCTGTCACTTCCCCAGATTCCTAGAGGCATGAACCCACTATCGAGCATAAATACTTCCTCTTGGAGTTACTAGCATCTGCTCAGCCAAGATAGCGACTAACAACAGAAAGAATGCAAGATCACAAATAACATAGACATGATAGAATCAATAATAAATCTGAAATAGCATCTCAATATCCATCGGGTCCCCACAACCACAACATGTATGATTACAAATAGGTGATTTTGATCATGAACGGAGCTCACAAGATCTAAACAAGGTGGCACAAAGGAGGAGAACCAACCATCTAGCTACTACATGGACCCGTAGTCCAAGGACGAACTACTCACGCATCACACCGGAGGCAGTCATGGTGATGAAGAAGGCATCCAGGGTGATCTCTCCCCTCCGGCAGGGTGCCGGGAAGAGCTTCAGATCCCTCCCGATTTAGGGATGGAGATGGCGGCGACTATAGACTCTTTCCTGGAATTTTGATCGGGTATTTAGGGTTTTCATCCCGGAGGCAATATATAGGCGAAGGGGAAAGTTCGGTGGAGCGCCAGGAGGCCCACACCGCCTGGTGGCGCGGCTAGGGTTGGCCGAGCCACCACCAGGTGTGGCCGCCCTGGTTCCCCTCTTCGTCTCCCTTCCGAACTCTGTATTCCTACTTGTGAAATATTGACTTGGGCTTTTGTCCGGTCCAATTCCGAGAATATTTCCTTGCTAGCTTTTCGGAAACCAAAAACAGCAGAAAACAAGCAACTGGCACTGTGACATCTTGTTAATAGGTTAGTACCAGAAAATGTGTAAAAATACTCCAAAGTGTGGACAAAACATAAGAAAGTAAATATAAAACAAGCATGGAACATGAAAAATTATAGATATGTTTCTAACGTATCAACATCCCCAAGCTTAACTCCTGCTCGTCCTCGAGTAGGTAAATGATAAAATGAATAATTTTTGAGGTGACATGCACCATTATAATCTTGATCAAGGTATTTGTAAAACATTGATAGCTGGGATCATAGTACTTTAACATAGCATGAAAGATATAGTTCTAACAATAAGACATAGCAAGTATGTTATAACATGAAAAGGTACAAACAAAAGATTCATGAATAACAATGGTTTGCAAGACGTTTGTTTGTTTCACATATAGAAAACATAATGAGAATGGTATTCAGCTTGTCCCTCATAGTGTAGCAAAATATAAATGCATAGGACACCTTCAAAGTTCATAAGGGTGACTAGATACAAATAGTTTAAGAACAAGCAATATGAAAGTTATGAATCAATCAACTAGTCTTGGGACAATGCACATTAAACTAAGAATGGCCACTATGCTCTCTTAATAGGTGCATAAAGATAGAAGATGGAGACTCAACATAAAAGTAAAAGAAAGGCCTTCATAGAAGGAAGCAGGGATTCAAGTCTCATAAAGAGCTTCCAAAAATTATGGTACTTATTAGCTTTCAGCTCTCATTGCCCCTATCATAAGCATCTTTAGGTGATTAAGGTTAAAGTTAACAAATATGAGGATATGCTTGACAAGTTATAAGCTGAAAATATCATGCCCTTACTTACGAGTACCGTTCCTCATGCTACTCAAGTTTAGTCACAAGTAAGTTCTTGTCATTGTAAGTACATGTGTATCATAGAGAACCGCCAATGGGGTAACCCTTGCCCGATGATACAGAAGAATCCCCATATCAAAATGATAAGGCAAGTAGACAATGAGCATCTCAGCATCCTTTTATTTCCTATTTGCATAGGCCTCTATTTATTTCTTTTTTCTTTGTTTCTCCTTTTTTTCTTTCCTATTTGCATAGGTTTCTTTTTTATAGAGGATGCTTCATAGATTTCTCACTATGGTTACGCTGCAGGTTTCCACCATGATTAGGCATGGATTAGACCAGCCTCCCAGACATTTCTCTAATATATATACAAACTCCATGAGCCTTACAAGCTCCCCTTTCATTTCACACCACCGGGATGCATAAGTAAAAGAACATGATATCAACTAAATAAAGTGCAATGTTGAAAGCGTTCCCCATGATAGCATGGTTCTGCTAATTCAAAACTTACAAAATGCAAGCATATACGCAACATAGATGGGCACAATGGTTTAAGTTTATTAAGTGCAAGAAAAGTAAAGTGTGCCATCAAGTTCTTGAGAGCTTTAATCACTAATTTTCACATAACAAGTTTAATTCGGAAGGTAGATAAAAACATGAATATACTTGGAATAGCAAATGCTAATAGGTAGGTATGGTGAACTCTTTGGAATAACTTGGTTTTATTTGGAGTTGGATGCATGAGTAGAACTCATACTTGGTATGGAGGCTAGCAAAAGACTGGGAGCGACCAACTAAGAGAGCAATAATGGTCATAATCATGCAAAGCGACAAAACATTATTAATTAAAGCATAAAGTGATATTACAAGTCGAAAACTAAATGATCATAGAGGCTATGGTGACTTGGTATAGTCTTAACATGGTGTGACCATGCGCCAAGTCAACCCAAATATTATGCTTTAATATGCTAAAACAACGCATGATTCTTTCAAGGCAATCTTCATTAGCAACATTAGTGTACTAAAGATAATAACTCTTTTTGATTCAGTTCCAACACAAATAAAACTTCCATTAAAACAAAAGATACGATAGCACTTCCTTTAAAAAGTTCAAATGATCAAAGAGAACTCAAAGAGAAAGAGATTAAGAGGCAAATGCAAATAATGGCAGAAATCTGTCAAAACAGACCAGCAGGTAAAAACCAATTTTTTTCGAAGACCTTCTGTTGCTAAAATCAAAAAGTGTTGAACTAACGAAAGTTGGATAACAACCTGGGGGAGAAGCAGAAAACATTACAGCTCAAACCGATGTACAGAGATTTTTCACGAATTTTTACAGCGAAGCACAAAAATCTGTTTCGGGATAGCAACTTTCCCAATCATTACCTGTCTCTCATTAGAGGTTACTCTTGGCACAAAAACTACACAAAAATGATAATGAGAGGTTATTACTGAAGCAATAACTTCCAAGACTCAACAAAAGATTCCTAACGAAATTTGGGTTATCTCCCAATAAGTGCTTTTCTTTAACCCCCTTGAGCTAGGCATAAGAAGCAAGAAAAGAATCAAGTATTCTCAAATGAAGAAGCATTAAAACCAAATTTCTTGCCCTTGCCTCTCTTAGCTTTATTCTTATCCTTGGGGAATGTATGATTGTTTGATGGGGAAGCAAAATGCATGATGCTCTTTTCCACATCTATTATTGCTCCAAGGAGTTTCAATAGGGATTTTCCAAGTGTAATTTGTCCTTTTCCTACACATTCAATAACAAGATAATCAGTAGACACCACTTTCCCTAGAATCTCTATAAACACTCCTTCAGCTATTCCAATGGGTAATATTGTGGCATTATTAGCAAGAGATATTTCTTCTCCCCCTTCAGAAAGTCCCCAAAGATTCAAAGATTCATAGATATCTTTAGGCATAAGACATAATTCAGACATGATATCATAGCGAGCATGAAAAGTTTCATTATTTATAACAACTTTTACTGTAGGAAGCCATTTTGAAGATTCAGAATTTATTTGAACATATTCATGATGCTCTCTAAGCATGTTATAGCAATCTTTTAAACTAGCTGTGTTGGCCTCAAGAGTGTTTAATCTAGCAAATATATTTATGAAGGACGAATCAGATTTGCTAGGAAAGTTATAAGTTGAGACCAAATTCTTTATGGCATTAAAAGCTTCATCCTCATTGCATTGGAGGAATCTCCTCCTACTACAGCATCTAAAGCATATCTATAGAAAAGAGCAGTTCGAAAGTAAAACTGCTAAGAAACAAGCTTAGAGTCATATTAGGTTCAGTTTTTGCATGTAAATCAGAGATTCTAGACCAAGCTTCTTTGAAACTCTCTTCAATTCCTTGTTTGAAAGTAAAAATCGTTTCCTCAGGCAACATAGTGATTGGAGCAATGCTAGACATAATAGCAACTTAAGATAGAAACTAAAAAAATTGTGTTTTAAAAAAAAGCAAACTAGTACAACTATTTTTTGTGTGTTTTCGATAAAAGAAGCAAACTAGAAAAACTATTTTTTTGTATTTTTGATAAAAAAGCAAACAAAGTAGAAAATAAACTAAGCAAAACTAAAAAAAAGTAAAGAGATTGGTTATGAAGGACTCCCCTTTTGAAGATGACCTTGACTCCCCGGCAATGGCGCCATAAAATAGGCTTGATGGCTAAAAAAGTGATGATCTTGTTGGGAACCCCAAGAGGAAGGTATGATGAGCACAACAAAAAAATTCCCTCCGTGATGAAACCAAGGTTATCGAACCAGTAGGAGCAAGGAAACAACCGCAAGGTGTTGTCTTCCAACATGGAATCCTACACAACACAACCACAGAAGTTTGCCCCAACTTACAGTGAGGTTGTCAATCTCACCGGTTTTGCTAAAACAAAGGATTAAACATAGTGGGAGATAGTAATTGCTTGCAGAAAGTAAACAGATAACAGTAAATAGTAGATTGTAGATTGATGGTAAAAGAATGGACCGGGGTCCATAGTTCACAAGAGGTGATTCTCCTTAAGATAGATGACATGTTGGGTGAACAGATTACAGCGGGGCAATTGACAGACACCGAGAAAGCATCCATGCATATATCATCTTGACTCCTATGAGATTTGATTGGGCATTACAACATTATACATAGACCGTAATCCAACTGCATCTATAACTAATAATCCACCTTCAGGTTATCATCCGAAACCCCTCTAGTATTAAGTTTAAGGCAATAGATAATTGCATTAAGCAAAGTTTGTAAAGTAAACAATACGATTGTTCTATGAACAAAGGATTGATATTTTCTCCCTAGTAACAATAGCACATCTAGTACCTTAGAGATTTCTGTCACTTCCCTAGATTCCTAGAGGCATGAACCCACTATCGAGCATAAATACTCCCTGTTAGAGTTGCTAGCATCCACTCGGCCAAGATAGCTACTAACAACAGAAAGCATGCAATATCACAAATAACATAGACATGATAGAATCAATAATCAATCTGAAAAAGAATCTCAATATCCATCGGATCCTCGCAAACACAACATGTATGATTACAAATAAGTGATCTTGATCATGAACGGAGCTCACAAGATCTAAACATGGTGGCACAAAGGAGGAGAACCAACCATCTAGCTACTACATGGACCCGTAGTCCAGGGATGAACTACTCACGCATCACACCAGAGGTAGTCATGGTGATGAAGAAGGCCTGCAGGGTGATCTCTCCCCTCTGGAAGGGTGCTGGGAAGAGCTTCAGATCCCTCCCGATCTAGGTATGGAGATGGCGGCGGCTACAGACTCTTTCGTGGAATTTTGATTGGGTACTTAGGGTTTTCATCCCGGAGGCAATATATAGGCGAAGGGGCAAGGTCAGTGGAGAGCCAGGGGGACCACACCCCTTGGTGGCATGGCTAGCGCCACCACAAGGTGTGGCTGCCCTGGTTCCCTTCTTCGTCTCCCCTCCGGACTCCGTATTCCTTCTAGTGAAATATTAACTTGGGCTTTTGTCTGGTCCAATTCTGAGAATATTTCCTTACTAGCTTTTATGAAACCAAAAACAGCAGAAAATAGGCAACTGGCATTGTGGCATCTTGTTAATTTGTTAGTATCAGAAAATGTGTAAAAATACTACAAAGTGTGGACAAAACATAAGAAAGTAAATATAAAACAAGCATGGAACATCAAAAATTATAGATACGTTTCCAACATATCAGTAACTAAGACTGTATTAGTTATGACAAGATTTGGCGATAAACTTCCTACTAAGCATGGGGACCCAGGGATACCAACCATCTCATGTGTAATAGGGAAAACTAATATATTCAATGCTCTCTATGATTTAGTAGCAGGTGTTAGTGTTATGCCTTATTCCTTGTTTAAGAAATTGAATCTTGGAGAATGTTCTCCTACATCAATAACGTTACAAATGGCGGATAAGACGACTAAACAACCTATCAGAATGATCGAAGATGTTTTACTTAGAATAGATCAACATGTTATACCCAATGATTTTATTATTCTTGATGTTCCTGAGGATGACAAACTGTCTATCATCCTTGGAAGGCCTTTTCTTAGTATAGTTGGAGCTAATATAGATTGCTCCGGTGGTAAGATTATCTTCAATATATATGATGATCAGATTGTTCGATACTTTCCTAAGAAACAGGAACACAATGGAAAATATGTTCCGCCACCTAAGCGTGATAAAGCAGCAAAAACTAAAGAAAAAGAGCAGCTTGAGATGAACGCCGATGACATGGAGTTTGATTAGTCAAAACTCTAGAATAAAATACTTAATGGGAGTTAACCCATTCTTATTAAATTAAGTTTAAATTTTATTTATGATTACTACTTTATTATTTGTACGATCTAATAAGTTTGTTTTGTGTTTTGAGTTCATTCAGAGAATTTGCCTTAGCAAAGTTGAGAAGCAAGCAAATAATGAAGAAAAGAAAAGGGTTCACCACAGATAACGAGTAGTGGTACGGCCGCGGTATGCCCGTACCGCGCGCCTGTATCGAGTCTCGACGAAACCAACAGCAGGAACAATATCGGCGATGACCAGTGGTACGGCCGGGATACGCTCGTACCCCGCGCCCGTACCGAACTTCGGTGAAATCGACCAAAGTTCCCGTATAGATAACGACCAGTGGTACGGCCGGGGTACACCCGTACCGCACGCCCGTACTAGGTCGATTAGGTTTGATCTTGAACCCCAATGTTGATCTAACAGTGATGACCACCGGTACGAGCGGGATGCACCCGTACCGCCCACCCGTACTGAGTTCGTCGCCAGGTAAAGGCCGACGGCGGCTGGCTCTCAGCCAGCCTCTTCCTTCTTCTTCTTATTCCTCTTTCTTCCTTGTTCTTTCTCTCTCCACCTCAAACCCTAGCCTCCTAAAACCTCTGATTCTTCATTGATTTCGTGTTTTGAGTTGGGGAATCTTCACATCAGTAAGTTTCTCGTCCGATTCATACTCTATTTTCTGAAATCCATGGTTGAATTCATCACATTGGCTATTTATATGAGTTCATCATATTTTGAGGTTATTATTGATTCCTCATGTTAGGATTTGTAACTTCTACCTATTATAATTTGTTTATGTGATATAAACTTGATGCCTATAGTTTTCTTCAAAATTTTCGCAGCACAATGCATAACATTGGAAGGATTTTCTACTCGGGCTCTGCCAAGCTACCGGGCTCGAAGAAGAGATGCTCGTAGGTGGACAGCTTGAGGGCTTCCATGATCCGATACTACGATAGGGTGAGCAACCCCAAGGTTTTGCCGACCAAGTGGGTAGAACATGAGTTTCTCTCTCGCCGGGGTCGTCTGGAGGACTTCGAGCAGAGGACTGTGCAAGCTGGCATGGTCGAGTTCTCCTACCTCTCCGTCAACACCTACAAGCTCGCCATGTTTGAGTTCCTTTCCTTGTTCCACGATGATCTCGAGGCCCAGGAGCGAAATTGCATTGTAAGTTTTGTGCTCAATGGGCAAGTCCACAACCCGACCTTCTATGAATTTTGTAATAGTTTCGGATTCTCCCATGAGGGAGAACTCGATATTAATGACAATGTGCACGTAGAGGCAATTAAATCTTGGGGGCAAATTTCTGTCCATAGGAACAATCATTACTTGCGCAAGAAGAGCGCCACTATCTAGAATCCTACTATGTGTTATTTTCATACCTTCCTTGTTAATTCTTTATTTGGGAAAGGTGATATTGGGGCAATGGCAGGCCCCGAAATGAGCGTGATTCATATGCCTTGCATCCAGATATGGAGCACAAGGTAAACTTGGGTGCTTTTCTCATCCAACACTTTCGCCGCCAAATGTCGGCTTCCGCGGGTGACATTCA
The DNA here is from genome assembly GCA_023614405.1 of Avena insularis. Lineage (NCBI taxonomy): Eukaryota > Viridiplantae > Streptophyta > Magnoliopsida > Poales > Poaceae > Avena > Avena insularis. The sequence goes on from JAJUPC010000258.1 coordinate 453,592, forward strand.
TTGTGGAGGGTTAAACGAATTTGTCCTACCATAGGAAAGAGTTGTGGCTGGCAGTAAGGTCCTGGATGACATTCATATGGATAGCACCAAGTTCATGGGGGTCTATAGACCCGAACGTTCCCTCCGCGCATACCAATTTTATTTTGAACCAAACGGTGATCTCCAACAAATCTTGCTTCCTTTTGTCCAAGCTTTTGGTTTGCCAGGTAAACAGAGTTGGGGCCTTACTGAGGAGGAGTTCCAACAGGCACGAATCCTCACAGGAAGGACTGCACCACCAGGTGGCCACCCCAACTGGGAAAACACAGGAGCTACACAACATAAGCAAGATCAGGGAGAAGAAGATTGACTACGGCCAACAGTACCATCACCAGCAGACTTTCCACCAACACCAACAACGGTATGCCTCCATCATAGCCGGGATTCAACTATGTCCAGAGGAGTGATTTTGACTACGTGGTGCATCGCATGGACAACATAGAAAACACGTTGTATGATACGCCAACATAGTCAACCTCACGCAAGACTTCACATCTTTCAAGACTCACTCTCCAAATCGCTACCCAAACTTCCCATATCAGCAGCCACCACCTAATAGTAGCGACAACTGATTCCAGTTAGGCAAAAGCTTAAGCTTGGGGAGGTTGAGCTCCTCCCACCATTTTGTATTCATATTTTTCTTTCTTATTTTTATTTATTTTTTGTTTCAATGCATTTTTACTTTTAGTTTTTCATTTGATAAAAAAACCCCAAAAATATTGGACTACTTTCTAGTTTTATTTGTGCAAATTTCTCTCGGCTCTTGTTTATTCTTTCTGCAGGTTGCTCACTTCTAGTAATCGAGCTATGGAGACGAACGCAAAGAGCTGGCTCAAGTAGAAGACGAACAAGCAAGAGGAGGTACCACATTCCTATTTTCCTTCTCTCTATAAGCTTATTCATGAACATTTTATGTCTGTTCGGTTGCACTTGAGTTCGACTCCACTCAAAGGTTTTAGTCACCTCTTTGGTTATCTGTTAGAACTTGAGCTCAAAGGTTTTAGTCACCTCTTTGGTCAATACTTTCAAAAATTAATATCAGTTTGAAAAAACACTCTTTGGATACAATTCCAAACCTTTTAGAACAAGAGAAAGTGTCCATCGACAACTTTGGTGCCATGTTTTTATCTTAAGGGCTTAATCTTAGTAGTGCTCAACACCACATACTGATCGTTGACTGGATGATACCTTCTGAAAAAGAATTGCTTGATAGAAAGAACCTTTTAGAGTGGGAGAGGGAGATGGCAAAACTTGTATTGACCTACTGTAAAAAATGAGGAAAGGGAGAAAAAGAAAAAGGAAATTACTTTGTTTCAAATACACACCTTTGCAATACCAACAACTCCGCTAGCTTCTGAACGATCTCTGGTATAACCCCGGATTTCGGCTATGAGTTGATGGTATGAGTGGCATACGTGTCGCTATATGGGCAAAATTATTGGTATTCCTAATAGGTTGTGTAGGAGTTTACAAAAGAAATATTCGTTGATCCTTGAGATGGAAAAATAAAAGATTTATCATCAAAATATGAGCTAAGAAACTTTCGATACTTTTGATTGTTGGCATCACCTCCCCACCTAAAATGTGCAATTAGAGTTCTTGATAGGCAAGAAAAAGAAGAGGTATTTGATAGCAGCGATTATCGAAGTGGGTGATTAATGAAAAAGCTCTAAGTTTATCCTTCTTTTGACATTTACATATGCACCCTTAATTTTGACTCAAGCGACCTTGCTTAAAAACATTTCCACTCTCATAACAAGAGAGGCACTGAAAGAAATTGATTTGCAAAGCCTCGCCAAATTTTTAACGATCTCATTTGAGTTATAAGAACTATTAGCTAGCGAGTTACTTGCATTTAGGAATCAATCTTAAGTGCAACTGTTCAGATATATTATGCTCGTGTTCAAGGTTGCAGGATTTGAAACGATGGAATATGATACAACCTAGAACTTGTAAGTTTTCATCTTGATTCAATTCTTCGCTATTACTCATTATAGCTTTGTCACTCGAGGGCGAGTAACCACTAAGCTTGGGGATGTTGATAGCTCCAAATTTCATCACTTTTTACCATTGGTTTTCCTCTTGTTTATTGCCGGATTTCACTGAAGATTGCCTCTTTCCACTAATGTTAATGTTGCAATTAGCGAATCCTTGGTTTCTTGTGATGGTTTTCAAGCAATGAACATTTATTGAAGATCTAATAGCATTTATGGGCTAATTACACAATAATAAGAAAATCCCCAATTGGAGCAACTTTCATTGGAGGTGTCCTGAATACTTAACAACCACTGGTACGGCCAGCCCGTACTACCAACTGGTGCCTTCCTTATATCAATACAAGCAAATTTCGTGAAGGGGAGAGACGAGAAGAACCACAGAACAAAGCTTACAGCCGCTGCAAGCAATCTAGAGGGGAAGATCAGATCTGGAAGAGGAAAAGAACTTCACCTTGTTCCTCGATGATTTCCATCCTCTAAACCACACACTCCACCATCATTCCATCATTACTTAGAGAGAGAGAGAGATTGGCACTTGTAAGATCAGGGTTTGATACTTTGATCTACCTCCTGTTTGTATTTGATTTGAGCTTTAATCGCTGTTGTGGTTTGTATTTGCAATACAATTATGCCTTTGATTTGTCTTCCTCTCATGTCTGAGTAAACCCCCATAGGCGTGGGAGATGTATGGGATTGGCGAGATGTGTTGTTCCTCCTTTAAATCCATCCATTTGTGATTGTTGTAATGTTTTATTTAAATACTGAGAATGAATATCTATGTTTGCCTAATGCTTGTTATCAAATTTAAGGGCCTAGGTAACATGATCCAAAGATCTCATAGGTATGAACTTGTATGCTAGTAATTCAGTGACCCTGATGTCTATGCACTTCTCTTCTTGTAGATAGTTGTTGGGCCTCCAAGTGCAGAGGTTTGTAGAACAGCAGCAAGTTTTCCCTTATGTGGATCACCCAAGGTTTATCGAACTCAGGGAGGAAGTGGTCAAAGGTATCCCCTCTCAAGCAACCTTGCAATCAATATGCAAGAAGTCTCTTGTGTCCCCAACACACCCAATACACTTGTCAGGTGTATAGGTGCACTAGTTCGGCGAAGAGATAGTGAAATACAAGTGGTATGGATAACTATAAGTGGTAACGGTGATAGAAAATAGCTTGATGGCGTGTAAAAGACTAAAGTAAAACTGAAATAAAGATAGAAGAAAGGAAACATATAATAGATCGGTGTTTCAGTGCTTAGAAACAAGGCCTAGGGATCATTCTTTCACTAATGAACACTCTCATATAAATATATTCTTCTTTATGATACTACGCTGAACTACTCTCCGGTTGGACACTCTAATCCTTAGTAGGGCTATACCAGCACACCTCAAAGTTCATCTTTCCCATCTAGAAAACCCCACACTGTCACCTTGAGCACTAGACGGTTCCAACAAACACCACAATTTCATAAAGACATCCAACTCCAAATATAACTCATAACAAGTAATTGTAATCTCTAGCCTAAGTGCCACCATGGTGTGCACACTATCATCTTCACACACATGGGGAGAGCAGAGATCTATTAAAGCACTTGAGTAGCAAGGTAGATCTATAGATTACAAGCTCATGATCACAATATGATAACGCATAGAGAGATGAACACATAGCTACCGGTAGAACCCTTAGCCTCGAGAGAGAACTACTCCCTCCTCATCATGGGAATCAGCAATGGTGATGGAGATGGCGGTGGAGATCGATGGAGATGGCTCCAGGGGCACTTCCCAGTCCCGGCAGGGTGCCGGAACAGAGACTTTTTGTCCCCGAATCTCCCCTTCGGTGGCGGCGGTGCAGCAGAACTTTTCGTGGATTTCTCATTGATGATCTAGGGTTTTTGCCTCGGGAGGAATATATAGGCGAAGGAGGCAAGGTCGGTGGCCAACCAGGGGGCCCACACCATGCCCTGGCACGGCCTAGGGGTACCTGCACCTGGGGGGGTGTGGCCAGGCCCTAGCCCTCCTCCGTCTCGTATTCTAGCTCCGTGAGTCTTCCGGAAAAATAGGAACTTTGGCTTTTGTCCCTTCCAATTCTGAGAATATTCATTTTCTGACTTTCCTGGAACCAAAAATAGTAGAAAACAGGCAACTGGCACTGTGGCTCTTGTTAATAGGTTAGTCCACGAAATCATATGAAAAGTACTCCAAAGTGTGGACAAAACACAAGAAAGTAGATAAAACCAAGCGTGGAACATCAAAAATTATAGATACATTTGCAATGTATCAGACCCCCGTGTGACACGACCGATATCAAAGAAGAGCTAGCACTACATGAGTACAACAAGGAACCATCAGGATTAAAGCCTTGATTCTGTCGGATGACCTTAATTAGTGCACTGACCATGGCTGTGGTAATAGGCAGATGGATCATTGGGATTGGGAAGAATTAGCTATGAGGACTCCTAGTCGGTATATGGGTTGCTTCCCTACTCATTTATAAACAAGAAATATCAATATCACTTATTCCGCTTATTCCATTTGGTACTTTCACTCACCATGAACTGTTTCTCTCCGCACCTAACTTCTCATATGCAGGACCTTTACACACCTTTCACATATTTACTTTTATTCAATTTACTTATTTCCTAAGAAAGTTCCTCTATCTTTTACTCACCACTTCCACCGTCAACTTTTGCAGTCAATTCACTCAAGATCTTTGACACCTTGGGTGCGATAGAAACACCGCATAAAAGTACTTTCCTAGGCTCCTTGTTAGGAGCGATATAAAAACTGGAATTAATACTTCCACGAAAACATTCTCTGACGAACCTGTGCACTTGCAGGTCATCAGTCCTTCATCGAAAATTTGCCATTTAGATAACTTTTAACACTGTTTAAAAGATCTATATCATTTCCAATCAATAATATGTCATCCACATATAATATTAGAAATACCACATTGCTCCCACTCACTTTCTTGTAAATACAAGCCTCTCCAGAAGTTTGGATAAATCCAAACTCTTTGATAACCTCATCAAAGCAGAGATTCCAACTCTTGGATGCTTGCTTCAGTCCATAGATGGATCGCTGAAGCTTGCATACCTTATCAGCATCCTTAGGATCGACAAAACCTTTAGGTTGTATAATATATAACTCTTCTTCAATATTTCCATTGAGGAACACAATTTTGATATCCATCTGCCATATTTCATAATCAAAATATAGAACAATTGCTAACATAATCCTAACCGACTTTAGCATCGCTATGGGAGAGAATGTCTCATCATAGTCAACTCGTTGATTTTGTCGAAACCCCTTTGCGACAAGTCGAGATTTATAGATGGTCACATTACCATCAACACCATTTTCTTCTTGAAAATCCATTTATTCTCAACGGACTTTTGGTTGTGAGGTAAGTCCACCAAGGTCCAATCCTGGTTTTTGTACATGGATCCCATCTCGGATTTCATGGATTCTAGCCATTTGTTGGAATCTGGGCTCATCATCGCTGCTTCATATGTCACAGGGTCATCAATACCATCTACCAAGAAATTCACGACAGGATTTCTGTACAGTTCAGGAGCTGCACGTGTCCTACGTGACCTGCGAGGTCCGGTAGTGTCGTCTTTTGGAGTTTCATGATCTTTATCATTAGTTCCTTCTTCATTAGTTCTACCTTCCGACTACTCACACCTTTCGCGAGAAACTCTTTCTCTAGAAAGGATCCATTCTTGGCAACGAAAACCTTGCCCTCGGATCTGTGATAGAAGGAATACCCAATTGTTTCTTTAGGGTATCCTATGAAAACGCATTTTTCCGCTCTGGGTTCGAGTTTATCAGGCTGAAGTTTATTCACATAAACATCACATCCCCAAACTTTAAGAAATGACAACTTAGGTTTGTTTCCAAACCACAATTCATACGGTGTCTTTTCAACGGATTTAGATGGTGCCTAATTTAAAGTGAATGCAACGGTTTCCAGTGCATAACCCCAAAACGATAGTGGCAAGTCAGTCAGAGACATCATAGATGAAACCATATCCAATAAAGTACAATTACGATGCTCCGATACACCATTATGCTGTGGTGTTCCAACATGGTGAGTTGTGAAACTATTCCACACTCTCTCATGTATGCGCTAAACTCATAACTTGGATACTCACCTCTACGACCGGACCGCAGAAATTTAACCTTTTATTACGATGATTTTACACTTCACTCTGAAATTCCTTGAACTTTTCAAAGGTTTTAGACTTGTGTTTCATCAAGTAGATATATCCATATCTACTCAAATCATCCGTGAAAGTAACAAAATAATGATATCCACCACACGCTGACACACTCATTAGACCACATACATCAGAATGTATGATTTCCAATAAATCTGTCGCCTGCTCCATTGTACCGGAAAACGGGTTTCTAGTCATCTTCCCCATAATGCATGGCTCACATGTATCAAATGATTGAAAATCAAGTGATTCCAAAAGTCCATCAGAATGGAGTTTATTCATGTGTTTTACGCCAATATTACCTAGACGGTAGTGCCACATATATGTAGATATATCATTATCAAGTTTAATCCTTTTAGCATCAAAATTATGAATATGTACAATTGAGATTCAACAAAAATAAACCATTCATTATGATCCATTGCTAACGAGCATCGTGACCTCATCCCTTGCTAGTCGTCCCTTGTTCCGTAGCCCCTTATTCGAGTTACATATATTAGCAACCGATCCAGTATCAAATACCCAGGTGCTACTATGAGTACTAGTCAAGTACACATCAATAACATGTATATCACATATGCCTTTGTTTGCCTTGCCGTCCTTCTTGTCCGCCAAATACTTGGGGTAGTTGCGCTTCGAATGGCCAGTCTCCTTGCAATAATAGCACTCGATATCAGACTTAGGACCAGCTCGGGATTTCTTTCAGGCGTAGCAACATATTTGCCGCCCTTCTTTCCCTTTTATTTACCCTTCTTGTCTTTCTTGAAACCGGTGATCTTATTGATCATCAACACTTGATGCTCTTTCCTGATCTCCACTTCTGCAGTCTTAAGCATTGACAGAAGCTCGGGAAGAGACTTCTTCATGCCCTACATGTTATAGTTCATCATGAAGCTCTTGTAGCTAGGTGCCAGATATTGTAGAACATGATGTATGGCTAAGTCAATGGGAATCTTTATTCCCAAAGACACAAGCTTATCAGCGTACCCAGACATTTTGAGTACGTGCTCACTAACGGAGTTATTCTCTTCCATCATGCAGCTAAAGAACTTTTCAGAAGCATCATAAGACTCTAAGGAAGTATGGTATCTAAAATAATTTTCAATTCACCCATGGTACCAAAGGCATTGGAAATTTCGAAATGCTTTCGAAGTTCTGGCTCTAACCCATACAGTATGCCATAATGAACTAAATTGTGGTCCTCCTAACGAGTCAAATAGACATTCTTTTCTTTGTCAGGGGCATCAGGAGCTGGCGGGGGGCCTAGAGGCGCTTCTAGCACATATTGCTTTGGTGCACCAGTGAGGAGAATTCTCAGATTCAGGGCTCAGTTGGTAATGTTGCTACCGTTAATTGCAATTTTCTCTTTCTCCATGGATACATTGGAATTAAAAGCAGGTGGTGCCATCTACAACAGAATTTGTAAAGTTGATTTAGACTAAGTTTATGATAGATCGAGTTCAACTAATCCAAATTACGAATGAACTTGCACTAAAAAACAACATTCCTCGTGTCTTTTTGGTGATTACATGAACCAAATCCACTACACCAAGTTCGATCATTACATGAGTCGGTGTAGCTTCAAAGGAGAGCATCTACATGGGCATCATTTCAACTATATGACTCATATTTAACCTTTCGGTTCGTGTTCTAAGGCCATGTATGTACATGCTAGGCTCGACAAGTAAGAACCTTAGTACTCGCATGTGTAAAACTGCCTTACACCCGTTGTATGAAAGCGTAGAGTCAAAACACCCGATCACCACGTGATGTCTTGAAACGACAGACTTCTTAACGGTGCATACTTAAGGAACAACACATTTTATCTTGATATCTAAATGCGAGATCATCTTATAATGCTACTAAAATGGCAAACAAGCAATATAAGATGCAAACATCATATGCATAAAGTGAAATGATATGGTTCTTGCACTAGATCACTATCATATGCATCGTGGTATGATCTTTATCATTCCTTTGTGTGTAAGGCCAAGGTATATGGAACTTACACATTATATATGATATAATTTCCAAGAGTATCAATTATACTTCAAATTATAACATTACCATATCATGACACTAGCCCATCAACAATCTAAACTAGACGCTTCTAATTTATCAATTGCATGTTTTACGTGGCTTAGGGCTTTCAAAGATAGAACCGGTCTTACCTATAAATATGGAACCACAACAATGATAATCAAATTATTAGCAACTCGTTGTAAATCAGATATTGACTATAGTAGGAGAGACAAACACCCGCTAGCCACTTATGAAAAACTAGTTGCATGTCAAGCGTGGGACAAGTCTCATGTGCAAGGACATGTATAGTTAATTCGGGCCGCTTCATCTCACTATGCCACGAATATCAAAAATACATATAAGATGCAATAACATGATCATCATCTCCCACATACTATTATGTGTACTACCCATGCAAAGCATATACGCATAGATCAGGCTCTGATACCACTATTTGGTTCACAGCATAGAGAAGAAATTTTTTCTACGATGGGAACTACTAAGCACCAAGATCTATCTGTCTAGATACAAGAAACGAGTGGATATACATCCATAGAGAACATACCCTTGAAGACCGACAAAGTGTAACGAGATTGGACTCGTGGATGATGTAGTCGATCGCTTGCTGACGAGGGTTTAACTCATCAATGCCCATTGTTATGGACTTGGGTTTTGGAGAAGGAGGTAGCGCTGGAGACATCTATCGGCTAGCAAACAAGCACACAGGAGACTCGAAGATTTACCCAGGTTCAGGCCTCGCAGAGGTCCCTACTCCTGCTTGTCTGCTCGTGGAATTATTGAAGGAAACGAGGATTACAATGGTGCGTAGATGCAATCTGGCAAGGGTTGTGGAAACTAGGGTTGCATGGGTCCTCCTCGCCGCCCCTCCTAGCCTTTATATAGATAGGCTAGGTCTTGGGTAGCAGGTCGAGTCGGTTACAAGTTAGGGTTTTCCCCTTTGAACTTTCTATCTTTAGCTTCTTCTTGTTCTTCAAGCAATCGAGAGTCCGTAGGTTACTCGAGTCCCTCATTTGGGCCTTGGCGAGACCGTGGGCCTCTACGTATTGAGGCCGTATATACCAAGCTCAGTACTGTAGGGTATACCCTCGAGTGTACAAGTGGAATCGTAGATTCATTCGAGACTTTATGAAGCCTTTCGAGTGCATGACGAGTATGTTTTCGGACTCACATACGACTTTATGTCATAGGGATTGTTGATGTGTGCCTGATTTAACTGATGTATCGGTATCGCTAACTACCTTAGGGTAAAACAACACCATCTATTTCAACTCGAGTCCCCGGACTCAATCAGAAAGTGGTGTAATTCGACTCAAGCCACGGAGGTCTTACAGGAGTCGAATTCCAGTGTATGGGTGTGAGATCTCGACGTGTCCGTCAAGGCATGTTCATCGTGCCTGTAGGCACGGTTATATTTCTGGTAGTGCATAGCAAATGCGTTGCCAGACCTTATTTAGGTCTTATCTTCACGTTGTAAGCGCGGCATCCGAATTTTTGTCATTGCGGAGACGATTCGGGTGACCCAAGAGACGCAGTCTCTTTGTAGGGAAAAGCCATGAGGAGGTGTTGCCATAAGCTTCGAGTGTGGATGTTATCAACACACAGTACTTTGTACAAATAATCTTAGGGTGCGCGACCAGCGCTCCCTATGGGAGTAGCCCCCGAGTGCCTGGTTGAGTCGAAGATTTAGGCAGGGACTAAAGAACTTTTGCGGCTGCTGTCGTCTTTTGTTGGCTTGTTTCAGTCGAATTTGCTTCCGACGCTCCCTATGGGAGTAACCCATGTCCATAGTCGAACCATGTTTCGAGTGGTTGGGTTTGCTTTGATTTTCCATGTTCCTGCAAAAAGAAGAAAAAAAAATCATAGGGTGCGTGACCAGCGCTCCCTATGGGAGTAGCCCCCGAGTGCTTGGTGGAGTCAAAGACTCGAGCATGGACTAAAGTAGTCGAAATCTGCTGCTGCGTAATTTTGGATGACGTCAGTGCTGACGATTCCATGACCTCAGTTGCCCGCGTGAGCGAGTTTGACGGGACGTGACGAGCGGTGGGTCCCATTTCCTGACTCTGATTTGACCGGGCGTGCGTAATCTTTATTTTAACTACACCTCCTCGATTTCCGCGCATAATAGGAGTAGTGGGGGACAGTTCGCGTTTCAGGTCCTCCACGTGTCGAGCTCGACGAATGCCACGCGTCTGATAGGGTTTTTCTGAGCCGTTCGATTGCATCTTCCAGGGGTTATGTAGCGATGCAGCGACGGTAAATTTCACATCTACTTCTTTTCTACCTTTGCCTTCATCGCCATTGCCGCTGCTCCTCTGCTTCTTTGCGCTCCTTTCCTTCGTGGCGCTGGACCAGCTCCGCGTATTTTCCAGCTACTTCCTCCGGTCACATCGCCTTCGCGGAATGGGGAAGAAAAAAGGAGGTGTCAGGTCGATTCTGCTGGCCGCTGCTATTTAAGAAGAAGGCGGCTCCACCGCCAGGGCACCAGCACCACCGACGGAAAGAAGAAGGCCACGCACTCGCTACAAATGGTGCGTATGCGATCTCGTGATCAACTCCTCAGAGCTTCATATTCTTCACCAAGACGGAGTTTTGTCGTCCGCAGTCGCGGATGCGCGCGTCCCTGGTAGCGAGGTAATCCCCTATCCTCCTACCGAATGTCGGGTGATGTTCCTAGCATTCATCATCCGCGGCCTCTCGTTGCCCTACATCCTTTCTTCAGGGGCCTTCTATGTTTTACGGGCTCCAGCTCCATCAGCTGTCCCCCAATTCCATCCTCCATGTAGCTTGCTACATTACTCTCTACGAGTGCTAGCACAGAATCGAGCCGCACTTCGGCCTCTTCAAGCGCCTCTTCAAGTTGAAGCGCCAATCGGCGTCTCGTTCCGTAGTCTACGATGTAGGCGGCTGCGGTATCCACGTCGATCCTTCCGCCACGTACTTCGACATCAAGCTGATGATGTCCGTCCAAGGGTGGAGGGACAAGTGGTTCTACGTGCGTGACCAGAAGGCCGATTGAGACCACTATGGACTCGCGCCCTTCGACCCCGTGACGCCGTGCAAGAGGAGGCGTTCCTGGAAGAACGTAATTATGCCTGGCGAGTCTGCAAAGACAGATGTGTTGTACGAGCACGTCTGCGACCTCGAGAGTCGCATGGGCAAACAGGAGGGAGGCTGCACCCTCATTCCCACGTGGCTGCACCGTCGCGTCTAGCCCTTGCAGGCCAGAGTCCACCCCATGTTCCAGTGGGCTATCGCAGACGATGTCACTTTCGTGTCTGCCGATGGCATGTCCGCGAGTGAGGTAGATAAAAGGGTTCGACTGGTCACCAAGTACACCATCAAGGATGTGCTCCCCAGTGAACCAGTCGTTCCTCCGTTCGATGCTTCTAACCCTCCTCCTGAGGTACGGTTGTGCTACATAGTAGCTTTGTTTGTCGATTGCTTCTTTGTCGTTTCTTGACTTTGTGTTAAATTTGTTTTCTATATGCAGGATTGGGCGGTGTCGCCCTGTATGCCCTCTCTTCCCGAGGGGGTTATTCCTCGTGAAGCCTTGGAAGAGGACGAGTCGGAGTGGACCATCCCATCTGATTTGGAGGAGGAAGCACCCGAGTCGAGTAGTCCGGAGACACGCAAGCGTTCGCGCAACAAAGATTCGGATGCATTGTACCCTTCGACCCCGGAAGGTGCAGGTGTTGGTGCAGAGTCGCCAATCCCTGCTGTTCCTGTGAGTGCCATGGCGTCATCCTCTCGCAAGAAGATGCGGCTGCCGAAGGAATCACCGTCAGAGTTGGGGGATCAAACCTTCGACTTTGATAAGTTTGATTGGTAAGTATTCGAGTCATCCTTTTTGGGTCTTCTTTGGAGTTGCCTTTTCTTGATGTTGGTTTGTAGGTCAAGAAAGCAGCGCCGCCATCTTCGGCGACGCCCAATTTTTGAAAGAACTGAGTTGCGACCTCCGTACAAGAAAGAGGTTGAGCGTGCTCCTTCTCCTCCATTGGCAGCCCACTCCAGGCATAACTCATCAAGCTCTCCACATGATGGGGAGCATCGGATGGTTGCTCAGATGACTGCTCATCAATCAACTTCGGAGTCATTGGACGATCATGTAAGTGTAGTATCTCTTTTTTCCTATGTTGTAGTCAATTTTATCTATGTCATCTGCTGATCCTTTGTTGTTTTCCTTTTTGGATAGCTCCTTGTGAAGGAAGCCGCTCACCCGGCTGAGCAGGTGCTTGTGATGGGTCGCCAGCATGCAATGCTGGATACGCGCTATCGCGTGGTGGAAAGTAAGTTCCTTTTACTTCTTCTTCTGCATCATTGTTATGTAGTGGGCTGATAGTCTATCCTTTTTGTTTTGTTCTGCAGCTGAACATAATGCCCTTCTTCTCAATGCCGCCACCATGGAAAAGACGCTCGCCGCGGCTGTGAAGAGCCACGATGAGGCAATCGCGGCGCGTGACGAGGCCCAAAAGCGCGAAGAGGATCTGCATGCCTCCATCACAGCTAGGGAGGAGTTATTCGAAGAACAATTTTTTTTGATTGCCAAGGCTCTCTCAGGTATTTGCTGGTCTACAATTTTACCAACTGCCTCTTTTCCGATTGCCTTCGATATTGCTATTTGCTGCTGATGTTGTGCCAATGCTTGATTCTTGTGTAGATGCCAGTGGTCTGAGATTTGATGCACAGGCGCTCCGCCGTGATGACGACATGGTGCCGCCTCGGCAACAAGACCGCAGCATTGCCGTGCAGGGTACGCTCGCCAAGGCTAAAGGCGTGCTCAGCCATCTTCGAGAGGAGATGACATCCAAGGCTGAATTGATCCAAAATTTGGATGAGCTGGTGGAATCTCTTACCGGAGGCGTTCCTGCGAGCTTCAAGAACTCGCCCGCGGCAAAAGGCCAATGTCACTCGTAATGGTGCAAGCCCATGGAGTCAAGTTGATCCCGCAATGGTTTCAAGGGCAATTTCACAAGCATGGACGGCCAAGTAGTCTTTGCCTTTCGTGATCGCTTGTGAAGTATGGGCCACAGTGATCAACACAAGGCAAAGTATTCGAGGAGTCGCAGCGAGCCAAGAAGGCGGTAAGGTCAGGCTGCGCGTGGGTCGCGGAAAGTCGGCATCGATCTGCCGCGGACTCGATGAGGCCCCCAAAGCCAAAGTCCAAGTCGAAGAAACCTGTTGCTCCTCAGTAGTCTTGTAATAGTTAGATAGTTTATGTCTTCTGTCGAAAAACATGCCTTTTGGTGAGTGTGTCTGCTGATACTTTTGCTTAATCTTGAAAGCACTCGAATCTTTTGTATGTGCATCGCTTTAGTCTTCTTATTGCTTCTTGCCTGATTTGTGATAGGGCACATCAAGTGAACTGTTGAGGGAACCTCAGGATTCGCCTCCCCTTGATGACACTTTGACACCGCCACGCTCAAGGGTGGATGAGCTGTCTCTGCTCTCGCGACTCCGTGATCACGTGAAGCAGTTGGAGCGTGAATTGCCCGTACTCCACGGTAATGCGGATGTATGGAAATCACAGGCAGAGAAGGCCACCGCCCGAGAAAAATATCTGTTGGGGGAGGTGACGTAGCTGGGCGACCAATTTAAATATTAGCTTTCTTACTCTTATCTTTTCCTTGTAGTCACTCGCGATGGTGTCCTGTCCTCATACTTTCGCTTTTGCTTTGTATAGTTGTCAGCGCATGCCATCCACAGGATGAGAAGGATCGAATTGCCATTCGCATGAATGACCTGACCCAAGAGAAACTTCAAGCGAGTGGGTACTTCTAGGTAGATCATGATCGCGCAATCGCGTTGGCGACCTTGCAGGATCGTGCTTCGCGAGTGCTTCATTTTTTGAAGAAGTCGCAGTCATGCTTGAAGAATATTTATCGGACGATGTTCCCGGTGGATGTCGTTCCATCGAGCCTGCTGGCCCTTCTCGGTAAATTCCATGACTTGACTGCGGTCCGCGATTGTGTACGACAACAGTTGGTGGCAAGTGCGACTCCATAGGCCTGATGTAGACGTTGCAGCAATTGCGGCTGGGCCACCTGCGTCGCCAGCGGGTTCTGCCTGGAACATCGTGCCGCACTACCAGGCAGTGGATTTCCCAGCAGAGAAGATCGTCGACTTCTTCGAGGAGCAAACTAATATTCTCTTGCTGCAATAGTAGTTTAGTTTGTATCCTGCACAAAATTGTACCAAAGTTGTAAAGTTCATATATATGCTGTGTATAACTGATTTTCGATGATGTATAAAAAAGCTTGTTAGCATGTATGTTTTGTGAGTGTGTTGCACTGTGCGACTCCTTTTCGTTAGCGGCTATTTAACTCACAAAAGGCGGTAACGTTGATGTTTGTCAAGGGTTTCGATTGGTGTGCCGCTACTCAGATATCGCGCTTTAGTTCGAGAATAGATGTGTGCAGGTGGCGCAGCCTCGAGTGGATAATTACGAAAAATAAAGGAAAACATGTAGTCTTTGGGGAATTTAGCTTTATTTATTCATGATAGTAAGAAGTACAATGTGTGGCTAAGTAGCCTTTGAGTAGCCTTATTTGCAATGTAAAAATAAAAGGCGACTAAGGGTAGAAGCATCGCAGCTGCATGACGCCCAAGGGTTGGAGTATGCACTCTGCTCTAAATCTTTAAGGCGATAGCGCCCACCGGGATTACTTCAGAATCACGTATGGTCTCCTCCTGTGGGGACTCGAGCTTGAGATTCCCTTGCTGCCTCCGCAGACCAGGTCGCCCATGAAGGATCCGGGGCGTAGCCTCCTACTACACGGTAGTTGCGCAGGTTCTGCCGGTAGATCGCTGATATTTCATGGCAATTTCCTTGCCTCGCCAAGGAGGTCGACAGAGTCTTCGAGTGCCGAGTTGACTTCGCTCACCGTAGCCACCACGCCATGTGCTTTGTATCGCACCTACGGTAGCACCGCTTCAGCCCTGCGGCACCATGAAGAACGCTGTGTACCCGTAGCACGCTTTGAGTTGTGCGAGGCTCAGAGTACTGATTGTAGTTCGTCTGCCAGCAAACCCGTGGCTTGTTCGTGGTCGAGGAGTCGCTTCGATGCCGCCGCAGACGAGCCCATTAGCTTTTTCGACCTGGCCGCTGGTCTGTGGATGTGCCACCGAGGCATAGACGTTGATTCCCAGATTCTCGCAGAATTTGGAACTCCTTGATGTGAAGTTCGCCCCATTGTCTATGATGATGCCGTGGCACTCCAAAGCGGTAGACGGCGGACTCAAGAACTTGACCGCTGGCCCTGATTGATTGGTCATTGGCATGGCCTCTATCCACTTGGTGAATTTGTCGATCATGTACGAGGAGGTCGACGAGCCTCCTCGTGAGGACCTTGGGAGGTTGCCGACCATGTCGAGTCCCCATTGCACAAAGGCCAGGCCAATGGATTGGCCGAGCTCGTGCAAAAGGCGGCTTGTCCTGAATCGGCAAGCATTGCATTTTTGGACAATGTCCTTGGCGTCACGCATGGCCGTAGGCCAGTAGAATCCAGCTCGTAGAGCTTTGGCAATGAGGGCGCGACTGTCGGCATGGTGCCCGCAGGTCCCCTCATGGATGTCGAGGAGAACAGCTCTTCCATCGGCTATGGAGACACATCGTTGGAGTACTCCTGTGATGCTGTGATTGTATAGTTCGCTGTTGATAACAGCGAATGCCTTGGATCGCCGCGTGATGTGCCGTGCATTAGTCGGATCGTCCGGTAGCCTCTTACTGAGAAGGTACGTGATGTACAGTTGAGTCCAGGATTGCTCGATCATCATGACACTCATTGGTCCTTCGAGTCCTGTATCTAGTTCCAAGTCGCCGAGTGCCATTGGCTCATTGGGCGGCATAGGCCCCGAGTCCGTTGCTGCGCTTGTTTTCTTCTCTACGGTCTTTGGCTTGATGGAGCGTTCGCAGATGCACAAGAGAAATACCCCGGGTGGTATGGGGGCACAAGTAGAGCCTATGTTGGCGAGTGCGTCCGCCTCTTCATTGCTTTCGCGACCTATGTGTCGCAGCTCACAGCCATCGAAATCCCCTTCGAGTGTGTCATAGAGGTCGCGGTAGGCGATCATGTTGTCGTTTCAGTGGCCGCACTGCAGCATTGTCTCGTTGACGACCAGCTTGGAGTCGCCGTATATTATGAGCCTTTGGTGTCAGAGGATTTGCCATCCTCATCCCGTGTAGCGTGGCCTCGTATTCAGCCTTCGCTGTTGAGGTGGGTGAATCGCATTCGCAGGATATATTTCAGCTTGTCCCCTCGGGCCATGTCAAGATTATGACACCGATTCAGCTCCGTCCTTCCGCTGGATCCGCCGGGCGCATTATCCGTAGGTAGGACATATCTGGTTTTTCGGAGCTGGTTCTCCATCCAAAGGCACGAGGAAGTCAGGAGAACTTGGCACTTAATTGCGCCGCTTTCATATGTGATGTCTCGTGGAGATAGTTCGATTCTAATGCGACTCATCCGTGGCGCCGGATTGTTGAGGATATTCCTAAGGGCGCCGCTGATCACCACGATTGGGTGTCCTTGATGTAGTTAAGAGTCGCCGGGTCATCATGAAGACGTCAGACGCCGCTTCGTAGTGAGTACTACTGTTTTGTTGGCGTGTACCTTGCTGAGGTAGTAGACTAGGCGTCAGACTGTGGACCTTGTTTTCTCGCCTGCTCGACCACGCATCAGGTCGACCACCCGTTGGTGGCGGAGATGTATAGCAACAACGGTTCCCTTTCTCGTGGGGTCACCAGTACTGGCGAAGTGGATAGCAGGCGCTTGAGGTCTTCGAATGCTTCCTACGCCTCATTGGTCCACTCGAACTTGTCGGCTTTGCGGAGGAGTTGGTAGAAGGGCAGTGCCTTTTCACCCATCTAACTAATAAATCGACTGAGGGTCGCACTGCCAGCCCAGTGCTGGACGCCTTTATGTTTTTCGCTTCCATGGCCGATGACTTTATTTTCTTCAGTTTGCCCGATCCTCTCGTGAGATAAGATACCCAAGTAGTTGCCGGATATGGTACGCCAAAGGTGCACTTGTCCAGATTGAGCTTGATCCGTAGCGATCGAGGTTGGCGGGTTTCGCGAAATCATCGATTAATGAGGCTTCCTTTGGTTTTGATTACTATGTCGTACATAGACTTGAATGCTGGCGACCGAGTTGGTTCTTGAGGCAAGCCTGCATGCACCGCTGGTAGGTGGCTCCTGCGTTCTTTAGCCTCAAGGGCATTGTGTTAGAGTATAACACACCAAAAGGTGTTGTAAATGCTGTTTTCTTGATCTTCCTCCTTCATTCGAATCTGGTTATAGCCTGAGTAGGCGCCGAGGAAGTAGAGGCGCTCGCATCCCGTGGTGGAGTCGATGGTCTGGTTGATTCGTGGTAACGGGAAGTGGTCCTCTGGGCAGTGCTTATTCAAAGAGGTGAAGTCCATGCACATCCACAGGATATCCGTGTCCATTTTTGGTACTAGCACCGTGTTGGCGAGCCAAGTGCTTTCCTTGATCTCACGATGAATTTGGCGCCGAGGGAGTCTATTGATCTCCATTCCATCGCTTTTGCTCTTGGCTCGAGTAATCGCAAGATTGTTTGCTTGACCGCCTTGCGGCCGCTTGACGTTGAGTGCATGCTCGGCGACCCTAGAACTTCCGGCATGTCCGCTGGACACCAGTAAAATTTCCTAATGCTCACGGAGGAATTCGACGCGAAGTTCCGCTATGTGGGACTCGTTGTTGGCGAGGGCCGCTTTGGCGGGATCCGATGGGTGGACCTGAACTTTCTTTTGTGTGCACCGGCGAGTCGAAAGATAGATCGGCAAACTTGGGCTCAGGGAGGCGCATCGTTGTCTATCGACCTTTAGTCTTATGCAGTTCTTCCCGCATGCCAAAGGACTAGGAAATTCTGTTGAACTCCTGTCGCAATGTCGGATCTCAAGCTCTGCTGATTGTGATGACGCCCATTAGGACTTGGCATTTTCATCTGCAGTGTAGGCGAGTGTGGCACCGGCCATGAACATGGTGAACGCGACACGTCCGAGGATGTAGTGGTACTGTGAGGGCCAGTCGATGACCTCAAAGTCGATGCGCTCGCACCAAAAGTTTTTCGGCATGCCGAAGATGACGTCAAGGTTGATTTTTTCAAGGGGATACATGCCTTTGCCTGGGACGATGCCGTGGAATGTTGTGTCTGAGGCTTCTAAGCAAGTTAGAGGGATCCTCATTGCTCGCAAGGTACTCGTGAATATAAGGTTGATGCCGTTCCGCTTATCCATGAAAACGCGGCTCATTTCGAAACCTCCGATTTGCGCCTCGAGTACGAGGGGACAATGGCCTGGATTAGGTACATGGTGCGGATGATCGCGCTTGTCGAAGGTGATGCAGACTCGCCTGCTGAGGTACTCAAGGGTAGATGGGGCGTAGTTTGTGGCCAAGTCGACTTGGGTAAGGATCGATGGCCTTCGACCCTATTCGAGGCCCTTTGATCACGCCCTTGGCCACGGCGGCCCCATGGCCTGGGTGGGTATGGTTCACTCCCTGGTGCTGGTCCGCAGCTGCATTTGGGGGTAGTCCGTGGTAGTGGTGAAGAGCCATGTGCCATGGCCTGAGCGGTTCAGCCCCTTTCGATCGCGCTACATTCATCCGAACCAATCCTCATGTAGGTTGAGGAACTCGCGCAGCCCTGGAGGAGGTGGTTGACTTCTTCTTTCCGCCATGCTTGTCGGCGTAGAAGTGCATGCGCATGGGCCGGACAGTTTGTCTTCGGCGGATGTTGCGGGTGCCTTCATCACGATTGCGGGCGCTGCCACACTTATGCGGTTTTCCCGGAGTCGCGTATCCACCGCTGCAGGCCGCAAGGTTATGCGCTTTTGTGCGTCGCAGTAGCCAACGAGTAGCCGCTGTGACCATGTTGATGTCGCCGGTCATCCTAGATGTGCATGCGACGCTTTTCCCCGGCGGTCGATTCAAGCGCCGAGCTTTACCGCCGCGCCGGAGAGTGAGCACGATTTTTCAACAAATCTTCCATCTGCCCAATATCGCGATCGCGATTTCCATCGTGGTCGATGGTTTCGCTTTGAGCGCCCAGCTCCTCCTCGAGCTCTGGCGCGACGCACGCCAGCTGCTGAATGCGCCAATCGCATTTATCGATCTTCCGAGATGTTATCCCGGGAGTTCTCGGCGATGGACCACCGGATGTAAGAGCGTAGTAATCGCCTCGGATTGATGCGGCTGCTTGTATGTGCCCTTGAAGTTGGCGTGACGGTTATAAACCAACTCTTCCCAATCGCGAAAGGATCCGTGGGAGGTTGTTGAGCCATGCTCGGCTGCGCTTGCAGCTGTCAGGGCATTGCATGGCCATGCTTCGACTTCCGCCATGAAGCCTGACGGAGGAGATGTGGTCCTCCAACCAGATCTTTGGGTTTTGTAGGCCATCAAACTTTGGGTTCTCCGACGGGAGTTTAAACCCCTTGGGCAGTTGCTTTTTCCTGATGGCCCTGCTGAAGCATCTCGGCGCCACATGTAGCTCCACATCTTCGCCTTCGAGTCGTACCGAACGAGCATGTCATGCCCTTGATTTGTCGATCTTGCGCCTGCGGAGGTCATCGCATGTGATCATAGCGTCACTATGGTCGGTTGTCGCCGCGGAGCGGCTTATCGCCGAGACAGTATCGCGGACCGTTGCCGCTAGATGAGGCGCAGGAATAGCTTTGCCGTAGCCTTCGCCTTTCTTCGCCTCGGTGTAGGCTCTTTATCAAGGGCGACTTAATTTCAGTCCTCAAGCCCGCGATCGTAGATCGGCATGGTTGGAGGGATCTCCACGCAATGGGCGGTGGTTGTTTAGGGAAAAAGCAGGTATATGGTGGCCACCGCAGCCTGCGTTTTATGCATTTTCGACCACGCTAGGCAAGTGTCGATTTCATAGAGCTGAAGTCGAGGACCTTTGCAGCTTCTATGTGTTCTGTTTCAGAGATGGGCCATCCGGGATCGCTTGTTTGTGATGTACTCGCTTCTTTTGAGGAGGATCTCCGGGAGGACAGCCTGCAAAGATGTCAAGATGTCGAAGACTCACCATTGGTCAGCTTTTTAGCACGCCGCTGCTTGGGCGATTGTTTGTACTTGACGCTGAATTCTTCCTTCAGAGCCAATGACAGCCCATTAGCAAATTTCTCCGGGGAGCCAAAGGGTAGAGCTGCCATTTTGTAGCTCTTGTGGGGAGCCGCTGGTAGAGCGCGTTTTGTAGCCTTGTGGGGAGCCAAAGGGTAGAGCGCTGCTATTTTGTATTCGCGGCAGCGTGCCTTTGTAAGCCAGTTGGTGAGCGTTATCTTGTAGGCCTTCACAAATGGGCAACAGCCCACTGGAGTTCATTGAGCCCTCGATCACCACGCTGCTCACCGCCTACTTTGCCCGCTTATTATGGTTGGAGGCCCGACTGCTCTCCCCGTTGTTGACGGGGCGCTTGTTCGTGATGGTCCGCCATTTCGCAGTGGTCCGCCGCGGTATGTCGTCGCTTACGGTCAGCTGCGGTCGCCGCGTTCGTTGTCGCTGATTGGGGAGGTGTCACCGCGTTGATGACGGCGCACATGAAGTGGTTGGGAAGCTGCTGCCCTGCAACTTTAGATCCGAGCCAGAGGCTCCATCTTCAGTTGCCGATCACCAGATCGGAGTCGCGACGACCGCCGCTGATCGTGATTCTCGATCGCTGTCGCAGGCGCTGAGCTCAATCGAGATGCCGACCGGAGGGAACCACGATGCTAGAGCAATCGATGGTTCAGCTGGCTGGTCGTGCAGGCGGTTGCCCGTTTTATCTGACCAACTTGAAGCGGAAGTCTCCTGATCGCTAGGTTGATTCCATCGCCTGCTGCACTCGGAAGCCGCAAGCAGTGGCTGCCAGGACGCTTGAAGTCTAACGCCACCAAGAAGTTACGGATCTCCGCTGTTGCGGAGTTGTAGATCGCTGTTGATGGGGTCAAGTTAGTCAAGAACATCAGCACTCCCACCCTATAGACGGTGCCAACTGATGAGGGTTTAACTCATCAATGCCCATTGTTATGGACTTGGTTTTGGAGAAGGAGGGAGCGCTGGAGACTTATCGGCTAGCAACAAGCGCTGTGGGACTCAAGATTTACTCCTGGTTCAGCCTCACGAGGTCCCTACTCCCGCTTGTATGCTCGTGAATTATTGAAGGAATCGAGATTACAATGGTGCGCAGATGCAATCCGGCAAGGGTTGTGGAAACTAGGGTTAGGGTGGTGTCCTCCTCACGCCCTCCTAACCTTTTATATAGATAGCTAGGTCTCTTGCAAGCAGGCTCCAGTCGGTTACAAGTTAGGGTTTTCCTTTGAACTTTCTATCTTTAGCTCTTGTTCTTCAAGCAATCGAGAGTCCAGAGGTTACTCCATTCTCACTTGGGCCTTGGCCATACTGTGGCCTCACGTATTCAGGCCGTGTATACCAAGTCGATTCAGAGGGTATACCCATGTCACTTGGAAATCTCAAGATGGAGAGGAAGTCCAAGCGCTGCAAAATCAGCAGCGATCCGGATCGTGACACACGTCCGCCGTCCACGAACTCATCCAGATCCTCTCCAAATGATGCAAATGAAGCAAAGAACCCTTCCACACGGAAGCCACTCAGGAACATGTATCTCGCTAATCCGAGACCATGGGTGAATAATTCAGAGGGGAGAGATCCTCAGGAGTGTGTGCTTTGTGAGGAGGGGAGGGGCCTTTTATAGGAAGAGGGGGCAACCCCCTCCCATTTATGGCGGCCATGGAGGTGCCCCCACCTCTTCCTTCATTCATGTGGGTGGAAGCTCCACTCACATAAACATGCCTCCACTCACACATCCACTCAAATGCATTAATTTTTCAGCAAAATTAATGCACCTCTCATTAAATAAAACTATTTTATTTATTTAGAATTATGTTAATTACTTTAATAAAAAAATTACATACCCCCTAAACATTTCCCAATATCACATGCAACTAATTTCAGCAATTTCATTCAAATAATTCGTGTCCATTGAAATAATTCCACGCTTTGTAATTCTTTTTCTAGAACACATTTGTTACAAATGGTGTCGGTATCCTTAAGAGTGTCATCCTATGGTTCGAATAATGTATACATGATCAAGACCCTTCTCCGATCAACAATTAGCGTGACCCGGAGATCCATAACGACCACACATTCAACAATGACTTTTGTGATCAGGAGAACCTTTATCGCTAGTAACTAAATCCCTTTGTCTCGGGATATATTACATGTAATAGATTCAATCATCGTATTCAATATCTAGTTTGATCTCACACGACATGCACTATTTTCTCGCTCGTGATATAACATTCTAGTGATCACATCACTTTCTTGCAAGGTATCTCAATGTGATATCACCGAGAGGCCCCAGAGTATATCTATCTCATCATCGGGATGGAGAAATCCCTTTTGATCCATGAGCTCTATATAACACCTTCGTAGTATCTGAACCCACCTTTATAGTCACCTCTTACGATGTGACGCTCTGATGTCAAGTTACTCTTGTAGTGCTAGTGATTGACATGATCTCATGGTCAAGGACAAGAATTACTAGATGATGTTATAGCAATTTGATCACAATGATTTTGATCAGATTGCTATACTTTGGATGAATGTTCATAACATGATTCCACTAATGATGTGACCTCGTATTAACAACATCCAATGTCCATGATCGTGGAAACCATGATCATCTTGTTAATCAATGAGCTAGTTTATCGAGAGGCATAACTAGGAACCCTTTATTTGTTTTGTATTAAACACATGTATTAACGCTTAATAAATACAATTATAGAATGCAAATAGACATATATCATATACTTCTCAATATGATATTAATAACTTTATTATTGCCTCTCGTGACAAATTTCTTCACAAGGGGCTTAAAGAAGACATTATTGTGAAGGCGAGTTGGTGCAATGGTCGGAGACCACTAGCAACGACACCTAGGGGAAGGCGCATTGATAGCCTATGGTTTTGACCAAGGCGGCTTATGTTATGGCACCTAAGGCTGGCTACATAAAGCCATGGCGGACCGTGAGCTCGATCAAAGGTAGGTAAAAAGCCTGTGCTCAGGACGGATTGGTGTGGGCATCGCGCTGGGTCAAGCTTGATTAGACCTACGGTAAGCGCTGTGACAAAGGCCATGTCATGCGTGATTCGCACGATAGGATTGGGAGTCGATGGCGTTAAGCAGAAGCCTCGACGATTTGGCGAAGGCGATCTCGTAGGGGCATGGGGCTGGTGGAGCCTTCCGAGAAAGGCGAGTAGAAGCGATGTATGAGGTGCGCGCAGAGCGGTACCAGCCATGAGGTCAGCAGCAAATTAAGCTCGTCAGGCAGGTGGAGTTAGAGCGCAAGAGGCATGCACATCGGTGTGGTGTAGATCGTCCATGCCGATGGCTCGAACAGAGGTGCGGAGACGACAACGGCCAGTAGGCTACTCAATCAAAGATATGATTTTGTAAAATAAAAGAAGACCGGTGAAGTGGACCGGGCAGAGAGAAAAAACTGATCTAGAGATCGAAAACACTCACGAGGACAGCTGATCATAGATCGTTAGGCGAACCACGTGATTTGGATTGTGCGGCCTGGCGGAGTCATGAGATCAATCCCCTGGGCGCGTGGTTCAAGCGTGTTGCTATGGTTTGGACCGGTTAGGCTAATACTATGAAAGATTATGAGTTGTGCGAATATGATGGATGTATTATTGAGTCTGGATGGGCGGTATATATAGGCTTATAGGGAATCATCCTCGAGTAAGTAGAGTTAGGATTGTATGGAAACATGTAACTCTATCTAAACTACCATAACAATTGTATATGCCTAATACTCTAACAGTTTGGAGTCGATTTTTATTACATTGAGAATTAGCTATTGCAAAGAGAAAGAGTTGGTATAAAACTAGACTACACTCAAGTCATTATTTCACTTTGAAACACCAGCCATGCACGCATAATGATAGCTGCTAGCTAGGTAGGTCGACGATGTGTAACTTTTGTTGCATTATTCATCCATGTGAACAGAGATGTACACTAGTAGAAAATGGGCCTTTGGTTCGGGCCACTAGTCCTGGCTATGGTTGGGGCCAGGACTAATGGTCTGAACCAGACGGTCCGAGGACGCCGATGTATTTTGTCCCAGGCCTCGTAGGGGATTCATTACTCCCGGTTTGAGATACAAACCGACTTAATGGGTCTGGGCACTTCAAGATGGTCTTGGTAGAATCCATTAGTCCCGTGATTGTGTCTCAAACCTGACTAATAGTATGGCCCTATATATAATGCACCCAGCCCTCCACTAACGATTTTTTTCCTATGTGAGGTGCGTATAACTTTGTTCTAATTTTTTTCTTCATATGCACTAGAGGTATTCGGTGAAATTCCTGTTAGTGCGATACCTAGCCACACTTAAGTTTTCTCATCTTTGTTTCCAGGTGTCCTAAAAGTCTAGCAAGTATTTTCTCGCTTAGGGACAGCATTTGTGAGTAATTTTATTATCATGATTATGCCATTTGGCTATATGGTTCTATGATGCGTATGAGTCATCTATGGATGCACGGGGTGACCAACGCCCGACATGTTACGGAAAAGGTGTGCTGCTTCTCTTCACCTTGTAATGGCTGAGGCTAACAATGCGGGCGGGATTGTTTTGTTATGTGTTGTCCATGTGTTGAATGTCGGAATGAGCAGGCTCACACTTCCTCAAGAGTCATCTCAAAGCCACCTCCGCCTTGGCCCTCCCGGGCTTCATGTCCCACTATAATGTTTGGACCAAGCATCGAGAAAGAGGGATTATGATGGAAGACAGTGATGTAAAGAAGATAACAATGATGACAACTACCGCATCTATGTTCCCTAAATATCGTTGGATACCACAATGGAAGATAACGAAGAAGAACGGGAACCGTGATGAGTCTCACGATGATCTTGGTCGGGTCATTTCGACAGAAATCGTGAGATCGTCAAGAATACGTAAAAGGAGTGGTTGCAGTTCGAGAATATGTTACAGGACCACCAAAAATTATTGTACCCAACTTGTGAAGATGGCTAGAAGAAGCTAGGTAGCAAACTAGAATTGCTGAAGTGGAAGACAGAGACCGGTGTGACTGACTCGGGATTTGAAAAGTTGTTGGTAATAATGAAGAAGTCGCTTCCCAGAAATAACGACTACCCTTCCAGATGTACGGCTAAAGAAGATTGTCCGCTTCCTCTAGGATTAGACGGCAGATACATGCATGCCACCTAATGACTGCATACTCTCCCACGTGAGAAGTACAAGAATATGGATAAATGCCCCGGTCTGCATCTAGATTGGCGGGTATAAGATCGTAAAAGATGACTCCTCAAGGCGTTGAGGGCGAGCCACCTGTGAAGAGGTTTCCTTCCAAAGTGATGTGGTATGCTCCTATAATACCACGGTTGAAACATTTGTTTAGAAAGAAAGAGCATGCAAAGTTGTTGCAATGGCACATGGAATACCGTAAGAAAGACGGGAAGTTGAGGCACCCTGCTGATGGTCGGTAGTGGAGAAAAATCGAGAGGGACTTCCCGAACTTTGCTGGTGATGCAAGGAACTGATGGTTTGGTCTAAGTACTTGATGGCATGAATCCTTTGGGGGTTAGCAGAACTGCGTGTCACAAAGACCGGCTCATGGTGGACTCTTCCTATGTATCTACAACCTTCCTCCTGGTTGTGCAATGAAGTGGAAGTTCATTATGATGCTAGTGCTCCTCCGAAGGCCCAAGCAACACCCGGCAGCACATTGATGTGTACCTAAGGCCATTATTGGATGAACTTTTACAGCGTGGGCCAAACTAGGGTGTACGTGTGTGGGATAAGAACAAACAATGTGAATTTAACCTATGTAAGCTGCTTGTTGTTCAGAACTTATCAAGGATGGACTCTGCTCTTCGTGAATAACATTTCGTGGATTGCAGATTTAACAAAGGATACAATGCATTCACACACTCGCTTAGATGAGTCTCAAAGTATGTATCTCGATAAATGTAGGAAGAATATTTACCCAAATAATCGTGATTTTTCTTCCGCCAAGTCATCAATTAAGGAAGAGAGGCAAGTACTTCAATGGTAAGGAGAACTAACGGAGCATGTCCCCAGACCTGGTGCTTGATGTATTTGTATGGTCAAGGATTTGATGTAATCTTTTGGAAAGGGTCCCTGAGGACAACTCGTTCTAAAGACGCCGTATTTGGACACGCACCCATGCCAGGAAGAAGAAATCTATATTTTGGGAGCTACCCTATTTGAAAGTGCACGAGGTCCGTTTCGCGTGAATCGATGGATGCACTTGATGAAGAATCTTTAAGTGGAATATTCTAGGCTTCCTGAGTTGAAGGGAAGTCAAAAAGATACCCAAAGCAAAAGACGGGAGGACCAACAACATCATAAAGGATGAGACGACAAGCATCCAGGGAAGTTTCAAGGGCTTGCCATCTATGCTCTTAGCAAAGAAGAGAAGGAAATCTTTTTTGAAGTCCTTTCGCAAAGATTGCAAGGTCCCGCCCCTGCTTCGTCACGAATAATATAAAGGAATAGTAAATATGAAAGAGAAACATTCAAAACCTAAAGTCTCATGAGGATCTGCCACGCGGCTTATGACGTTATTTAATTGCTTCCCAAGGTTGCAATTGAGGGGAATTCAATTACCAAAGAGAATGTCTGACTAGCCATTGTGAAGGTGCCATGCATTCCTCAATGCAATTTCTCGTGAAGGTAATCAATCAAAAAAAGTCTATCAAGAAGTTACAAATTGATGTGGTCCAATGTCCTGGGTCACTTCTTGAAAGTTGTTGTTCCCGGCCATCCTTCTTCAATATTATGATGCACCTCCCTAGTTCACCTAGTTGAAGAGATTAGAATTTCGGTCCTGTTTCTACACAATATATTCCCTTCGAGAGGTTCACATGGAGTCTTAAAGAAATATGTTCATAACCTGGGTATAGGGCTAGAAGGAAGCATCTCCAAGGGCTATGGAACATAGGAGGTCATTGATTTTTGTGTTGACTTTCTTCCCGACCTAAGTCGATTGGTGTTCCTTGAATCTCGTATGAGGGGAAGGTTGACCGGAAAAAGGCACACTAGGAAGGAAATCAATTGGTATGGGGACGGTCATTTTTCACTCACCAAGCTCACTACATAGGTCTTACATAATTCCACTTGGTACTCTCAGATATCCAGTGGCAGAGCATTTGGTGAAACACAAGAACATTCCCTAATACTCCCCGAAAATCCGGGGAAACTTGAGCTCCTCGATTAAAGGGAAACACCTAGGAAGAATTCTCGGCAGCTATTGTACACACATCTAATGAATAATACCTAACATTAATCAAGGTGCATCAGTTGTACTATATTCGCCAAAGTTACCATCTTCACTATTATATGTACTTTTGAAGGGTACGATAAATGGGGAATACATTTTACATGATTGCCTCAAGATAAAAAGAGCAATCCAATACAAAAACAAGTGGAAGTCCGCTTGATGCAATAAATGGTCTTTGGGGCGAAGGTATTACACATATTATGGGTAAATAGAGGAGATATGTGAACTTGACTGTTATAATGGACCTACTTTAAGGTCCCTTAGTTTCCCTGGGTGCAAATGGGTCAAGTTTGACAAGAGGAGGGTATATGTAGACCAAAAGTACGCACATGCACAACAAAGGGATCTCAACACATCTTGTATACATGGATGAACTATCTGTCCTAGCTTAACGATGTGGCCTGTGTTTTCTATGTGAAGGACATGTCTACCAAACCGAGAAAAAGGAAAGATAAGCAAAAAGAATGCGTATGTAACGATGAGCCAAAGCGCCACATAGTTCTTTTCAGGAAAAGAAATATCGTGGAGTGGATGACAAGACATACATGTCGTAAGATTACAATAGTTTCATGAAATTCGCCATTCAAAGTGAAAACTGACTCCAAGCATCCTATTAAATGATGAGGATTCTCCATGCACACAGGCAGAAGAAAAAACCACAACACTAGATGTTGGTGATGTCTAGTAATGTATTAAATCTTATTTGGAGACATAACTATATAATGTATTAAACCTTTTGGTTTGAGACATAAATCTAGGGAATGTGTGGATGTGTGAGAAGTTCATGACTACGTCACACCTATATATATAGAGGGAAAAGGGCGGGGAAACGAGAGGGAAAAACATATGGTGAGAAAACATGAAGGAAAACGTATGAAAAAACATGGCGGAAAAAAATGGCAGGAATGATAGCATTAAATTTCCTGCTGGTGTTTCCAACCTAGACTAAAGATTCATCTTAGTCCCGCTCAAGAAACCAACCGACTTAAGGGGCGAAAGTGTCGATAATTATGATAGGGTTGAGTGTCGATATTATGTCATGAGTGTTTACACTATGTTGTGTTGTTTTAATCTATAAATAGGCATCCCTGAAGTTATCAATTGCAAACAAGATGGTGTGAAAGAGTAGGGACAACACACTATGGTTAGTTTAGGGAGATGCCTATGATCCAGCCCTCGTGCATCTCTCCGAGTTGGCCATAGAGGCACTCCTAATATGTGAAATTAGTTAGCTCCCGACATATTGATCTAGATAGAAGCATGAACTACAAGAGCAGGGACAACACTATGGCTAACTTGAGGGAGATGTTGTGGAGCCCACCTCAAGATCTCCAACAAGTCACATAGATGTACTCCCTAATATGTGAAATTAGTTAGCTCCTCGGCACAAGAATAGAACAACATCTTCATAGTTCGAGAAAGTTTTACAAAGACCAACACTAGTAGGAAACGATCCATTAGTACCGGTTTCTAAGTGGGACTACGGAATCGGGACTAAAGTCCCTCCTTTAGTCCCGCCGGTCCAGCCACAAACCGACTAACACTCAAGACATTTATTATTATTAAAAACTAGGACTAAGAAATCCAATAAAGGCCCCTTTAGTCATACTCATTCAGCCCTATAGTACATAGCTTCGTGGTCACTGCCATCATCGCCGCCATCGCTATCGCTAGGCGACACGATCGATCCTAAGCCTAGCCATGGCATATTCCAGGGGTACCTGCCACTCAGGCCTCGGATTCACCACACGCGAGGGAGGGGCCTCCTGGATGAAGACGCCGTGTAGCCCACGACCTTCACCATCCCCACCCTTCTTGTGGCTCTATGGAGGGTCAAAGTGTGGGCACTGCAGGCGAGGATGATCTCCCTAGGCGATGTAGCACATCACACCGACGGTAGTCCGGTTTACGCACCTGTGCAGCCACCAACCTCGCTGTGGTTCAACAGGGGCGGGCCACCCTCGCACTGCGCATCTCCTTTCTCGGGCCGTTAGCTAAAAAGGCATTCTAGGTGTCAGTTGTCAAGATCCCAATGGGGATCCATCCAGCTGGGGCCTGCCTAAGATGAGCCTCGAGGTAGAAGTGGTACATTGTGATGGAGCCACTGCAGGCGTGCTAACCTTAAGGCACAGAGGGATGGTGAACTCCTCCAAATGGTCCGCCAAAGATCCAAATTCACAATTACGGGCAGCCGGTAGCCTAGCGGGCATGGGTAGCTGGAGGCCCACAAAGGCATCGGCCTCCCCGAGGTCGAATGGCCCAAGATGGACTAGATGTGTCCATTGTTGTGAGAGGGGAAGATCTCAATGTGTGGATGGCCATGGTGGTCAGCCTAGATATAGAGGGAAAATGTGGGAAAATATGGCCGGAAGCGGAGGGAACTGGCGGGAAAATATCTTAAGTCCCGGTTATTGACTCCAACCGGGATTAAAATCCCCCAAAATATAATAGTTAAACCATAAACCCTAACCCTAAATCCTAAACCCTAAACCCTAACCCTAAACCCTAAACCGTACCCTAACCCTAACCCTAACACAAAATCCTAAACCCTAACCCTAACAGAAAATGATTTGGATTACTTATTCAAATTCAAGCATTTTTTATGTTAAAAGTTTAGTGAGATTCAAAAATATGCAAAACATAATAGTTAATGCATTTTTTAATTGAAAATGGCAAAATGGTTAATACTTTAACTAGTTAGAATAATTATTTTATAAAATAGAAAATAGATTTGGATTACTTATTCAAATTCAAGAACTTATCATGTTGAATTTTTTTTCAAATTCATAAGTACGCAAAAACTGTATAATTCAAATGTTTAAAAAATATAATAGTTACAAATTGAAATATTTGAAAAACTGGCTGCTTAACTTAGGCCCAGCTGCTGGCCCAAAAAATTTGGGGCTTTTAGTCCCGCCACAACACCAATCGGGCCGACTAAAGGCTCAGAGTTTTAAAGGCGCTAAAGCCTTTAGCACGGCAAGGTATCGGAACTGTGGTTAAAGGCCCCTTTAGTCCCTTGTTTGTGCCATGCACCACCAGAGTAAAGGGTGGGGGTATTAGGCTCTTTTCTTCCCCTTGTTTAATCCATCGACCAGGAGCACACCGTGAGGAGCTAGCACTACGCCAGCCGCCAAAATTTGAGCTAAGATCACGCTGCCTCACGCCTCGCTGGCTCGTCTCTGCACTCCGGGCTGCTGGTCAGCCTGGCCGCTTTCTCCAGACGCTGCGCACGTCTCGGGCCTCGGCGCACCACCGGGGAGGTAATAACTCCCTCCCACAACACGCGCCACTTCCTCTCTCTGTTCCCGACCTTGGCGGCGACCAAAGTGAAGGTTTGCAGGGAAGGTTCATGCATCACAAGGCTTCTTGATCTCTGGGCCTCTCCATCCCTCGCTGCCGCCCCGGCTGCACCCATTTCCCCGACCCAACCACTTTTTTTTTAATTTCTTGTATTTTTATATGTTAATTAAGAATTATTACTAGTATATATATATATATTTTATATGTTAATTAAGAATTATTACTAGAGTATATAGATATAGTATATATATATGTTTTTTTATTTCGTGTATTTTTTATATGTTAATAATTATTACTAGTATATATATAGATATAGTATATATAAATTTGTTTGTGTAATAGTAATAGATCATATAGATATAGTATATATATATATGTTTTTTTATTTCTTGTATCTTTTTTATATGTTAATAATTATTACTAGTATATAGATATAGTATATATATATATGTTTGTGTATAGTAATAGAGTATATAGATATAGTATAGATATAGTATATTGTATATAGTATACGTTATTAATATGTGTATATAGTATTCTATTATTTATTTATTATCTTTTTTACATGGAGTATAATTATAGTCCGGACTTAGGGTTATAGTGATGATTCTCGTGGGCCTCCTCGAGAGACAAGGTTAGGGGTGGTGCTGGTTCTCACGGGCTGGCTTACCGGGACTTAGGGTTAGGGGTTAGGAGGTGCCTGGGGGCCCTGACTTAGGGGTTAGAGTGGTGGTGCCTCGTGGCCCCGGGACTTAGGGATAGGGGTGGTGGTGCTATGGCGTGGCCCGCTGGACTTAGGGGTTAGGGGTGGTGGTGCTCATGGGCAACCTGCATTTAGGGGTTAGTTAGGATGGTGCCTGGGACCCGAACATAGGGGTTAGAGTGGTGGTGCTCGCAGGCCCCCGGACTTAGGGCTAGAGTGTTGGTGCTCGCGGGCCCCCAGACTTAGGGGTAGAGTGGTTGTGCCCATGGCCGCCGGGTGACTTAGGGTTAGGTGGTGGTGCCATGGGCCGCCCAACTAAGGGGTTACAGGTGGTGGTGCTCACATGGGCTTAACGGGGACTTTAGGTTAGGGGCGGTAGCCAAGGGCCCCGAGACTTAGGGTTAGAGTGGTGAGTCATGGGCCTGGACTTAAGGTTAGGTAGTGGTGCTCATGGCCCTCGGACTTAGGGTTAGGGTGGTCAGGTGCACTAGAATTTTGCTATTGTTTAGATTTGTTGTATCAAATTAGGTGTACATATATTATTATATAGTATTATTTATATTGTGTGCATTTTTTGCGAAAACTGTGGATCCACCTAGTCCAATCCGGCAGAGATGTCCTGAACAAGAAGAAATTGGAGAATATGATCAACGGTGCCCCCTATGTTCATCCAATCAAATTCCATCGACAGTATCTGAACCTCTCTCGGTGAGGGTGGAGGAGGTTTCCACCAAAATGACTGTGTGAGAAGTCGATGGATCCGGATGATGGAGAAGCCGACAGTCTGGCGATGGAGAAGCCGATGCCTCCGGTGGACCCTTAACTAAGTCCGGGCGCAGGTATATATACGTGAAGTCCGGAGATGAGTAGATGCATTAATTGAGTTGTATATATAGATTGATGAATGCTCTTTCCTCTTAGGCCTCCACATCGAATGAGCCAAAAAATATTCCAAACGAGGTCCCGCCAAAAGTTGGACACATTATCTACGCAAGGACATATAATTACGCTGGTATCACCAACGGGTGAACGCATTGGAACCCGGGTAAGGCTAAAGCGTATCTGCATACATGAATGCTGGAGTTATGGTTAGGGATCGGATCCCGACATCACCGCTTGAGAGTGGAATATTATACACAAGTGAGCGGAGAGGGTTAGTAAGTGTCACCGAAGGTGTACAAACAGAAGTCTTTGAAATGACCTCATGACACATTTCACCCTATTGCTTAATTTTGAGGATGAAGCCGGCTACAGCTTGCATTTAGGAATAAAGTCAAGAAGTGGACTCTCTACGAAGATGGTCGAATCTATTTAAGAACTGGAAGAAATCATTATGGCAAAAAGATCAAAAGAAGAAGACTCCTCCCAAATTCAAGCCTATTCTAACAAAGAAGAAAGTTAACTGGGATGAATTTGTGAAGTTCAAGGAGTCAAGTCATGGCATAAAAAGTCAGAAAAACAAGTTAAATGTCACAAGAAGAAATATCACCATCACCTAGGGCTAGGGGGCTACCACTAACGCTTAATTCTAAAGTGGGATGCTAAAGAGAATGAGTTTCTCGCTAAAGGGATCACCGAGAACCAATACACGTAAGAATGCAGTATTTGAGGGCAAGAAATTGGCTCCTTTTTGCAGCATGGGAGTGAGTATAAAAAATACAGGGGGCTCCCTAGGTATTTGGCAATGTAGATTTGGGATTTTAGGATGTCACCCTGGAGACATGGTAGTAGAGTGGTGAAGGAATTAAAGAGGGACAACAAAGTTCTGTCCCGAGCAGAGAGATTGGACTTTGTCGGCTGCTAGTTGGCCCTCGGGAATAAAGAACACTGGAGGATGAGTACGAGGCCCTTGGGTCTAGTTATATACTTTGGGAGATGGGGTTTCCCAAAGACAGAGATAGTTATTATAGAGAGCCAAGAGAGAGAAAAGAGGCGGTATGGCAGGAGGAGGATGGAGACAGGTTCAACGGGAAGTTGTTAGGAAAACATCGAATCTCATCAGCAATGATTGATGAACTTCGAGGAGTAGCGCACTTTCAAGATCATATGCACTCTATATTATCAACCGTCATTCCATCTCAAGTGGAGAAGAAGCGGGTATTGAATCGTAGGTCCCGTCCTCGACGATGCACGGGATGGTAGATGGTGGTCTCTGCTACCCCATGCCGGATGGAATCAAGGAGCGTACATCTTGGTGAGATCCATTTAGAGGTGAAGGACCTATCCATCAAGGTATGGCGTCTGGATGGTGTACTTCACCTTGTCCAATTGGACGCATCGATGGCATGGCCGTGAGATTCTAGCCGGCTATGCTAAAGTCATGGGATGGATGAAATCGCAACGTGGTAGGGACTCATAATGGATCTTGACATTCCTGGCCCTCAAGGTGAGAGGACACTTAGAGAAGTATTGGGTGGTAGCATTCTATGGGACAAGAATAACATCAAGCTTCCAGGCTCAAATAAAAGGCTAACACCGCCCTCCGAGTCGCCGCAGACAGTCACCTTCACCTCCATCAATTTCCGGCAAGCAGCTTCCACCTCCCATGACTACGACCACCATAGCTCGGGTCCATCTCGACTTCGATCTTCGTCATAGTGGTCAGCCGTCTGCCTGCCGCCCGTTGCTAAGGACACAAGCCGGAAGTACATGTCTGGCCGATGAGTACTAAACGCACTAAAGCAATTTCTGAAACGACAACCTGCCGCTTTCTCCCAAGAGTACCTCATAAGAATCTTTCCCATCAGCACCTTATGGATCGCATTTTAAAGAGGAAACGACAACAATCGCAGCGATCTAATGTGTTGTGCAGCTCAAAGAAGAAACCTCGAGCTCGCCTGTAAGATACATCGAGAAGCAAAAAGCGATGCACTTTTGTTTTCCTAACACAAAATCGCCATATGACTTGCACATAAGCCACATGACTATTCACGCACGTCAAAAGGAAGTGAAGAAGAGCAAATCAAGTAAAGTGCAAGTGAGAAAATCATCAAGTCAAAGTGCAACCGAGAAAAGAAAGGACGTCCCTAGCTTGGGAAATAGGCTGTAAATCGATCCCACCCTCGTGGTGGCATCCTGGCGACATTCTCCAAAGAGGATATGGAAGAAGTCATACGCTATGCCACTCATCAATATGCGGGGATCGTTGAGGAACCATCGCTAGGTTCAGAGGGACTATTAAGTTACCTCCAAGGCTGATGTAGTCCTCAATATGTCCTGTGGATGTCATGTCACCTTAAGAGAGGCCAGAAATAACTGCCAACACAAATGCGAATTCATAATCGTACTTGAAAGCCGCAGCGAGGAGAGAATAATGATCGTGGCGAAAAGTACCATATGACTACTACTTCCGAGAAGAAGAGGTCCAGAACTCTTCTTGTTAAATGCTTCGACGCCTCGACAAATCTATCATGAGTTGCTATTGTCCGTAAGTTGTTGGACCCATTGTCTACATATGTTGTTGAATTTTTTTCTTCGCTTATTCAGTTCATTGCCGTAATTATCTCATTATATGCTTTTTGTACTTATTATTATGCGTAATGAAGATCCGGTGAATGTAAAAGAAGGCTGCCCTTAGTGTTGCCCATTGACCCAGATAAAATACATAAAACGCTAACAGATAAACCCGAGGAGACGGAGGAAAACCTTCTAAGGTTTCTAACCAGAGCAAAATCAGTGACTATATATTTGCTTCTCATACTCAAGCGAGGGTCTTACTGTGTACACATATTCACTTTTGCTTACTCAATTTAAGTGTTATTGATGAGTTACTGATATATATATAAACGTGTGTGCAGATTTCACTGGATTCTCGCTTAAACATTCAACATGATAAGGAAGAGTTGAACTACGGACCCATTAAAAGACTCTAGAACAGTTTATGGACATGCAGATACGCCGAGGTAATTTTCGCCACATCGGTCTATTTCATTGATTTCTGAGATACTTAATAAATAACTCATTCATTTTCTTTTGATCAGCAGGGTTTGAACTAGGTCAAGATAAAGCAAGCATGGGTCACTTAGTGATGTTGACATTTGTTGTCTCCAAGTAGTACACACATCTCTTTAATTCTATAGTTTGGCCAAGATTACGGCTACAATATTATTTTGATTGAATTCTATTGTAAAAGCTTAGGCAGCCACCTGCATAAATCTATGTCGTATTCTTATGTTTCATGTATTTCATTCAAATGTTTACTACAGAGCACAAAATTATAAAGCAATGTAAGAAATACATCTCACAATATTATTTTTATTACCGCTACTTTTGT